>VDFB02000020.1:18056609-18079606 GCA_007258455.2 Sequoia sempervirens
CCCACCCTCTCTCCCACCCTCCCACAGTCTCTCCAACACTCTCTCCCACTCCCACCCTCTCTCACCCTCTCTCCCATAAGCATAAATACATACATATAGGCATACATACATGCATGCATACATACATGCATACAAACATATGAAAAAACATTCAATAAAGTGGCATTTAACTAAAGGAAGACATAACGCGAGCGCGTTATGTGTAGCTAGACATGTTCCCCAAAGAAGCAAAAAATGTCAAAACTAACACATAATGTGAGCGCGTTATAACGTGCTCGCGTTATATTTTTCTTTGGGAATCCCCGAGCCTTATCTTTGGTATTTTCATTGGAATACCAAACCAAAGACGTGTTTTTTGCAAATTCTACAATTTTTCACATAATCGGGTTCGTGCTCACCGTCAAGATTGCATCTAGTTCAATATCAACAAAATTGAACACATGGGTAATGTTAAGTTATCTCTTAGCTTTCCAACGATGTAATTTTTTTCACTTTCTGACAATGTTAGGCCTTTCATCCATAATTTCTTTTGTTTGTATGTCTATTTTTTTGTCAAAAAGCAGTGTTTGGTGTTTTTTTCGTTATAAATTAACCATTCATCGAAATTTCAAATAAATTACATTTTTAGAAACTAGAATCCATTCTATAAATTTTAAAAAAGTAAAATTAAAAAAAATATATTACTTTCAAAAATTTGTAGGGGGAGCATGGCCAAAATTCTGATTTTTAGGAAGTTCCTACTTAGAAAATTAGTAAAAAATCAAATATTCATTAAAAAATTATCAAAAAAATCATGCATCAACTAGATACTATTAGCTAACTTCTGACCATAGCGATTTTAAAAATACCACAAAAAATTTCACCGTGCTAGGGTCGTACAAGAGTTGCTACGTTATGTTTTTCTGACAAAAACAATAGCAATTTATGTACATCCCTCTTTTGAACCCCTTAATCTTAACCATTTTTAAAATAAATTAGTAGTTTAGAAAGTAGACTCAGAGCACTTCGATCCTTGTTTTTTTTCCATCTCAAAATTTTGAGTGTAGCTATCCTCAATTTCACGTCCAAGGTCAGTATTTCCTAATTTCAGAAAAAAAAGTGGCCACTTAAGCCCCTTTTTTAGGAACCATCTTGGTGCACTTACCCATTATTCATTTTCTATTTGAATTATGACTAAAGTCCTGATTGATAGGTTGATTGAACAAAATCTATAGCTTTCAAATGGTATCACATTTTTTGATTTCGAAACATGAGTCACATTCTATGCTTCGTATACTATAGGATTAAAAAAAAAATGAATTTCATGAAGTTTTGACCAAGTTAAGGTGGTTAGACATACGAGATTTTATATTTTTTAAAATTTGTAATAAAAAATTCATAATTAATTATTTACTTGAATTTTTTTTTTACAAAAAAATATACATCACATCAGAACATGAGTCTTCTACTTATATCTAAAATATTATCATTTTATTGTGGTTAGGGTGGTCAAACAAACACCGACTTCTTATTTTTCCCCTGAAATTTAAGTACTACTACATTGAAATTTTAAATTTTCACCAAATAGATTTTTTATCTTTTAAATAAACCTAGTAGTTTACAAACTACATTCAATTTTCTATAGATTCTATTCTTACATATTTTTGATATAATATAGATAACTTATTCAAATTTTTGTCAAGTTGCCTAGCTCTGATTTTTCTGAATTTTTCGCCACTTAAGGGCCTATTTTTTCCATGATAATCCTGCACATACCCATAACAACAACCAATATATATAAATTTCAATGATACTTAAACACTAAATTAATGATTATAATTGAGTAGTCCTAATAAGGGGGCAATGCTATGGGAGAGCGCTCGAGTGGGAAGTCGCCTGGCAGAGGGTTTTTGAAATCCCCTGGTGAGGATACAAAGGATGGGGATGATCCTAATGATGGCGACGGGGGGTAGGAAATGGTTTTGTTTTCTAACCTTCTATTGGATATGGTGTGGACGACTTCAGCGTTGGTGGTTTGAGGTTGCGGTGTTCTCTTAGCGGTGGATGGGGGCGCCGGTGTGGTGGTGTTTGTCACTGGAGATGGCATGGGTGAGGGCTCTACTGCATTTCATGGGCTGGTTTATGCTCTTTCTAGCAATGTTGTTGGGGTCCTACTTGGTAGGATTTTTTTAATTTTAGGAGCTTCTTTATCCTTCCTTTCTTTTGGTGTGGGATGCCTTGATTTTTGAGGTGTCTCATGTTACTTGCTTGCTCTTTGTTGTGACCTGTTTGGGGTTTTCGTTGTTGTTGCAGCTGGTGAGTTCCTTTGTTGGCCTGGTGGCTCCAGTGGTTGCTCTGTCGTTCGAATGGCCTATTTATGGCCCTGATCGGTGTGTTAGGGTGGCTTGTTCTCTCTTATTGTTGGTCCATTCGATGGCTCTTCTCATCTTGAGTCCTCCTTGCTCCTTGGTGCTCTCTTGGTTGTGGGTGGCTCTGGTTTTTCCTTTTGGCTTCTGCAGGTTGCTGCTCTTTGTGGTTGTGGGTTCTTGTGGTTTGTGGACATTGGTCCCTATTTTGTGGCTGCTGCTAGCAATTTTTTTCTTCTGGTTGGGCTCTGGGACCTTTGTTGGTGCTCATCTTGAGCACTCTTAGTCGACTGGGTGGCTCTTATTGTTTTGCTTCCAGACCCAGCTATTTTTGGTGTTCATTTGGCTTGGGGTGAACTCTTCTTGGATCCTAAATGGTGCTTCTATGATCTCCCTCTTGGTTTGGTTTGGAGGGGGATTTCATTTTCTTTGGGTTTGGCTAAGACCTTGGGCACTGATTTTTTTGTTGGCTCTGGTGTATTTGTGGTGGGTTGATTGTAAGTTTGTTTTTTGGGTTATGTCTCTTCTATCACTTAATGTTGTTGCGAGCATTTTCTCTACCAGA
The DNA here is from genome assembly GCA_007258455.2 of Sequoia sempervirens. Lineage (NCBI taxonomy): Eukaryota > Viridiplantae > Streptophyta > Pinopsida > Cupressales > Cupressaceae > Sequoia > Sequoia sempervirens. The sequence goes on from VDFB02000020.1 coordinate 18,059,520, forward strand.
GTGGTTTATTTTGGTTGGAATCTTCAGTTGGTGGCTTCTCTTGAGGTGAATTTTTGTCTTGTTGAGGTAGGGCCCGCTCCTATTGAGGTGGAGTTGTATGATGTTGGTCCAGTTGAATGTCCTCTTCTCCGTTGCATGTTCCTATTGAGGTGGTGCCAACTCCTTTTGAGGTGGAGCCGATTTACGCTGGAGTGGGGATGCTTTGGTGGTTGGAGCTCTCGCATCTTCCTCCCCTATAGAGGGGGGCCCTATCCTATGGAGGTGGTTTGTGGGATGGTGTTTCAGTTTGGATGGAGCTACAAAAAGGTTGTTTTGGGTTTAAGGTCCTTGCCAAAACCTGATTGTAAAGGGTTTATGTTACCTTCAAAACTTGTCTTTGGTTCATGGTTTCTGGCTAATCATGGTTGTTTGGTGCCTGGCAGATCCAGGCAGTTTATTTTTGATCCGGGGTTAAATCCCATTTGATGTTTTGGCTTTAAAGGGTTTCTATCCCTTCTAGGCAGTTTTCTTGCAGTTTGGTTTGTCTTGAATATCCCTTGGTAGATTGCTGATGTTGGGCTGCTAATTGTCTGTGTTTTCCTATCTTTTGCATCTTGATTTGTTTGTATGGGGTTTTTGGTCCCCTCAAAACCTGTTTGTAAGGGGTTTCTAGTCCTCGCAAAACCTATTTTTTGATAATCAAAAACACTAAATTAATGATTGATCTAATATCTAGATATTAAATTAATAATTCAATTAATATCAATTAATATTAATTGATTGATTTATTAGTTGATATCAACCAATATTTATGGTGATAATTGATATATATCAATTAATTTGATACATAAAATTTAATATTTAATATCTAAACCTTGACATAACAATTAATATGATGCCTAGATAATAAATTAGTTGAATTTACCAAATTAATAATGTAATTGATGTGTGTGTATGTGCACATGGACACGTGTACATATATATTATTATCTAAACACATCACACATTCATAATTCTCTACTTTCTATCATTTTCCTCATTATCTCCCAATTCCTCAATTTAATTAAATAATTTTTAATTATTCAGATTTCTATTTCCCCATTTTGATTGAATAATTTGAATTATTAAATTAAATATTAATTTTCCCTCTCACACATGATTAAATATTTTTTCAATAATTTAATTAAATCCTAATTTCCTCTCACCTCACAATTAAATATTTTTCTTAATTATTTAATTACTAATTTTCCTCCAACTTGCATATGACATTCCATTTTTAAGAAGAGAATATTTATTTTTCAAAATATTTTTCCTCCAAAATATCTTAAGCTAATTTCCTTGAAATAAGTTGATATTTTCAATTAACTGAAGCTCTCATTCATTTTCATCCATTGATCTCTTAATATAATTTGAATTGTTGATCTTCATCTTCAATCTCCATCATTGATCGAATATCCTGGAATTCTATAAAACAATCCATCCTCTTCATAAAATGGATTCACAATTCTCATAAGGAATTCATGACCTTTTTGGGAGTGTTGCCCAATTTTCACCTACGGGCTCAATTAGGCAGGGTAACCTATGTTTTCGAGTGTTCATGAAGGCCAACTGAAGGAACATTTGCATCAAGGTTACATACCTTCTAACTTGTTTGCTTCTTGTGTAGCTCCAGGGGAAATTATGTTTTAAAATTTGGCACGTGGATCAAATGTGGCTCCCACAAGGGTTGAGCCCAGTGTGCGGATGTTCATTTTTATTGGGGGGTCCTCCCTTTTGTTATTTCCTTACTTTCCCCCTTTCTGTTTTCTTCTCCTTGGGCCTTTTCTTTTTTTGTTTTGGCAAAATCGGAATTAGGTCTAGAACCGAACTCTAAAAATTTGAATAGGTTCCTAGTTCGAGTTCCATTCCGGTTCCGGTCCCGCCGGTCTTGTTTGTTTGTTTTCCTTTTGTTCTTCATTTTTTGGTTGTAGGATGTTTTTTCTTCCCTTCCCTTTTTCGTACTCGTCCTTTTTTATCATTTTTGTGTATTGTCGAAGGCGGAGTCGGTTCAGAATCTGAACTTGAAACTTGGAAAAGTTTTAGTGTCGGATTTGGTTCTGCCCCCGCCCCTGTTGGTCTTCCCCGGGATCGGTTTTCGTTCTGATCTCATTTGTGTTTTGGCATCCTTTGGTCTTTTTTTTTGTGTGCCTTGGGTTCTCTTTTCCTTAGGCACTTTCTTCATTTTTCCGGACTAGCGACCGGGTCCAAAACCGAACATTGGAACTTTTCCAAAAGTTCTAGTTCCTGTTCCTGTTCCAGTTCTGATCCCAATTCCGCCCTTTCTTCTTTTCTTTGCTTTTTTGCTGCCTGTGGTCGGGGCATGTCTCCTCCTCTTAGATCTTCCTTGTGTTTTTCTTTCTTCCTTCTTGCTTTGTTTTTTCGGGGGTGGGTTGGAACGAAATCCGAACTTGAAACTTCAGAAAAATTTTAGGTCCGGATTTGGTTTCGGTTCCGGTTCCGTCGACTCTTTTGTGTTTCCCCGCTCCCCCTAATCCCTGTTCCGGTTCCATCTTGGCCCCACCCCCACCAGTTTTGAAGGGTCTCGGCGGAAGGCTGTGAATTTGGCGTAATGTTTTGCCAATGCCTAGTGGTCTCACCGACGGAGGGTGCTTTCGTCGTGAGGTCTTGTCGACCGCTGATAGTCTTGCCGAAATATAAAGGGACATCGGTAAGACTCTTTCCGCGCACTGTGAAGTCTTCCCGACCAGTGGGAGTCACACCAAAATTTGTTCACAAGGCCGGCGTCGGGGAGAGGTCCTTCTGACCCGATAATATCTCGGCGAAATGGAGATCTCGGTGAAATGTCTCCCCAACCCGATGGTGTCTCGCCGAAGGATGAAAGGCTCAATGAAAGGTCCTGCCGACAATGGAGAGTCTTGTCGATAGCAATGGACTTGCCAATCAAAAAGGATATCAGTATTACTCTTGGTGCCCGCTGTGACCTCTTGCCGAATACATGAAGTCTTGCCGACCTAGTAGGGTCATGCCGAAGTGAGGTGAGCTCGGGGAGAGTGGAGGATTTTGCTATGAAGTCATGCCAACCTGGTGTTGTTTTGGCTGATAGTGATAGTCTAGGTGACAATTTTTGGGACATCGGTATAACTTTTGCAACTCGATATGAGGTCTTTCCGATAGTTGTGTATCGTGCGGACTGCTGCTGTGAAGTCTAATCACATTAGGGAGACACGACTAGTGTCTCACCGACATGTGATCCTCTTGAATGACCTTTGACTTCCCGAAAAGCTTACATGGCACAAATTCAACCAATCAGAGGGAGCTAGGGACGGACCATGGGCTGTTTGACTGTTTGACTCCCCCCTGCAAACGTGATCGACAGAGCATGACAACATCGATCTACTCTGGGATCGAAGGTGATCAGTTAGTAATGGTGCTTCAATCTAGCAAGTAAATCTGATGTTGCTCCTCAAAGATGGTTGACATGAAGAAAGATCTAGAGTGAGAAGAAAGTCGAAGAAGAGGAAACTGTGAGTCACGATGACAGCTGGGACCGCTACTGGTAAAGGGGCATCAGAATTAATGATAATTCTTTAGAGAATTTAAAGCTAGCAGGAATGGGAGGCTTGACCATGGACATCGGGGACGCAACATTAACTTCCTTCAAAAGATCTTAGGGGCAGATCTTTCCGAAGGTTGATATTTTTGTAAGCCCAGAGGGGCAAACACACTTTTGTATATAAGGCATTTTTGCCTCTTTGTAAAGGAGTTCTCCTGATGCTTTTCAAAATTCTGTGACTTCTACAGTCCTTTCTCAGATTAGCAAACTTCTATAACTCATTTTGGAGCATGATATATAAAATTTACCTTGGTTACCATTGATGGTTCAATTTTCCTTCTGGTTCTTGCAAAATGTTTTGCATTTTCAAGTGATTGATCAAGCTACTTCGTGAAATATTTCTTTTCCTTATAGCTTTGTCTCATCTTAGCATGCCTTTCTTTGCAAAAGTAGTATTATGTAGGTTAAAAACTATGTTTATTTAATTGCACATGAGCTTTTAATTTGTGAAAATCTGCTTTTCCTTCTTGAGAGTGTGTGCATGTCAAACCTATTTGTGAAATACTTATGCATAATCTACAGAAACTAGTTGTGCAGTCCCATATCCATCATCAATATTCAAGTGTAAATTGAGTGTCTCATTGTTCTCATCAATTTGGTGTATCACTATAGGAGTAGTTTCCAATTTATGTATTCCTTCTCCCTTTCCCTTTACAGAATTAGTAGTTTAGGTGATAGCACAAAGGAAGTCGACCTTCTCCAGAGGTTGACCTCTGTCTATAAGTGACCCATAGCTTTAGAGGTCTTCCCATGTTACACTGAGGTGTTGGACATCAGGTTCAACAAAGGGTGCAATTTAGGTGATAACAGTTTTGGCACGCCTGGTGGGACTGTTCAAATCAAACAGTTTAAGGAGTACATATTATTGCTGGTTTTTGATATGCAGCCAGTAAGTTTCGAGTCTTTCAGATTGATGATATTAGCATATCATGGCGACTCTGAGTTTGGGAAGTAGCAAAAAAGCCAGTGCATTAATAAGAAATCTAGCATACTGAGAGATTTGGTGTCTACCTCAGTATCAGTCAGCCTTTGGAGGCTGTTTGGACAACACCTAGCGACTCCGAGCTGAAATGTTCTGGTTTCAAAAAGTTCAGTGCTGGTATGTTTCAATTACAAGCTTAATATTTTGATTTTCAGCATTCATATGAGTAGAGATGATAGATTTTCATGGTCACCATGTATACCCACTTCAGTTTCATGAAAATCTTGTCAACTAATCACCCTATCAGCCATATCAGGCCAATCATGCTGTTGGTTTAATCCCAAACAACCATGCAACAACATCCTATCAGCATACTCAACATGCTTACCTCCCACCCACCCCTGCTTAGTCTTCGGATCCACATTTGGATGTCCAAAATCAGCTCCAAGAGGTTGATTATATAAAGAATAACATGAATAACATGAAGGACATACTGTCAAACATCACAAGGCAGATAGAAGAGTTTAGGAGGTAGCATGAGTATGATCAACAACAAGAAGAGATGGCCTATCAGGCCTACCTTCATGAGCAAGAATTACTAATGCAAAGGAGATGGTTTGAGACTAGGCTCGAGAGAGAGTTAGCTGCAAAAGAGGAGAAAATGAAGCTTTTTCTTGCTCAAACACAGAGGCATGAGGTCCAAGTAGCTCCTTATATTCCACATTAGCCTGTTCAGGAGGAGGTTCGTAACTTTAAATTTCCAAGTTTCAAGCAAATTGAGTCTCTTACCCCTTTTGAAATCAAGGTTCCAAGTTTTAGAGATGTTTTACCAATACAAGAGCCTATGCTGGTACAACCTAAATTTTTCTAGCCACATGAAGCGCCTATTTTCCTTCAAGAAATTCAAGAGGTTCCTCAAGTTCCCTCTATTTCAATAGCTCAGTCCCTACAAGAGCCCATGAACTCTCGTTTTCAGTCGTATCAAGAGCCTGAACCAAGTAATCAAATTACTGAACAACATTGGCAGCCTTCTTGGACCAAGCATTCTGACTTCAAAATGCCAAATCTAGTTCAAGAGGCCCCTATTCCAAGTTTCAGAGATCCTCTTCTATTGCAAAGTCAAGTACATGTAGCAAATCAAGCTATGAATCTTCATGAACAGTCACCTGTTCTTATTCAAGAGGGACAACTTATGCATGCACATCCTGATACTATTTGCAAAATAGACTTGTAGCAGGAGGTGAACGAACATGATCGATCAGAACAACAAATGGAGGAGTTTCAAAAGAGGCAACTTGAGGGGAGTTTCAAAGAGCAAAGTGTTGCAAAAGAAGAGCAGCCTGGCGATCAAGTTAGTTCATTCACCATGGAGGAGATTAGAACTCCAAATCTGTTACATCTAGCTATGGAGGAATATAGAAAGCAACAACAACAAATGATTAAACAACAAGAATGCATTGGTGAGTTGCTAATTGATGGCAACTGGCATGACAATGGAGGCTTATTTTAGGAAGAAAATCCTGGAATTGAACCTAATTCTATCCTCCAAGGTGAGAGTTTTGATGTTTCTGAGCGTGTTCTGGATGAGGAAGCCAATGTTGAGCTTTTTGAAGAGTTGTCCACATGTATTATTGAACAATTTTGTTCAACATTAGGTGGCAAAGAATCATAAAAAGTTGAGGGTTGTGATGATCTTGAGCAGCAACTTGTAGAGGTGTTGAAACCACAGGAGGAGCCTCATGAACCTATTTTCCAAGATTATATCTGGTTAGAGGAGCTTCCATTCTATTGTGCAGAGGAACTTGATATTTCATCACCACTAGAATTGTTGCCTTCCTTTATTGAGGAAAACAATCCTGAATTGGAATGTAATTCTTTCAGTAATGATCAGAATTATAAGCAACTTCCTTTCTGGTTTATAAAGGAGCCATAGGTTGGTGTATTGATTGAAAATGTGTTAGAGGAATCCATCTCATTATTCTCCATTGAAGAAATGAGTGTTCATTTGGGAAAGCATAAACATGCTGAGGAGGTTTCCATTTTTCCACCAAGTCAGCACAAGGGTTATATCTTTCCAGCCAACAAGGTGATAAAATGGTAGCCCATGAGCAAGAAATCAGCAAGGAGAGCTCAATTTTTGTCTTTACAAGGGGCTATCCGATCAGAGATTTAACCCAAATGGAGCTTGATAAAGCGCCAATGGTTAATCAAGCACTCACACATGGAGCCACAACTGAAGGTGGCATAAGGGATGTACTTGCAGTTGAAAAAGAGTGTGTTCAATTTACTTATCCTCCTTTGAATACAAATGCATATGATCAGTTTAAGGAGGTAAGTGAACTTGTTACCCTCTTTCATGAGGCAGTGCATTTCTTTTTTAAACATTTTTTTAGTGTACCATCTCTATTCAGCTGCAATTAAGCTTGAGAGCCATTGCATATTGAAGAGAAAGGGCAGCTATTTCAATAATCTTGTAAATGGTTTTCTTTGACCAATTTCATACTGGTTAGTGTAGGGTAGGTTTAGATGCAATTTTCATTCCCTAAGTGTTGTCCCAACATAGTAAATAGTTTTATTTCAGTTTTTCTTGTTTTTAATAAGTTCCCACTATCCTGATCTGTTCTATGAGTCTCAAGTGAGTTACAGTTGTGTACAAACTGCTCCAAGTCCATTTCTGAATTTTCCTAATGACTCCATGCCCAATGGATAGGCCTAGGCTACTGGTTCTCATGTTTAGCAGGCAAACATCCAGCTGAGGTCACTAGAAATGTTGCCCAATTTTCACCTACGGGCTCAATCAGGCAGGGTAACCTATGTTTTTGAGTGTTCATGAAGGCCAACTAAATGAACATTTGCATCAAGGTTACATACCTTCTAACTTTTTTGCTTCTTGTGCAGCTCCAGGGGAAATTATGTTTTAAAATTCAGCATGTGGATCAAATGTGGCTCCCACAAGGGTTGAGCCCAGTGTGCGGATGTTCATTTTTATTGGGGGGTCCTCCCTTTTATTTTTTCCTTACTTTCCCCCTTTTTGTTTTCTTCTCCTTGGGCCTTTTCTTTTTTGTTCTGGCGGACTCAGAATCGGGCCTGGAACCGAACTCTGAAACTTTGACTAGGTTCCATTTCGGGTTCCATTCTGGTTCCAGTCCTGCTAGTCTTGTTTGTTTGTTTTGATTTTGTTCTTCATTTTTTGGTTGTGGGATATTTTTTCTTCCCTTCCCTTTTTCATACTCATCCTTTTTTATCATTTTTATGTATTGTCGGAGGCGGAGTCAGGTCGGAATTCGAAATTGAAACTTGGAAAAGTTTTAGTGTCGGATTTAGTTTAGCCCCCGCCCCCGTTGGTCTTGCCCGGGATCGGTTTTCGTTCTGATCCCGTTTGTGTTTTGGTATCCTTTGGTCTTTGTTTTTGTGTGCTTTGGGTTCTCTTTTCCTTAGGCACTTTCTTTGTTTTTCCAGACTCGGGACCGAGTCCAAAACTGAACATTGGAACTTTTCCAAAAGTTCCAGTACCTGTTCCTGTTCCGGTTCCGATCCCAGTTCCGCCCTTTCTTCTTTTCTTTGCTTTTTCGCTGCCTATGGTTGGGGGATGTCTCCTTCTCTTAGATCTTCCTTGTGTTTTTCTTTCTTCCTTCTTGCTTTGTTTTGCCGGGGGTGGGATCGGAACGAAATCTGAACTTGAAACTTTAGAAAAGTTTCAGGTTTGGATTTGGTTCCGGTTCCATTTCCGCCGACTCTTTTGTGTTTCCCTGCTCCCCCTGATCCCTATTCCAGTTCCATCTTGGCCCCACCCCGGCCAGTTTTGAAGGGTCTCGGTGGAAGGCTGTGAATTCGGCGTGATGTCTTGCTGATGCCCGGTGGTCTCGCCGATGGAGGGTGCTTTCGCCATGAGGTCTTGCCGACTACTGATAGTCTTTCCGAAATAGAAAGGGACATCGGTAAGACTCTTGCCGCCCGCTGTGAAGTCTTCCTGACCAGTGGGAGTCACGCCGAAATTTTTTCAGAAGGCCGGCATTGGGGAGAGTTGTTTACCTTTGAGGAGAGGTCCTACCGACCCGATAATATCTTGGCGAAATGTCTCCCTGACTCGATGGTGTCTTGCCAAAGGATGAAAGGCTCGGTGAAAGGTCCTGCCAACAATGGAGATTCTTACCGATAGCGATGGACTTTCCAATCAAAAAGGATATCGGTATGACTCTTGGCGCCTGCTGTGACCTCTTACCGAATACATGAAGTCTTGCCGACCTGGTAGGTTCATGCTGAAGTGAGGTGAGCTCGGGGAGAGTGGAGGTTTTTGCTATGAAGTCCCACTGACCTGGTGTTGTTTTGGCCGATAGCGATAGTCTGGGTGACAATTTTTGGGACATTAGTATAACTTTTGCAACTCGATATGAGGTCTTGCTGATAGTTGTGTGTTGTGCCGATTGCTACTGTGAAGTCTAATCGCATCGGGGAGACACGACTAGTGTCTCACTGACATGCGATCCTCTTGAATGACCTTTGACTGCCCAAAAATCTTATGTGGCACAAATTCAACCAATCAGAGGGAGCTAAGGACGGACCATGGGCCGTTTGACTATTTGACTCCCCCCTACAAACGTGATCGACAGAGCATGATGACATCGATCTACTCTGGGATCAAAGGTGATCATTCAGTAATGGCGCTTGAATCTAGTAGGTAAATTTGATGTTGCTCCTCGAAGATGGTTGACTTGAAGAAAGATCTGGAGTGAGAAGAAAGCCGAAGAAGAGGAAACCGTGAGTCACGATGATAGCTGGGACCACTACTAGTAAAGGGGCATCGACATTAATGATAATGCTTTAGAGCATTTAAAGCGAGCAGGAATGGGAGGCTCGACCATGGACATCGGGGATGCAGCATTAACTTCTTTCAAAAGATCTTAGGGGTAGATCTTTCTGAAGGTTGATATTTTTGTAAGCCCAGAGGGGCTGACACACTTTTGTATATAAGGAATTTTTTCCTCTTTTTAAAAGAGTTCTCCTTATGCTTTTCGAAAGTCTGTGACTTCTACAGTCCTTTCTCAGATTAGCAAACTTCTATAACTCATTTTGAAGCATGATATATAAAATTTACCTTGGTTACCATTGATGGTTCAATTTTCCTTCTGGTTCTTGCAAAATGTTGTGCATTTTCAGGTGATTGATCAAGCTACTTCGCGAAATCTTTCTTTTCCTTATAGCTTTGTCTCATCTTAGCATGCCTTTCTTTGCAAAAGTAGTATTATGTAGGTTACGAATTGTGTTTACTTAATTGCACATAAGCTTTTAATTTGTGAAAATCTGCTTTTCCTTCTTGAGAGTGTGTGCATGTCAAACCTGTTTGTGAAATACTTATGCATAATCTACAGAAACTGGTTGTCCAGTCCCATATCCATCATCAGTATTCAAGTGTAAATTGAGTGTCTCATTGTTCTCATCAGTTCGGTGTATCACCGTAGTAGTTTCCAATTCATGTATTCCTTCTCCCTTTCCCTTTACAGAATCAATAGTTTAGGTGATAGCACAAAGGAAGCCGGCCTTCTCCAGAGGTTGACCTCTGTCTATAAGTGACCCACAGCTTTAGAGGTCTTCCCATGTTACACTGAGGTGTTGGACATCAGGTTCAACAAAGGGTGCAATTTCAGGTGATAACAGGGAGCATTCATGAGAATTTGAACATCATAATTGTGAGTGAAAATCATCATCATTTAAGCTTTTGGAACATGGGTTATGCACAATTTGAGCAATCTACATCCTAAATTGGCATAATTTTCTAATGGATACTAGGTTTGCTTTGTTTTCTTTGAGAAACTAATCTTAATTTGATTTGTAATATTGATTTGTGTTTATTCATTGATTGAATTGCATTTAACTTCATTGAGTATGGGTTTAATTGATCTTTCCTTTCTGATTTTTTCACTTACATGCCCTTATAATCATTAAAATGAAAGAGGCAACTACTCCTGATTTGCATGTTTTTTATTCGTAAGCTAAATAAACACATTCTACATAATTTAGGCTCTAATATTTCATGCAATTTTAAGTAATTGAGATAAGAAAATGAAATTAGTTAAGAAGAAATGAGTGAGTTTTATTTTTAGAGTGATGTTGATTTTGATCTTTTTGATTGGTTAAGATGTTGCTTGATAGAAGATTGAAAACTAAGATAATGTACTCAAATAATGATCAATAAATTAAAATAAAGATTTAAAAAATCATTCAAAATGATTTTTAACAAAAATGCTTGGAGAGATCTAGTTCACTCAAATTCATCCATCATAACCTTTTGAGACAACTTTCATATATGTAGCCCACATTTTTTCAAGTTTATGCAACCACCAACTTGAGCTAGGTTTTGATATTTGTTTCATAACTATAGATTTTATTATTTTTTTAAATTAAAACATATGTTTAAATTTTGTGTATTTGTTTTGAAACTATAAACACTAAACAAAAAACCTTAAGTTGACTAATATAAATTCTTAACTAACCATAAACCATAAACACTACATCCTATACCATTAATAGGAAACCCTAAACCATATCAAGATTAATCCCTAAACCCTAATTATTAACAATTTATCTAATAACTACACCTTAAATTATCAATTTAATTAATACATCAATTGATATATCAACAACCAATATATATAAATTTCAATGATACTTAAACACTAAATTAATGATTGATCTAATATCTAGATAGTAAGTTAATAATTCAATTAAAATTAATTGATTGATATATTAATTGATATCAACCAATATTTATGTTGCTAATTATCAATTAATTTGATGTCTAGATATTAAATTAGTTGAATTTACCAAATTAATAATGTAATTGATGTGAGTGTGTGTGCACATGCATATGTGTATGTATATATAATTATTTGAATGCATCACACATTTGTAATTCTCTGTTTTCTATCATTTTCCTCATTATCTCGAGATTCATCAATCTAATTAAATAATTTCCAATTATTTGATTAAATTCATTATTTTCTTCTATTAATTGAATAATTGATATTATTTGATTAATTCATCAAATTTCCCTCTTTTCACAATAGTTAAATAATTTTGAATTATTTAATTAAATTCATATTTGTATTTCCCCATTTTGATTAAATAATTTGAATTATTTAATTAAATATTAATTGTCCCTCCCACACATGGTTAAATAATTTTTCAATTATTTAATTAAATCCTAATTTCCTCTCACCTCACAATTAAATAATTTTATTAATTATTTAATTACTATTTCTCCTCCAACTTGTATATGACATTCCATTTTAAAAAAGGAAAAAAATATTTTTCAAAATATCTTCCCTCCAAAATATCTTAAACTAATTTTCTTGAAATAAGGAGATATTTTCAATTAACTGAAGCTCTCATTCATTTTCATCCATTGATCTCTTGATACAATATGAACTGTTGATATTTATCTTCAATCTCCACCATTGATCGAATATCCTAGAATTCTATAAAACAATCCATCCTCTTCATAAAAAGGATTCACAATTCTCATAAGGAATTCATGACCATTTTAAAAGCATTCCTAAACATTTGAGCATCATATTTGTTAGTCAAGATCATCATCAAAGCTTTTACAACATGGGTTATGCACAATTTGAGCAACACATCCTAAAATGGCATAATTTTCTAATGGACTACTAGGTTTTCTTTGTTTTCTTTGAGTAATTGATCTTAATTTGATTTGTTATCTTGATTTGTTCTTATTCATTGATTCAATTGCATTTAACTTCATTGAGTATGGGTTTAATTCATCTTTCCTTTGTGGGTTTTTTATGTTTCCTAACCCTAATTGTTTAATTGTATCTTCTAATCAATACCCATTATTTTTCTATGACATTTTGGCATGCCTAATGGGACCCAGATCCATGATCTAATGTTTCATGAAGTTTTTGATGACTTACAGATTATAGTGACATTTTTGCAACAAATCAACACTTTTTTTTCTATGCAACAACACTATTGTCATGCATCAATGCTATTGATCTGTACAGTGACACTTCAACTATATATTGATGCATTTGTTTTGACTCTTATGTGTTTTTTGTCTTTGTAGGTTACAATGATGCTTCTATAGATTACATTGATGATTTTATTATGACAACACTCCTGTTATGACTAGATGCTTCTGCACAACCATGATGACACTTTTGAGGTATATCGACATGTTTTTGTTAGTTACAATGATGCTTTTGATAGTTACGATAGCATACTTGATTCTATTTTCTTGAATCTTGTTTCAAAATAACCCCAACATTGTGTGAATTTTTCTTGAAAATAACACCCTTGTGCAACTTGTGGCATTCATTGGGAGAAGAAAATAAATAAATAAACTACTAACAAGTCTTCTTACATGGTTTCTTTCAAACAAATTTCACATTTTGATTTGGGTTTTAAAATTGAACAATATAAATTTCACATTTCAATTTGGGTTTTAAAATTGAACAATACAAATTTCACATTTTAATTTGGGTTTTAAAATTTAACAATACAAATTTCACATTTCAATTTGGGTTTTGAAATTAAACAATACAAATTTCACATTTCAATTTTAGTTTTAAAATTGAACAATACAAATCACACATTTAGATTTGGGCTTTTTAAAATTGAACAATACAACTTTCACATTTTAATTTCGGTTTTAAAAAAGAACTTGTTAATGTTTGTCATGGTTGGTAGGCTAGTGGTGTGTATGCTCTCTCCTTACACTATGTGTGATCTTGGAGATCAAAAACACCATTAGTTTGCAATCTTTTTGTATACCCGTGGAGTTATTTTCTATGTATGCTCTTCCCTCACGACTCTTAAGAACAATCTTGGGAATAAAAAAACATCATTTCATTTAATTTAGTAGGAGGCCTACTTGGGGATTTCATCACCTCAAGGTTGACCTCAACCAAATTTAGGCAAGGTATATAAAGGGGGGAGAAATTTCTTTTTACCCCAAGGTTTGACCAACATCCTATAAGCCAAGCCTCACGACCCTCGATCCATTGAGACGTGTATAGGTGAGGAGGAGAGGGGAGACCCCATTGAATCAGGTATCCTTGAACGAGTTCACTATTCATTGATCCCCCACTATGAACCTTGTTTATTAGTATCCTTTAAGACCATCAACCATTAGCATGGGATAATGCAACATAAATCATGTGTGAATTAACTCATCATGTATTTCCCCTTGTTGAGGTGACCGATATTCCTTGATTAGGACATTTTCCTTTTGAGGTGAGAGGTGCGGAGGTGGTACATGAACTTTGTATACTCTATTCACCCACTCATTATGGAGGTATTTTCTTCGCACATGGGCTTATCCTAAGTTGACACGCCTTTTTCCTATTAGCTAGGTTGTGTATTTTTGGTGTGTATTCATTGTTCAATACCAGTGAGCCGAAATAATGTGCTCTTATTGAAGAAGGCTCATGAATTTATACTCAAAACCCTTGGAGTTAATCCTATATTCCATTCTCTATTGTATTTTGTCTCTTTCCATATCAAAAAATTTAAAATCAATCCTCAAAATAGTTAAAAAAAAGTCTAAAAAACTCTAGACAAATTTAGGTTAAACTTGTAGAACCTTGCTTCTATGTTAGAGTGATGCTTTTGAAGTGTTAAAATGATTTTCTTGTGAATATGTTGTGCTTTTGGTTGCAAATCCATGCTTCTAATTTTTCAACTTGACACTTTTGATCAAAAACCTACTCCCTATTAGTCTAAAACCCTAAAACCTACATAGTGACACGTTTGATTATAACATAGTAGCACTTATGAAAATATCTGATGCTTTTGAAAAATCTAGTCACTTTTGTTGGGGGAAGTGCCAAATTTTTTCTCAGTTAAAACAAAACTTTTGAAAGTGACATGTTTGACTGTAAATTAAAATTTTCTAGATTTCCTAAAATCTCATATTCTAAAATTTCAATCATCAATCATTATAGGATCATAAACTTATATCAGATAGACCTGTAGTCATCATCGGTTATCCCAAACAACAAATAAAGGTTTTTCATCCTCATCCCACATTATCCTTTCCTCTTAGGCTTCTAGAAATGCATCTTTTTAGTTTGTACCAAACATCAACCTTATCAACAACAACAAAAAAAATCATCCCACAACAACCAAAATTAGGCATAAGTCTTCTTAGATCTCCTATCATAGCTTCTAGTTTATCCTTGTTGAACACTTGTGATACTGAGTGGGGGGGGAATCAATATCCTATTAAACCATCCAATTACCAAAGCATAATTAACAGTTATAAGGAAAGAAATCATGAAAACATCCACAACATTAGATAACACATGAACACCATGATTTTTACATGGAAAACCCAAAATAGGAAAAACCATGATGAGAATTAGCTCATAATGTATTAAAATTGGTTATAAGATATTATAGAAAGTCTCACTACTATCCAAGTGAACTCAGTATCCATAGAGAAAAGAAAGAGAGAAAGAAGGTTGGTGACTACACAACCAAGATTTGAACTGATACAAAATTCATCTACCATATGCAAGATTTAGTTCCTTTGAAGCTCAAAATACTGACTTGATACACTTCATCCAACTCATATTACAAATCTCTGCTCTGCTTTACATTCACACACCTCTTCTCAACTTTCACAAATTATTCGCTCAAATCTATTTTTTTTTGCAGATCACTTCTTGCATTCGGATCATGTACACATTCAAATTTGATGTCCACAAACTTGAAAAATGACCTTGTATATATATCAAGCTCCATCACAAACATCAATTAGATCGGCCTAATTAGATGTAACCCTAAAACATACAAAATGTGCCTTGTCGACACCCAATTCAAATCAAAATGCCTTCACACCAAAAACATGTAATATAGTTTGAAATGGACCTATAATAGCTCCCTCTTACATTCACATCACATATTTAATCTTTGCAACCCTTTACATACATTTGGTCAACCAAGCATAAGGCCTAAAAGAAAAATACTCCAACTGTTCATCACCACAGGATACACAAACCTCAAAATGTCATGCCATCTAGAAAACACAATGCATTGAAGTTTGTTAACATTCTCCCAAAACCACGAGGCCTAACTCAAATCCATGAAGGAGTGTGGACCAAATAAGTCATAGCCAATACACAAAAAATTGTGTAAACCTTATATGTCGATTTTTTGTTACTTGCAAATTACAAACCACTTATCCAAAACAAGTAAAATTTTGAATGAAGCTACTAATGACACTCATAAACAACATATTAAAATTGCACAAGTAAATCTATAAAGGTGAACAAATGTAGACTAGATTATTGGAGGGCACTGTGTATTGAATTTGCCAGAGTCGACACTTAGCAAAAATACTTAACTGTTTTTGTGTGTGGATCAAACCCTCTTGCAAAATGTCTCTTCTACAATCATCCTTTATACCATTTTGACATCCATCTTGTAATATTGACATCAATGAAAATGTATTAATGACAATCTTCTTCATTCTTTCAAAAATCTCTCCCTTTGTCATTAATGGCAACATGTGCCAAAATAAAAACTTCTCCAAGTATCTCTCCCTAAATATCTCTCCCCCTTTGACATTAATGGTGAAGGGTGTTTTGGTATTAACACTATGTATGCTCCCCCTCAACCATATATACAAACTAAAATAACTGAAAGAATGTACTAACTCCCCCTTAGGAAGTTAACCAAAAACTCCTAATACATCCACATATTTACAAAAGAATCTGTAAACTTGAAAAAATGAAAAATGCATAGAACTAGAAATGGTCAACACAAAGATATTGACCCCTAAAGCTTATGTAGAATGGCTTTCCAAGTAGATTTACCTTCTTCCCAACTTTTCTTCATTGCTGCAAGCATCCTATGTTGAGACTCAAGCTCCACCAATATTTTCTCTCCTTCTTCCACAATGTCAGGGGTAAGATTTAACTTTGAAATTATAACAGCACCGACAAGGGCACTTGAGGTAGGTATATGCTTTGGTTTTACCAAGTCCTTTAACTTCCCAAGCTACTTGATTATATCTTCCTTTTGGTTCTACAAGGTGAAGAATTTGTCATGTAAGGCTATTATAGTAGACCAAGCATGATCATCTATATCCAGTTCCAGATCATAGGCACTTGATGCATTGCTTATCTAGGACTCAATTGATTCCATTCAATCCTTTATGACTTGTGTGGAATCTAACCAATTCATGCAATACAAAAACAAGGTTTTTTCCTCTTCTTCACAAGCCTGCACTTCTTTCAAACACTCTTCAACTTTGGTATGTGCAGATGCACATTTCTCTATAATATCCAACAATTTATTCTCTGTAAGCCTTGTCTCAACCTATGATTCCACTTGTCCCTTTAAGCTGGAGGCATATTCCTTAAAGGAATCAATCAGTAATTTGAAGTTTTCCATTGTAGAAAAAGATGCATCAATGATTGTTCTGGGTGTTATTTCCTACAATGTCTTTATATCTTCATCCATCAAGTCACCATTCCTTTGGTGAGTTTCAATATTTTCTTTTCTAGCTAATGCATGAAACACATCACCTAGTTGTGAATTATGTATAGGAAATATCTTATCTAAATTTACACTTCCTTGTTGCATGGTCAACTACAATAACTGAGAATAAACTACTGGTTGGAACCTTATTTTTTTAGAGAACAAACCTTTCAAAGTATTACCAAAGGAATATTCACCAAAAGGCTTGGGTAACTCCTCAATTCTCCCAGCTTCTTCATTCTTTTTTATCTCAATATCCTCTTTTTCCTTAAATTCACCATTAAATTCACAATACCAAAACAATCCACCATACACACCATACAATACATTCAACACAAACACACCACCTTACCAAAATACCACATATAAATCATCTACCATTCCTTAATACAACATGTATGATCCACCACTAAACAATCCTCAAGATGATCTTTCTTCGCAAATATGAACACTTAAACAACAAATTCAAGATATCCAATATGGGAAAATGAAGAAATCATATGTCGCATAAGACTTGTGTTCATAGCCTTTTGATTGTAACATTACAATGATACCATTCCTACCAAGATTTGAGATCCTGAAATTTGACAAATACAAAGGGCGTGGAAATCCAGAAGATTACATTAAGTAATTTTATGTGGCATGTATGAAAGTATCATACAATGACTCTTATTTGATGTGTCTCTTCCCACGTAGTTTTAGAGGCCAAGCCATAGAATGGTTCTCACACCTACCTCCTAGAATTCAAACTTTTCAAGAAATAATAGATCAGTTTGTAGAACATTTATCCTACAATATTGATATGGACACAAGTTTGGAGGAATTTTATACCCTTAAGCGGAGAAAGGGTGAATCATTTGATTTTTTTTTGCAATGATAGAGGCATAGAGCTAGTAAATGCAAATGGTCAATTCCTGAGAAACAATAAATAGAGATCATTATTGTAAACGTGGAAACAAACTTATCCTTTCAACTCAAAATGTAATGTGTCTTGACATACAAATAACTCATCCCTGGGGGTCGTAACATTGAAAGAGACCTCATCACAAAAGGAACAACAATATCAAAACCAATTGTCTAGTTTCAATAACAAACCATGATTTTGGGATAAAAAAAAGAACATTACTAATAACGGTGCAGTAGATGCAAAGGTTGTGATTCAGGAACCATCAAACACACAAACCATACAACAAAAAACTCAACAAAACACACAACAAAATAACCAACCAAATATCAACAATGTCAGCCCTCCAAGAGGACAACCGCCAAAACAGAACAACTATGTACCACAAAGACCAAACAATGCTCCTAAAGGACAATTCATTCCCTTAGGGGAACCTATGGAAATCGTATTGAAGAGATTGATACAATCAAATCTCATCACACTCCTAGAGTTCAAAAATTACCAAGAATCACAAGTCAAACCCGCTAGGTATAGAGATGACCATTATTGTGAATTTCATTGATACAAAGGTCATAACACAAAAAAAAATCTTTAGACTAAAAAACCCAATCCAAGATCTTACTGAACAAGGAGAAATCGATGTTGATAAAAAATCAGGGAATGAAGATCTAAAAATTTATAAAACCCTTGTGCCTGATCATGGAAAAGAAAAAGATTCAGAAAAGGCATCAATCTCAAATAGTGCAAACCATACCTATGATAACACGATAGGACACATTCAAGTTGCTTATCTATCCCAACATGAGGAATCAAACATGCATCAAGATACTATCTTAAAACAAAGTCCAAATCAATCAACAGTGTCTAGCAATTATTCATATCAAAATGGCATCAAGTATGTATTAGATTGTGATATCCCTTTCTCATATGAGTTCATGATTGGGCGTATTGAAGAGGTTCTGAAGAAACAAGAAACATCCCTTATTTCACCCATACCTACTAAAGGTTGCAAAGAGTCTTTTAATAATGCTATACCATCCACTCAAGGATCATGTCAAGAGGAGGCTCCTAAGTATAATAAAAGTAGCTCCGAATTGAGTCAAGATCAAGAGTCCATATCACCACAACACTGTCATGATTTGCATAATATCTTCCAATCCGTAAGTGAAAGTTTCTCTACACTAAGTCAAAATGAAGAGCTCACTTCCCCAAGGTATTATCATGAGTTGATGAACATCTTCCAATCCATTCAGAACTTCAAGGATATCCCCAATATCACCCATGAGATTTTTCCTTTTAATGGGTTTATAGACATTCTTCATCCAAAACAAGGGTATTCCACTCTTTAAATTCCAACACAAGAGCAAGAAATGGTCAATATTCTTGATTCATATAGTGATTGTATGACACCAACATCTTTTGAAGCAGTATTAACAAAGAACACATCCCCAATTTGAGTTGAAGATATTGAGTATGAGGATATCTTAGAACATACAATTACTATTCCTGAACAATGGGAACTAATGGAAATATCATGTGTCCATGACAAGTCATATTTAGTATCCATTAATCAAAGGATATATTACCAAAGAAAAGGATTAGGTCTTGTTAAAAATGGAATCTTGAAACCAACAAAATCAAAGCATGTCAATAATACCTCCACAATGTCGGGGGAAACTTTGTCTTATGCAAACATCAACATAGGGGGCACAAAAGATCCTTATGATGAAAATGTTTCCAATGCTACAACTAGATGTATCATGAATCAACACCCATGCATCATCCCATCCACAAATTGGGACCAACATGGAAAGAAAAATTCCTATCAAAGAAAGGAGAAGATCATCAAAGCAAAAGAAGTAGTGAATAAAAATGGACAAAAAGAATAGAAATGGGTACCATAGCATATAAAATAAGATCCTCCCTACCAAACTCCATCAACCAAAGAAACTATGGGGAAAAATAAAAAATGGAAATATATCCATCAAAAATATTTGTACAAAATCAGGCTTCTCAAGCTATGTACAATGTATATCAAGCAGTTTATCCTAATTCCACTCAAAACTCTATTTGTACCCATCATTTTTCAACTTCCCAAGTTTGGAGAGTCAAAGGTTCCAAACTATCGACCAATCTATCTCATATCCCTTCATGCATTTCACCAC
>VDFB02000020.1:18079706-18124528 GCA_007258455.2 Sequoia sempervirens
AGGTAAACTATCTCCCTGTGGTGTGAGAAATAAGATACCTACTCCTGAGCCATGTTGAGTGTGGGACCCATTAAAGTACAAGGTCCAACGAATTGTTTGTTCTGTTAATACTAGTATATGTTAGTATAATTAATATTTAATTACACTTGCATAAGTTTACTTAGGCATATTATTTAATTAATTCCTAGGTTGCATTCACTAGGAAATTAGTTATAATGGGGCCATCCCCCTTCACATGCACTTAGGAAATAAGATTCCTTTTAGAAGCCTTATCCAAGACTTCACATCATTCTAGGTAGTTAGTTAGTTGTCACATGTTAGATCAAGACACATCTCAACATCATATAGCATACTACACCTCACTCTTACCTATTTAAGCAAGGAATTTTTACATTGTAACATATCAATCATATCAATTTCTCATAATAGAATCTCATTTGCATGCCTAAGTTGCAACACTTTCTTGTTCGTGTGGATGGAGCTCTTCTTGGTTAAGATCTTGTGAAGTTTTGCCAACTTCTTTGGAATTCCCATTCATTCATATTATCAACATGGCATCAGAGCACTAGGCCATAGGAGAATCCATCTCTCTTCAAAAAGTTGGTTTGTGGAGATCATCAAGGCAAGACAAGTTTTCATTACAAGCTAGTTGTCTACTTCCAGGGAGCAACTAATTTTTGGAGTAGATTGAGTCCAATCTGAGCTTGCCGTTTTCTTCGGAAGGCCTAAAAACCTAAGGAATGACTACCAAATTATCAAAATTAGAGGTTTTTTCTTGGAAGCCATCAGAGAAATGTGGAGGGGATGCCATACAATCTGTATAGACTGTGTAGTATGTCTCATCAGTCAACATCTGAGGATTTTTTTTTAGTTTTGCAGACTTTCCAAACAAAAAAATATTTTAGGTTTTTGTATATAGTTTGGAAAAAAATATATTTGGGGCAAATATTTTGTTTGGGCGGACATGTTATTTATTTAGGGTTTGAAAAAATATTCAGTAGTTAAAATCATTCATATTGTTGGCATATATTATTAGGGTTTTATTTTTTCTGTGGCATAAATATTGTGGGGTTTGATTTAATATATTGGCAGACACAATATTTCTTGGACGAATATTATAAGGTTTGAATATTAAAATCTGCGGACCTTATTTTCATTGTCAAAGGATTTTTTTGATTTGGCGGATTACATACAAAAAATAAAGGTTTCTTGATTTTTAAATTACAATAAGCAATATTTAAAATCTATCAAGGAAATCTTTGTCCGTCCATTTAAAGTTCTCTGCAGGTCTGCATTTATTCCTTATCACTCAGATCTGTTGACTGTTAGCCGCATCATTGTTGGGTACATTGTCAGTGATCTTTACCAAAAGTCACATCTGGTTTGACGGTCATCCCATCATCCTTCACCATGTTCATTGCATACCCCATCGCCCAACCATTCCAAATATCGGTCGGCATCCTCTTTTCACAGACCATTGTTGTTCTTCTCCTCATCGACCACCTTCCATCGACTAGCATTATTTCTGCGGCCTTTGTTTCTTCCCATCGTCCTTTTTTTGGGCCTGCAAGCTCGTCATCCATCAACCGGCCATCACAGATCCTCTCAGTGCCCCACCCTTAGTCACATCAAAACCGACAGGCTAGATCTCCAAGTTACACCACTAGATCTTGTCGCTCGCTAGCCGCTTCACTGTTGCTAGGATGAGCGAACATTTTATTAAAACTGTCGATTTTTCCCTAGGTCATACCAACAACCAGGGGCTGACTTTTTTTTGCCCGGGGTGCTTAAATTTTGCACCTAGTTAGTCTTTCAAGCCCTAGAAGGGAAATATTTTTCTAAGGAGCATACCTTTTCACCATGCTATCAAAAATTGGTAAATGAGATATCATTGGAAAGGTATTTTAGAGCACTATCTAGCGGTGCACTCCATTTTTCTAGAATTTTGCTACCAGAAAAAGTTCAAATAAACTAAATTCAACCCTCCAATTTGGACTCAAAGGCTCATATCTTCTCAACTATTTGTCAAAAATTAGTGATTCCAGAGGAATTTTGAAGGTATTTCATTGTTTTTTTTATTAGTCTATTCCTTTTGTTCAAATTCAACTCCATGTGTTTTGTATCACATTTTTTGTAATTTGGTGTATTTGTTCAAATACTTGGGAATCCTGAAGTTTGAAGAAATATTTTTTGATTTGGGAGGCATATTTTCAGTTGCACATCATATTTGGAAGTTTCTATTTGGTGTCGAAGGTCAATATCTTTGTAATATTGGAGATTTGTCATAGTTTGTTATGGGGTTTTCAATTCATCCTTCATTGATAATGTTACAAAAGGGAAACCATAGACAATGGAGAGATTGCATCATAAACCATCTTTAATCACTTCAATTATTGCCACATGTGTATGGTTTAGTTTCCCCACCTGATAAATGTATCCAAAAATTTACTTGGAATTTATGAAAGTATGATGTTTTAGGGGTAATTGCAATTCATGTTGATGATGATGTTTTGAAAGCTATTGATCATTGTGATTGTCCTCACATTCTTTGGACTAATATTTGAGAACTATATGGAGATCCTGATACTTCACCATTCCCCGATGATCATGATTCAGAATATCATGTGCTTCTTCATTCTTTAGACAAGAGACCCTATGATGATATTGTTGTGTAGGAGTTTGATTGCTTGGAATACTTTGAATCTTCCAAAGAGGTTGACAAGGTTTCTTTAGATGCCCCTTCTTCTCCATCATAAATAGTTGATGTACCTTCACATTCAGTGATTCCTTGTCCAAATTCATTGATTGAGGCTTCCATCTTTCATATTCATCAGGACATATTCAGTTTTCCAATCTTGGAATCACAGGATGGATTTATTTTAGGTATTGCATACTTTTCTAATTCTATAGGTTTGGAGGACATTCTTGAGGGGATATCTCTCCTCTATGAAAATTCTAATTTGGATGGTTTTGTTGAGTCTCCAAATTTATTTGGTTAGACCTTGATTGGGGATCTTGATCTTTGTGAGACTATCTTAGAGGCACTTCATTCCTCTTCAGAGATTTCATATATGAGGCTTCTTCCCTCTCAGTTCATTATGAAGTTGGAGTTTCTTCAACATCTACCATTTAATTTGCTTCTTCCTAGTGGGAGACATGTGGTTTGGAAACCTTTTTGGCTTCAAACTTATATCAAAGGTTTTGAGGACACTTCATTCTGGGGGGGCAATCTAGTCTCCATCTATTCCTTCAATGGAAGGATCATTGTATTGCAATCTTTGAATCTTGTTCAACATCAGTTTCTGCATAGTCTTGGTTTGTCACCTTCTTCATTGATTGGGCATGTACTTGATTTGATTGTGGCATCTTCATCTTCCTTGGGAAAAGAGACACATGAGAAATTTTCAGACATATCGTCATCATAGAAATTCATCCTACCTTCCTTCAATTCCTATCCAGAGTGGGAAGCATCCCTGAATTTCTACTTGGTTTTATTTCTTCTGAAAGGGAGACACGTTGTTTGTTGACATTGGATCATGTTTTGTCTTCAAACACATACCATTCTTGCAAGTGATCACGCATTATGGGGGGATACATAGTCTCTCTCTCTTTCCCTCCTATGGGGGGCTATTAATTGTAATATATCCATGTGATGGATGGTGTAATTGGGGGATATTATGGAGTCCTCCATCCTTCCTCACTTATTTGCATTTCATATCTTTTTTGGAGAGGGGTTTTCTTCCCACTGGGTTTTCCCCTTTGCTCCATTTGTGAGAGATTAGTTGCATTCATTTTCATTTTTACATGGGTACCTAAAATGGCTATGTAGCCAGGACCCATCATTACATTATTGCATCATTTCATCATTGCATTATTATTTCCTCCCTAAGTTGTACTTATGGGGTGTGTTAGTGTAATTAATATTTAATTACAATTGCATAAGTTTACTTAGACATATTATTTAATTAATTCCTAGGTTGCATTCACTAGGAAATTAGTTATAATGGGGCTATTTCCATAATCATATTGTTTAGTAAATATGCTAGGTCCAAACAAATTTAAAGCCTATTTAATTACCTAAATCATGATCCCAATAGGATTCAATATCAACAAAACGAAAAAGCCATTAAAACTAACATGCTAAAACATGAAAGCTTGACAAACATCTATTCTAAGACATTGAATCTTATCCTATTGGGGGAGTGGTGTTGCATTGATGTGGAATGACGACCCTTTCCCAATCCCTTGGATAATGGGCTTGTTTCAATCAATTTTATTGAAGAAAACTGATGAAATTGATGAGAGATGTGTGTGAAACATGATGAAAGCTAATTTTAACATGATAAATGCTATGATGTGTGATGTAAATGTATGCAATTTATGATAAATGTGTATAAGATTCAAATATGCAAGCCCTAGATTCCAAAATATACAAAATGTATGCAAACTAGGTTACCATGGAAGCCATTAATGGATGCTAAGCTAACAATGCATGAAAATTAATCTAAAATACTTATCAAATGTAAAAGCTTGCTTTGAAAATGTGGATCCATTTGTCTCCAAATAGTGACCTATTTATAGGAAAGCAAATGAAGAATCAATGGTTTAGATTGATTTGATTAATCAATGGTCAATACTGAATGGGGGATGAGCACATGGATCAAAGATTCTCATCAATGGATGAGAATCAATGTTCACATGGATCACGAAAAGATCAAGGGTTGAGAATGATTCAAACAAACATGCTTTATAACAACTTTGAAAGTTTGTTAAAAATTTTGTTTGAAATAAATCATTCCAATTTTGGAGCCAAATAGGAGAATATTCCTTTGGAATATTCCGTATGTAAGTGGATGGAGGAAAATTAGCAATTTAGTTAATTAAAACTAAATTTGAATGTGCAAGATAGAGAATAATAGGATATTCATTAAATTAATGATTTATTTAATGAAAAGGGGAATGCAATATGATATTTAATTAAATAAGAGGACCTAGGGTTTTAATTAAATAATTTGCATTATTTAACTAAACAAGATGAAATGTTAGTGTGAGAGGGGGTGAATTAACCCAATTAGGTCAATTAGATTAATAGATGAAAATGATGTATTTAATTAAATAATTAGGCTTATTTAATCAAATAGGTGAAAAGAGAATGAAATTCAAGATGAAACAATGTTAATATATCATATTCAAGTGTGTAGTATCATTCATGACATTTTTAAGTGTCTACATTTTTCCTCTCTTTGAAGTGAGGTACCTATTACATTCGTTCAAAGACTAGCGCTTTTCAGACTAAAATTGTTGCTTAGATCAAAAATTAAAAAAAAATCTAATTTTTGGATGCCCCACTATTGCCCTAGTGGAAGGAAAATAAGTTGCTACCCTGCCCCATCGAGAGATGAGGCAAAAAAATTGAATTTTGGGTTGATCTCTCAAAAAAAATGTAAAATCAGTTCAACTCAAAGAGGACTAGAAAGGTCATATGTTTGATGTAGATAGATTTGATGATGTATAGACAGTCATCGGCCATGGGTAGACTCATGTATATTTTGATATATCATACAAATTCGATACTTGGATAGAAATATTAGTAAAGATAGAAGAATAAGAAGAATGGATTTCTACCATTGATTTCAAGATTGATTCAGAAGTCCAACAAGCCTATGATTCATCAAGAATTTATTAGATATGGTGATGAGATAGATGATGTGTTCATATGTGGGATTGGGACTCTCCGTCATTCCTTATTTTTGATATAGCGCATAGACATGATGCATCAAGTTTATTGATAACGAGGAAAACATTGTATCTAGTGCGATGGACTTTGACTCTACAAACAAATAGGATAAGCCTTGTTCACACCTTGACATACGAAAACCTCATTGGAATGTATTTTAGAAGTTTAGAATATTTCAGACCAAAGCATACGCAATAGTCAACAACCTACTCCAAATGACCTCCCTACACACAACCAAGCAAGTATTCGCCAAATTTATTTTACAAGAATATCCCACAAGAACAACAAACAAAAGATAATGATTGATGCCCCATTCATTTCTCTCTAAATAATTTTGATAGACATCATCGAGAGGTCCTTGGAATGGGTCAATAAGATAAATCATAAGACAAGATCAAAACAAGCAGTCAATGTTATCTATATCTCTTTCCAAAAGTGTGTTTTGAGGATAAATATCCAAAGTGATTACCAATGATAATGCCCATTATAGGAAGGATGCATCCTAGGACGTGTTATCAGATGTTGGTGGGTTGATAGGTTATTTGAAAATCCATTGATATAAAGTTTGATCATGTTTGGTAATGATCGAGAGTTTGATTTTTGTGTGTAAAGGTTCTACTTTTGCTGGTTGTTGTACTTGTTTTCCATTTGTGTTACCAAAGGGTGAGTGTGACGATCGATTTATTATGGATGGAAGTTTATTGTGGCTAAAGGAAAAATGAGATGGATGGTTTTGGATTTTTCTAGAATATTTCAATGTTTTTGGTATTTTGAAATGTTTTTGAGGTTTTTTTTTATGTTTTTGAATGTTTATGTTTTTGGATTATTTGAGGTTGTTTAGGGATTTTTTGAATTTTTGAATGTTTTGGGTTTTCAATTTTCAACTATTTTTGTGTTTTTTTGAGTTTTCAAATGTTTTGGGTTTTTTTTTAGTTTGACCAAGAACCTAACCTAAAAGACTATCTTAGGGGCATCGAGGGCTTATCAAAGATGAGACTTGCCTATGTTATACACGTAGAGACCAAGTAGTTCAGCTAACTTGACTTATTGTCAATGAGAAATGAATAGTTGATGGATTGTTAGCTTATTATGACAAACTCCTAAAGAACTAACCTAGGGTGTCTCAGGGGCACATCAATGATGGCCTTGCCTATGTTCAAGCTCAGAGACTCATAGTTCGACATGGTACTATTTTTGGATTTTCAATGTTTTGAATTTTTTAAGGGATTTTTGACGTGTTTTGGATGTTTTGGATATTGACTTTACAATTTTTTGAATGTTTTTGGATTTTAGCTGTACAATATTTTGATGTTTTTGGATTTTGATGAGGTTTTATGAATGTTTTTTGGATTTTTAATAAGATTTTGAGGTAAAAAATACCTAGATCACGATGTTGATGTCACGTTGTGAGATATAAGACATGGATCAAGAGTTATTTGAATATCATAGTGCAATAACCTACCCCCAGTGTCTAGCAATGTTTCATAGATCAATGGACAAACAAAGATAGGCAATGTCTATGCGAAGAGTTCAACAGAGTTTTATCATGCTAAATATGGGCTATGGGACTTCATGAGATAAAATGTTAAAGATCTTATCAAGATTTTTCCATGAGTAGAGTTGAAGTATACGTCAAATATTTGTCAAGATCAAGATAAACAGGAATATCTGGATGAATCTGGATTGGATGGATGGATGGAACATTGGATTTATCATGACAAGGATGAGATGCTTCTGTCTGAGAAGGATCATATAGACGCTTGATTCTACTCATGACGCCTATTTTCTAGGTTTTCTTCATAGTACTTGTCCAAAGTGTCACCATAGTGGTTTTGACTAGAGGAAATTTTTTATTTTTACTATTTTTTGGATTTTTGGATTTTTTTGATTTTTAATGATTTTTTGAAAACTTTTACCCTCATGTTGAACCACCTAGTGGTACTGATGTAGAGGCCACTGTCATAATGTTCCAACAATACCCTTCTTGAAGAAGCTACTTTTCTAAGATACGATCACTTGGATACAATTTTGAAGAACTATGATCTACCTTGTGAATACCAGAATTAACCTTGTCTATGTGTGCACATTGCGATATGGTACCTTTGGAATCCTTATGATGAATGGTAGTTGCCAACACACAATCAATGTGAGAATTGGATATCATGAATGGAGTGTATGATGTTATACGTAAAGGAATATGAGATGGATTGGTAGATGGTTTGGAACCTTTGACTCTCCAAACTGGGGAAAATGAGCAATGATGGGTGGGAATGGAGCTTTGAATGGAATTAGGACCAACCACTGGATATACTTTGTCCCTTGCTTGAGAAGCTTGATTTTGTATTTGAGGATGCTTTTGATGGATACATTTCCCTTTTCTATTTTTCCCCATAGTTTCTTTGACTAGTGGAGTTTTGGAGGGATGATTTTCATGATTTTTCTTTGGTATCCATTTGCACTTGACACATCCTTTTTTCTTTACTACTTCATTTTCTTTGATGATCTTCTCCTTGCTTTGATAGGAATATTTATTTTTATGTTGGTCCCCATTTGAGTATCAGATGATGGGTAGATGATGATTCATGATATGACTAGTTGTAGTGTTGATAGTATTTTCATCATAAGGATCCTTTGTGCCCCATACGTTGATGCTTGTTGTAGTCAAGATTGTACCCAATGTTTTGAAGGTATTATCAATACCTAATCCTTTGTCCTGATAATGTATCCTCTGATCCATAGCCACTTAATATGACTTGTTATGAACACATGATATTGCTATGGGTTCCTGTTGTTTAGGGATATGAACTATTTTCTCTAATTCTATGACATCATTATCTGTTGATTCTACTTCAAAAGGTGTTGGTGCTGATTCAAAAGATGTCGATGATGCATAATCACTATAAGATTCAAGAGTATTGACCGTTGCTTGCTCTTGTGTAGGAATACCAAGAATGGGAGACTCTTGTTTTGAATGAAGAACGTCTATATGTCCATTAAAAAGAAACATCTCAGGGGTGATATCGGGGACATCTTTGGAGTTTAAAATTATTTGGAAGATGCCACTCATCTCTTGGTGAAACTCTGGGGATATGGGTTCTCGATCCTGACTCAATTCAGAGTAACTTTTGTTATCCTCAAGAGCCTCCTCTTGACATGATCCTTAGGTGGATGATATATCATCAATAAAATATTCTTCACAACAATTTATGGGTATGGGTGTAACAAGGGATATTTCTTGCTCATTTGGAACTTCTTCAATATACCCAATCATTTAGTCATATGTGGAAGATATTGCAATCTGATACATACTTGATGCCATTACGGTTTAAAATATTTCTAGATATTGTTGATTGGTTTGGACTTTGTTTTAAAATAGTATCTTGATATGTGTTTGATTCCTCATGTTGTGATGAATGAATACCATAAATGTGTCCCACCATGGCATCATGAGTATGGTTTCTATTTTTTGAAGTTGATGCCTTTCTTGAATCTTTTGCTTTTGTATATCAGGCATAGGGTTTGTCTAAATTTTTAGACTTTCATTCCCAAAATTTTGATTGACATCAATGTATCCTTGTTCAATAAGATTCTCTATTAGATGTTTGAGTCTAAGACAATTTTGTGTGTTATGAACTTTGTATCGATGAAATTCACAAAAATGATCATCTCTATAGCTACGAGGTTTGACTTGTGGCTCTTGATAATTTGAGAAATCTGGGAGTGTGATAAGATTAGACTATATCGACCTCTTCAACACATCCTCCATAGTTTCCCCTAAGGGAGTGAATTGTCATTTAGGAGCACTATTTGTTCTTTGGGGCACATGTTGAGTGTCTATGGATTGGATGTTTGCTTTCCTAGGAGCAGTTAAGACCACCTTTGCATCAACAACACCATCACTAGTAACATTTTTGTTCTTGGCCCAAAAGTGAGGTTTATCAACTAGTGGATGGGTGGTTGTCTCTATACACTTGTGTGTTTTCCTATGAGATTAGAACTCGCTTGATGTTGAGGGCCCTAGGGACAAGCTCATCATAAGTGGTGATATATTACATCTTCGAGTAGAAGGATAAATCTGGGTAAACATTCACTATGATAATCCCTACTTGTTCTTCAGGAATGGCCCACTTGCTCTTACTAGCTCTTTGTCTCCATCTTTGCAAGAAATTAGCGAAGGATTCTCCTTTGTTTTTCTTGAGTGTGTATAACTCTTCTAAGCTTACATCCATGTCAATATTGAAGGAGAAGTGATCTATGAATCTATCAATGATTTCTTGGAAGGTTTTGATACCTCGAGGTAAGTGTTAAAACCAATCGATGGCTAGGTCTGTCAAACTTCATAGAAAGAGATAGATCAAGTAGAAATCATTGTAGGTGACCTCCATACACATGATGTTGAATTCTTTGATGTGATCCATAGGATTTCCTCTCCCTTTGTATTTATCAAATTTAGGGACCTCAAAATCGGAAGGGAAAGGTACCATTGAGATGTCGATCGAATGGATATGGAAATAGGTTTTGTTGTGTATGGGGATTCTTTGTCTTGACCTGATGGACATTTACTAATGTATTGATTTCTGATCCACAACTCTATAGATTTTAATTTGACTAAATTTAGGTGTTGGGATTATTAGGCATCTTTTGACCTATTTATTTTGTGTTTTTAAAAATATTGAATATGGTTATGGATCATACCATACATGCAAACACAGTGGCATTAAAAAAAATGGTGTTGAAGATTACAGTGATCAAAAGTCCCTCAATGGCTTTAACATTTGATATGGTCCACATTTTTAATGTTTTGAGTATGATAGGATCAATTCTATTCTAGGGCTTTTGCTTTCTTATGCAGATTGAAATTGGACTTCCCAATATCCTCATGTATAATGACTTTCATTCCTCATATCCTCAAAGTAGCTTTAGAATACAATGATAAAATAATCACCAAGCATTAAAGGTTTTGGTGAATGATGCTTGAATGTATACCTATTGTGAGTAAAATGATAAAAATATTTGACAAGTCAGTATTTGGGAACCATTAATATGTTTGGATTTTCTTAGTCTTGCAAAAGATGTTTACATAGAAACCAAACGATAAAGTCCTTAGCTATATATTTAACTTTTGCAACTATATTTTTATATTGTTGAGATGGTTTATGGTGTCATGTTACTAAGTGAACAGATTCCAACTTGTAGGAATTTGTCAATAAGGTCATGAGGTTTATGGAGTTGGATGACCTAAAGGATGCATTGGTAGGCCTACTTGGTGTTGCTGGATAGTAAATAGAAAAAAAGAGGTTAAAAATTGTTGTAAAGCTTGTTGTAAATACTTCTATGATTTACATTGGTGAACCCACTTCAGGACTAGATACAAGAGTTGCTATAATTATTATGCAAAATGTCCATAATACTATTGATACTAGAAGGGTTATTGTATGTAACATGTATTGTACTATATGGTGCTAGAAATTCATCTTGGGATAGACTTTGAAGAGCAATAAAAAACTCGTCTCTCTATAAGTAAGTCTGTTATGTTAATCTTTTTAACTTCAAATCCACTCTACAGATAAAATGTCAAACCATTATAAATACAAATATAGAAGAGAAACCAACATACAATATATTTGACATCAAGTCATTTCTCTACTATACAAGAAGAGTAAAGCATAGATGAAAGAGCTCAATACTCTAACCCCACAAGCAAAGGACCTTTAATTTCTAACCTAGTAGGCTTATCATTCTTTGGATAATTCAAGTCTTATTTTTCAAAGCAAGCTACTTCTCCACACTTGTCTATGCTTTAATAATGGGAATGGTATTTTGGAAGTTGTCAGAAAATGGTGTGCAATTCAAATCAAAATAGCT
The DNA here is from genome assembly GCA_007258455.2 of Sequoia sempervirens. NCBI lineage: Eukaryota > Viridiplantae > Streptophyta > Pinopsida > Cupressales > Cupressaceae > Sequoia > Sequoia sempervirens. Next base: position 18,091,309 of record VDFB02000020.1, read on the forward strand.
TATATTCAAAAAAATTTAGCTACACAGACTACCAAAATATCAAATAGTTTATTTTTGGCTCTAGTGAATGTCTACCTATATCTTATTATTCCAAATGTCTTCTATGGAGCTATAATATGCTTAGCATCCAATAAATATACAACTATACAACCTATCAGTGTAGTGGAGAGAATTATGTTCTACAGAGAAAGGGCTATAGGAATGTACTCTATAATGCCCTATGCTCTTGATTAGGTTAGTTCCCTTTCTTAAAGCATGCTATTTTGTTCCAAATATATGTCTGTTATTCATGTAAACCCCTCTTTCATGTCTCATCTTCTTCCAATTCATTTTTCTACATGAAAAGTGGATGATTTTGTCTTTATGGATAGTTTACTTGTGTTGATAGGTGTGTGAGTGTCTAGCCTTACCATGCAGTGAATGTTGGAGATACACCACAATACTACAACTCATCAAATATAGTTTTTAGTTATAAGAAATATTGATTATGATTTTTCTCTTTGCATAAAGGTGGTGATTGATCCCCCATACATGCTCAGGAAAACATTCATGTAAATTTTTGTTGTTTATTGTATGGCTAGCTTCAAGTGTACAATTAAGAAATTTCCTTGGTTCTTGTTGAGCTACATGAAATTTTTGTACTTCATCTTATGGGATGATGATAATCTCATTCATAGAAAACCACTAAGTAGCCTGAATTATGGCTAAAACATTTTACTCTGTCTTCAATTTATTCTTAGTATTCTTTCTTCTTAAACTAGTGTGTAATTCTCTTCATGAAGTCATTTCATTGAAGAAATTAATAGATTGAAATCTACAAACAATAGTAGCTAATAAAAAATGTGAGCAACAAATCAGAATTTAAAATAAGAAAATGAAATAAATTCTATTATGAAAATAATGCAAAAATTCAAATAGAGCATAACTAAATTTGAATAATAGTGTGTGAATAAACAAAATTATCTCAACAATATAAAAATATAGTTTCAAAAATAAAATACATAGCTATAGACTTTATAGTTTTGGTTTCTATGTCAATATATTTTGCAAGACTAAGAAAATCCAAACATATTAATGGTTCCCAAATACTAACTTGTCAAAGATTTTTATCATTTTACTCACAATAGCTATACGTTCAAGAAAAGACTTCTTGCATTTTAGGAAATCATGAGAGTCAATTATCTGCATCAATATATCCTAGTTTTTCTTCCAAATAAGACATTCATAAGAGTTTTCTTGCCAACACCACTGACTCCCATTAAAGTTGTAAGAACACCAGGCCTAAATGCCCCATAACATCTCAGAGCAATTGAAGCCTACCTTCAGTCACTCTGTGTTCCCTCATTTCTTGTAGTAAAATGCAGAGCTTGGCAACCAAATCCTTTGAAGTAAAACAAGACATAAAATAAAAAAATCACTTAATCATGTAATTGGCCAGTCTCAAGGACCAATTTGTGTGCTAAAATATTTTAATAATGCAAAATGTCTCTTCAATGGCTGTAAATTTTTCATATCCATGTTTTCTTAGTGTTTTTTTCTTTGCTTTATATTTAGAAAATATGAAATATGAGTTATTTTCCATTGTTTTCCATGGTATATTTTGTCTCTATGAATAGTGATAAGATCTTAGGTTTGTTAAACCCTAGCACCTTCATCAAAATCTATGTAGGTTTTCCATTTTAAACCTTGTTAGACAAGGTAGAAAAGAAGTCATTGTTATCAAGTCAAAAGACAATAACTCAGATAAATGGTTTGTGAAGATGATATCAACGAGTTTCATGATAGCCACAAGGGCATGCATAGGTATGTGATGTTTCATTGAGGACTCACAAAATATTTCTCTCATGAAAAACAATGAATGGAGAATATGAAGGCAGTGTATAATGACATGTCAAACCAAATGGCAAAGAGCAGTATGACAAGCCTTTCATGGAAATGTTGTTTAAAGAGTGGTGTCTCTAAGAGATTTAATGAGATTTTTATAAATATAAGTGAATCCTAATATTTTCGTGAACAAGAGAATATTATTTAGCATAGGAGTATGTAAGTGATTTCTATCTCCACATTGTGAGTGTGAGTAGAAGGTAGTAAATAAAGATTTTTATGAGACACTATCTTGAATTAGGCCTTAAGGTTTTTTGTCATGGAAATGTTGTAGATGTAGTTATAAGTTAGGGACTATATGAAAAGTGTGCATGAAGGATATATGAAAAATAATCCATAGGTCACCTGTGTAGGTCACAAGATATCCTACACAATCACACTTACAATCATGATAAAAGTGTTAAGCATCTTGTTTTAAAAATTCAAGATGCTAATGGATGAGTTACATCCTATGGAAAATATAAAAGAGGATAGTAAAAAAACTTCTAAAATTAGTCTACAAGTATATGGTTGGTGATAAAGGAAAACATAAGAGACTTTTAGAGCATGGTAGGTTAGAGGAGAGTATCAAGGCAATCCAAGGGTATTAGGTTATTTCCTAGAGTTTGTGAGACTATAAGAATACACGTGATCTAATAATACAGTCAAATGCCCTGTGACACAAACACAATGATAGTCTACATTATCATGCAATGATTAGTCATCATAGCAAAGAAGCATATCATAGCCATATGACTGTACTAGCATGGGATGCATGCAAAAGAAGCTCACAAGGGTTCGGTCTTCATCATTGCCACATATCACATGCTTGATATGATGAGAGGATTGAATTATTAGTAAGAGGTTGAACTCTCTTCTTGATGGTAGAGAGGAAACATTCAAGGTTAAAATCATTCTATCAAACAATTCACTACCTTGTTGCTATGGCTAAAAGCCTAAATCAAGTGCTTTCGAACAAGCTATGGATGCTTGGAAAAATTCTATCAAAGCATAATAGTTAGCAATAGCATAGACAAGGCAATGAACTATTTGAAAAAAATGCCTCAAAGAAATGTGGTCTCATGGTGATGGAATGCCATGACAAGCAAATTTCTATGGATTGTGATGGCATTCCATCACCATGAGACCATGTTTCTTTGAGGCATTTTTTCAAACATTTCATTGCCCTGTCTATGCTACCACATTTTTCATACATGTCTACCAAATCATTTTATCAAATAGTTCATTGCCTTGCTGCTATGGCTAAAAGCCTAAAATAGGTGCTTTTGAACAAGCTATGGATGCTTGGAATTTTTTTATCAAAGCATAATAATAAGCAATAGCATAGAAAAGGCAGTGAACTATTCCAAAAAAATTCCTCAAAGAAATGTGGTCTCAAAGTGCTTGTCATAACATTCCATCACCATGAGACCACATTTCTTTGAGGCCTAGTGCCTTGACCTTAAGTGAATACACAATAGTATAAGCACATAGTCCTTGAAACAAGACAACAGTGAAGTATCTATACCTATGCAGTTTCCTCATTTCATGAAGGCATAGTGAAGAGCATTGGATGTTACATTTGCTTGTTTTCTTGCACATGGTATGTGTGGAAAAAGGTTTTAAGATGATTTATGAAATAAAATTGTGTAATAGTTAATCATAGTGCACAACTCAATAACACTGGATAACAGTAATAGTGATAAGTTACATAGTGAAACAGTACAATGTTGAACAAATGTAGTACCATGAGTGACTCAAACACCAATCAATATAGTTGAAGTGAATACATGCCAGTGTTTGAGTGCTTTGAATGATAATAAGACAATGATTTCAAATACACGTACATTTGTTCCTAATGGTGTGACAATACTTATCAATTGGCAGTGTCATTTCATGCTTTTTGATAGTTTTCTTGTTATTTTTTACTATGGAGTGTGAAGTATCTTATATTCTGCACAATGAAAGTCCATTTTACTTGCACAAGAGTGTTGTGGATGCTTTGGTTCCTTTGTTTCCCATAGAGATAAATTCAATACAGTGTGGCAACATTTCTTGGGTTTTGATGTCTTGGGAACTTGAACTTGGATCTTGATGATAGTGTGGCAGACTATGTGGAAACATTTGCTTTTGATGAAAGTGTGTGGATGGAAATTTTTCTTGGATGATAGTGGAAGTAATTGCTTGATTGGAACTTTTTTTGGCATTGTACTTGATGAGAGTTAGTTGGAACTTTACCTTTTTTGCTTGATGACGGTATAACTTTGCTTGATGACAGTTGCTCATAGTTGCTTCTTGATGCTAGTGATGTTTGTTAATGGCATTTGTTTGATGTGGATTTTTCTTGATGACTGTTACTTGTTGACAGTGGCATGTTTAGATAGTTTGAAGAGGTTTGTTGTTGTATGGTGACAGTGGGCAGTATGTATCTAAGTAATTGTGGGTCACTAGTATAATGATATTTTTCTTGAGTGCTAACAAGTGTAATGGTTTTAGTTGTCTTGCCTTGCATATCTTGGCGTAATTGATAATATCTCTTTGCATATTTAAACATTTGATAGTAAGCAGTGTGGTTGTTGTAGTGAACTAGCTCAATACAATGGAGTATCTTGATGTGCATGCCATTTTTGTTGGGTTAATGCTACTTTGTGCTTGGACAGTTGGTCTGACACTAGTCTTCTTTTTCCAGTGTTCTGAGGATGATCCATTTTTTTCAAGGATAATCTACAGTGGTAGTGATAGTAAAGTGGTATAGTTGTTAAGTATTGGCCAGTTCACTATTTGATAATCATGTTACAGGGGTTTTTTAATGACATTACTATTCATTGCATCTTAATAGATGCTTCTATAGTGTTATTCCTTGGACTGTACTCTTCCTACATATTGTGGAAGAGTGGATTGCACAATAGAATATGAAGTATGCTCAATGAAGTGGTATTTTTCTTGCCAACATCTTGTTACAGAGTGTGTAGAAAAACTAACAAGTTCTATTCTCTCATGCTTCATAGTAAGTTTGCAATCTTCTACAGTGCACAGTTATTCAAGTATACCTGTATTTTGCTTAATGTTGTCTTGAGTGATAGAGGATAGTTTTCACTCTCATTCTTTTGGATTGTTAGTTCTTTCACAGTTTTATTTTGTCTTGTATATTTTAGGGGTATATTGTTTAGTGTTATGACAATTTTGACACATCCTATTATCTTGAAAGGTTTTTGTTGCACAATTATGGTACAACTATGGTGCTTGTTGATAGTAGGTATGCAGATACTTTGAGGAACTCTTCTTTCTTGGGGTAGTGGTCTTCACTCTTTTTGGAATGTTTGTCTTGCATAATGCTCTATACAGTGATCATGTTTTGCATTTTGGTCAGTTTCATACTGATCTTTGTGATATACTTGTGATGTCAATGCTTGGTCTATTATATCTCATGAAGGTTCTCTATTTTTTTTCCAAGAAAGTATAAATTCCCTTTGTCATTGTTGTCAAAGGGGGAGAAATGCTACTACTCTTTGTTCTTTACATGATAAGTCACAGGGGGAGCAATAAGTAGATTGGTTAAGTTGACATCAATGCCAAAGGGGGATTTTTTTGGCATGGTTTTTCATTGATGTCAAAGGTTGCATGATTTTTCATTGATGACAAAAGTTGCTTTCAAAGTGATTGGTGGTGTTTGTTGGTGAACATTCATTTCATAGTTTCATTGTGTTGATTATCTCATTTATCTCATGATGCTTGATGCATGTCCATGTTCATTTACATGTTCATGTCAATACATCTCATGGTGATGATGAATTCCATGATTCATGTCAACTATATGATAGGATTAATTCATGTCACAAAGTTGCTTCTTCATAATGCAGATTGTTGGTGAGGTGATAGGGTGTTGGTTCATTCATCATGGTATTTTCACAACAATCTTCCAACATAACATGAGTTGTTATTTTGCATAAAGTCAGAGCAAGATCTCAAAGAATAGGACAGTGACCTTGCACAAGTATAAGAATAGCTAGAATTGAATTGACCTTTGGTGGATGCACCAAAAACAGTGAAATGCTAGATGAACTTCAAGAGGCTCTCTTTAACTGATATCAAAATTGAGATACCTATGATACCAAAAAAAAAAAAAGGAAAGTGTTGATTGGGGCTATGGAGAAAGCAAAGGTTCAGAAGTGATGGGAGAATAGTTCATGGGGAAGGAAACTAATTGTGAAAAAGGAAAGAGCTCCATTACACCACTTTGATCAGTTTAATTTCATGCTTCCCAAGATTAAGAGAGGAGCATTAATTTCATGTTGTAGTTACAAGTGCCCTGCTAGAAATACATGAAAATGTGGAAGCATAGACAAGCAAAACAAACTATTTCAAAAAATTCCTCAAAGAAATGTGATCTCGCTCTCCCACAATCACTTCAAGTCATGCTTGCAGTGATGCAGGGCTTTCTCGCATCACCACAGGCATGACTTGAAGCTCTTGCAAGAGAGTGGGTACAAACATTGATGACTGTAATCCTCAACCATCACCTAAACAAGTCCTCTAATGATGCAATAAGAATAGTGATTTCTTCTTTGACTATGATATGCAATTTGAAACTAGCTATCTCCTTATCCTTTAAATCTATGACGATTATTTTCCTATCAGTGAAATATAGTGGCTCCTACACACATTTTACTTGGATGCAGCTTTTATCTCCACTAGGATCTCCTTGAATCAACTTCAATGGCTTTAAATATTAGCAAATATTCAATATATAGTCGATGGCCTTACATAAACTTAACATAACAGTTGATGACCTTACAAAAACTTAGTGTACCCGCTCTCCCACAAGCACTTCAAGTCATGCTTGCGGTGATGTAGGAAAGCCCCGTATCACCGCAGGAATGACTTGAAGTGCTTGCAAGAGAGTGGGATCACATTTCTTTGAGGCATTTTTTTGAAATAGTTCGCTTTCCTTGTCTGTTCTTCCACATTTCATGTATGTCTAGTAGGGCACTTATAACTACAACATATGACAAAAAAATCCCTCTCAGAGCAAAGAAGAGTTTTAAGAGTTTCTTGATTGCTTTTACAATGAATTTAATCATTGGTGTCATTTTTATTTACAAGATTCAATCATTCATCTGAACGGCCTGCAGTTGTGGTTAGTATAGTCTCTATTAAGAAGTGCATAGGTTTTTCTCAGATGCATTACTCAGGAAAACCTTCTTTGTAATTTATCATGTATTTCTTATGTAAATCTTTCTAGTTTTGGTCACTGAATTTTGGCATTTGAGTATTGTATGATGCTGCTACCTTTTTCTCCTAATTTTATTACAAATAATGTGTGGCATTTAGAATCTTTATCATGTCTCAAGATTTATATCACTTGAAAACCTAAGTTTGTTTGTTGTATGCTTTGATGGATGTCCCTTCGTTATTATTGGATATCTAATGTATTGCACATTATTATAGTGCAAGCCTATTTTTTAGATTGTTTCATTTAGCATCACCAATATTCTCCACAAGAACATTGTCTCTGTTTAAAATGATGGAAATGGTTCACATCTCTCAAAACAATTTCTCTTGCAACAATCTTGGAGATGAATTTAGATGGAGAAGATTTTTTGATTTTGTGTCGTCTTTTGGTCATGTAATATAAATCAACCCATGTATTTTCCTATCAATTGAATCAGTGTTGTAGAAAAACATTTGTTATGCTTGCATTTGGCATCAACGTGCAAAGTCACCTCCTTGTCATTTCACAAGAACAACCTATCTTTGAAGCACTGTTCAAAGTTTGATTAAGAGGATTTCCAGCTTGCACTTTGAACCCTTGCACAGTCATAACATCCTTTGCATAATTCTATCCTCATTGTCATTTTTTATATGATGATATTTAAAAAAAATTGCTTTAAATGGTGGAATCTGAAACTATATTTATCTCTAATACTTGTTTGTGCAGTGCTCATAAAAGAACCTTTGTTTAAGCACAAAAATCTAAGCACGACTTCATGAAACTGTCAACTAATACAAATTATCTTGGCATTTGGACCTCATATTGGCAATGAACTAAGATGGTCTAACTCCCTATCTTTCAATCTCTCATGAAGCACACAAAAAACCTTAGTTTCTTACTTTTATAGGGAGCTAATTGATTCATATTAAAACCACACCCCTTTAGTATCATTTTTGTGGCAGTTTTATAATGATACATGCTCCTCTCAAGGCTAGCTTTGATACAAGCACTTTATTCACCAAACCTATTCAAGACTGCACTTTCATTGTGTATATGCTTGATATGATACTCACCACATTCACTAACTTGCATTCATTGTGTATATGCTTGATATGATACTCATTCTACTATGTTACCTTTGATAGAAATATATTTTTGATGTTGAATCTGAAGATGTTTTGAAGAGAGGTCTTATTTGTTCAATAAATTTTGCAGGGCGTAAACTTTTCATTGATGATGACTCAAATGGAGGGTGGTTGTCTAGTTGATTACAATGTCATCACAAATCTCTTTCTTCAAGTAATTGATTTTCAGTTGTTGTAAATTTATATATGTTCTTCTTATTGATAAATAGCTTATGGTTTTTGATATGGAACTCTTAAGTTGAGGTGACTATTAGACTATTTCTCTCAATGTAATTTATTTTTTATGTGATTATTTCTTGTAGTGCTTGTATTGGGTGTAGATTCATGCATCAAGTTGTTTGAATAGTTCAAGTCTTATGAAAGGCTATATTTCTTCTTGGGTGCATATTTGAGCTCCAAGTGATTTGACTTTGGATTGTCACTTGTATCAATTTGTCACTGATATTCATTGATCTATTTGAGGAGGTAATTTTGTAGTTGCTTGGGAACCTTGTGCACATATGGTAAACTATATTTTCAATGTCATTGGTAGTGAGGATCCCAACATTCACTTCAAATACATTGAAGTGACAACCAAAGTTGGACAAATCAAGGAGGTGGAATGTGTAACCAGAGAGTCAAACTTCTATTATGCTATAAAGAAAAATAACTTTCTTATGGAAGCAAGACTTCCAGATGCTCGTCCACTAATAAATGTTTGTGCTCGGTTTGGATTTGTCCACTGTCATGTTCAGTAAAGCTTATCAATCAAGGTATATGCAGAACTATAGTTCTCAGTCCATACTAAGTATTCATGGTGTGAACTTTGAAGAGGAGTCTTTCATAGGACCCTTAGGCTTCATTTTTCAAGTAGTTCTTTCATGTTTTGGAGCTATATAAGCAAAAAATAGAGCATTGTAACTCAGTTTTCTCAGTCATAGCATTGAGAAATACACTTTGTAACACATTTTTCAAAGAAAAGACACGTATTTCTAACTTGTATCTACTGTAAGAACACCTTTTCTCAATAAAATTTTAATATTTTTCCTTCTTAATAGCCATTTCATTATGTGCAAATGAATGATTGATTATGTTTTTTTGTGTTTTATGTTTAAACCTCAAAAGCATTATCCCATTTCCAGCACTTTTAGGGAGAAATCAGTGAACAAAAAAATTAAATAAACTACCAATTGACTAAATATACTGCCAACTGAAAGAAATCAATGAAGAAATATGACTAAATATACTACCAGTTGACAAAAATTAGTGAATAAATATACTACCAATTGACAGAAAATAGTGAATAAATATGACTAAATCAATGACTAAAAATATACTACCAAATTGATCAATCAAAACAACCAAATAAATGACTAGAAATAAACTACTAATGGTCACGTGACCAAGCTCAATGAATAATATGACTAAATATATGACTAAATCAATGACTAAATTAATGAATAAATATACTACCAAATCGATCAATCAAAACAACCAATAAATGACTAAAATTAGTTTAGTCATAAATTTGGTTGCATTATAAATGACTAGAAATACACTACAAATGGTCACATGACCAAGTTTAGTCATTTATATGCAGTTTTTAGTAGTTTTTTTAGTCATATATTGTTGTTTTTTACTAGTGGCCTTGCCTACATAAGCGTAGAGACGATGTAGTTTGATTGACTCTTACCAGTAACCCTTTATTGATGGCGTATGAATATTGATAGATTTTCAGTTTATTATGATAGACTCTTAAAGACTCAACTAATGCCTCAGGGGCTCATCGATGATGGCCATGCCTACGTTCAAGCTCAGAGATGATGTAGTTCAACAAGTGTTTTTGACTTTTTGACTTTTAGACCCATTTAGGGGTTTTGAAGTAATTTGGATGTTTTTGATATTTTGGAGATGTTTTGAATGTTCTTGGATGTTTTTGGATTTTAAACTTTACAATATTTTGATGTTTTTGGATTTTGCAATTGTACAAATGTTTTGACATTTTTGTATTTTGAGGATTTTGCAAATGTTTTTGGGGATTTTGGGATTTACGATTGTTTTTGGATTTGAAATTTTATGATTATTTTTGAATTTATGAGGATAAACGATACCTATAACATGATGTCGATGTCATTTTATGAGATATAAGACATGGATCAAGAATTATTTGAAAACAAGAGTGCAATAACCTGCCACCAATGTCTAGCAATGTTTCATATTTCATGAGAAAGTCCACATAGTTAAATGAATAAGCCTGCAACGATTTTCAATAGAATTTGTATCACGCAATATGATCATTAGGACAATGCTAGAGGTAGGAAATTGGACTTCATGGGATAAAATGGAATAAAAAAAACCATGTCAAGACTTTGTCCTGAGTAGGATTGAAGTATATACCTAACCTTTGTCAAGATCATGCTCTACTAAGAGATTCAGATAAAGAAGGATTGGATGGATGGAGGGAGCATTGAATTTATCATGAAGGGGATGAAATAATTCCATTTGAAAACGATCATATAGATGCTCAATTCTACTCATGATGCTTGTTTCCCAGGTTTTCATCATAGTAATTTCCCAAAGCGTCGTCGTAGTGGTTTTCACTAAAGAATATTTTTTATCTTTACTATTTTATTTTTTTTGAAGATTTATGGTGATGTTGAACCACCTAGTGGTACTGATGTAGATGCGACTGTCATAACATGCCAACGATATCCTGCTTGAAGAAGCTACTTTGCTAAGATATTGGCACTTGAATGCAACTTTTGAGAATTATGATTTTCCTTGTTGATACCGGAATTAACCTCATCTATGTGCATACATCATGATAGAGTGCCTTCAAAATATTTATGATTAAGAGTAGTTTCCATCACACAATTAATGTGAGAATTGGATATCATGAATGAGGGAGTGGGTGGTGAAATGCATGAAGGGATATGAGATAGATTGGTCGATAGTTTGGAACCTTTGACTCTCCAAACTTGGGAAGTTGAAAAATGATGGGTACAAATAGAGTTTTGAGTGGAATTAGGATAAACTGCTTGATATACATTGTACATAGCTTGAGAAGCCTGATTTTGTACAAATATTTTTGATGGATATATTTCCATTTTTTATTTTTCCCCATAGTTTCTTTGGTTGATGGAGTTTGGTAGGGAGGATCTTATTTTATATGCTATGGTACCCATTTCTATTCTTTTTGTCCATTTTTATTCACTACTTATTTTGCTTTGATGATCTTCTCCTTTCTTTGATAGGAATTTTTCTTTCCATGTTGGTCCCAATTTGTGGATGGGATGATGCATGGGTGTTGATTCATGATACATCTAGTTGTAGCATTGGAAACATTTTCATCATAAGGATCTTTTGTGCCCCCTATGTTGATGTTTGCATAAGACAAAGTTTCCCCCGACATTGTGGAGGTATTATTGACATGCTTTGATTTTGTTGGTTTCAAGATTCCATTTTTAACAAGACCTAATCCTTTTCTTTGGTAATATATCCTTTGATTAATGGATACTAAATATGACTTGTCATGGACACATGATATTTCCATTAGTTCCCATTGTTCAGGAATAGTAATTGTATGTTCTAAGATATCCTCATACTCAATATCTTCAACTCAAATTGGGGATGTGTTCTTTGTTAATACTGCTTCAAAAGATGTTGGTGTCATACAATCACTATATGAATCAAGAATATTGACCATTTCTTGCTCTTGTGTTGGAATTTAAAGAGTGGAATACCCTTGTTTTGGATGAAGAATGTCTATAAACCCATTAAAAGGAAAAATCTCATGGGTGATATTGGGGATATCCTTGAAGTTCTGAATGGATTGGAAGATGTTCATCAACTCATGATAATACCTTGGGGAAGTGAGCTCTTCATTTTGACTTAGTGTAGAGAAACTTTCACTTACGGATTGGAAGATATTATGCAAATCATGACAGTGTTGTGGTGATATGGACTCTTGATCTTGACTCAATTCGGAGCTACTTTTATTATACTTAGGAGCCTCCTCTTGACATGATCCTTGAGTGGATGGTATAGCATTATTAAAAGACTCTTTGCAACCTTTAGTAGGTATGGGTGAAATAAGGGATGTTTCTTGTTTCTTCAGAACCTCTTCAATACGCCCAATCATGAACTCATATGAGAAAGGGATATCACAATCTAATACATACTTGATGCCATTTTGATATGAATAATTGCTAGACACTGTTGATTGATTTGGACTTTGTTTTAAGATAGTATCTTGATGCATGTTTGATTCCTCATGTTGGGATAGATAAGCAACTTGAATGTGTCCTATCGTGTTATCATAGGTATGGTTTGCACTATTTGAGATTGATGCCTTTTCTGAATCTTTTTCTTTTCCATGATCAGGCACAAGGGTTTTATAAATTTTTAGATCTTCATTCCCTGATTTTTTATCAACATCGATTTCTCCTTGTTCAGTAAGATCTTGGATTGGGTTTTTTAGTCTAAAGATTTTTTTTTGTGTTATGACCTTTGTATCAATGAAATTCACAATAATGGTCATCTCTATACCTAGCGGGTTTGACTTGTGATTCTTGGTAATTTTTGAACTCTAGGAGTGTGATGAGATTTGATTGTATCAATCTCTTCAATACGATTTCCATAGGTTCCCCTAAGGGAATGAATTGTCCTTTAGGAGCATTGTTTGGTCTTTGTGGTACATAGTTGTTCTGTTTTGGCGGTTGTCCTCTTGGAGGGCTGACATTGTTGATATTTGGTTGGTTATTTTGTTGTGTGTTTTGTTGAGTTTTTTGTTGTATGGTTTGTGTGTTTGATGGTTCCTGAATCACAACCTTTGCATCTACTGCACCGTTATTAGTAATGTTCTTTTTTTTATCCCAAAATCATGGTTTGTTATTGAAACTAGACAATTGGTTTTGATATTGTTGTTCCTTTTGTGATGAGGTCTCTTTCAATGTTACGACCCCCAGGGATGAGTTATTTGTATGTCAAGACACATTACATTTTGAGTTGAAAGGATAAGTTTGTTTCCACGTTTACAATAATGATCTCTATTTATTGTTTCTCAGGAATTGACCATTTGCATTTACTAGCTCTATGCCTCTATCATTGCAAAAAAAAATCAAATGATTCACCCTTTCTCCGCTTAAGGGTATAAAATTCCTCCAAACTTGTGTCCATATCAATATTGTAGGATAAATGTTCTACAAACTGATCTATTATTTCTTGAAAAGTTTGAATTCTAGGAGGTAGGTGTGAGAACCATTCTATGGCTTGGCCTCTAAAACTACGTGGGAAGAGACACATCAAATAAGAGTCATTGTATGATACTTTCATACATGCCACATAAAATTACTTAATGTAATCTTCTGGATTTCCACGCCCTTTGTATTTGTCAAATTTCAGGATCTCAAATCTTGGTAGGAATGGTATCATTGTAATGTTACAATCAAAAGGCTATGAACACAAGTCTTATGCGACATATGATTTCTTCATTTTCCCATATTGGATATCTTGAATTTGTTGTTTAAGTGTTCATATTTGCGAAGAAAGATCATCTTGAGGATTGTTTAGTGGTGGATCATACATGTTGTATTAAGGAATGGTAGATGATTTATATGTGGTATTTTGGTAAGGTGGTGTGTTTGTGTTGAATGTATTGTATGGTGTGTATGGTGGATTGTTTTGGTATTGTGAATTTAATGGTGAATTTAAGGAAAAAGAGGATATTGAGATAAAAAAGAATGAAGAAGCTGGGAGAATTGAGGAGTTACCCAAGCCTTTTGGTGAATATTCCTTTGGTAATACTTTGAAAGGTTTGTTCTCTAAAAAAATAAGGTTCCAACCAGTAGTTTATTCTCAGTTATTGTAGTTGACCATGCAACAAGGAAGTGTAAATTTAGATAAGATATTTCCTATACATAATTCACAACTAGGTGATGTGTTTCATGCATTAGCTAGAAAAGAAAATATTGAAACTCACCAAAGGAATGGTGACTTGATGGATGAAGATATAAAGACATTGTAGGAAATAACACCCAGAACAATCATTGATGCATCTTTTTCTACAATGGAAAACTTCAAATTACTGATTGATTCCTTTAAGGAATATGCCTCTAGCTTAAAGGGACAAGTGGAATCATAGGTTGAGACAAGGCTTACAGAGAATAAATTGTTGGATATTATAGAGAAATGTGCATCTGCACATACCAAAGTTGAAGAGTGTTTGAAAGAAGTGCAGGCTTGTGAAGAAGAGGAAAAAACCTTGTTTTTGTATTGCATGAATTGGTTAGATTCCACACAAGTCATAAAGGATTGAATGGAATCAATTGAGTCCTAGATAAGCAATGCATCAAGTGCCTATGATCTGGAACTGGATATAGATGATCATGCTTGGTCTACTATAATAGCCTTACATGACAAATTCTTCACCTTGTAGAACCAAAAGGAAGATATAATCAAGTAGCTTGGGAAGTTAAAGGACTTGGTAAAACCAAAGCATATACCTACCTCAAGTGCCCTTGTCGGTGCTGTTATAATTTCAAAGTTAAATCTTACCCCTGACATTGTGGAAGAAGGAGAGAAAATATTGGTGGAGCTTGAGTCTCAACATAGGATGCTTGCAGCAATGAAGAAAAGTTGGGAAGAAGGTAAATCTACTTGGAAAGCCATTCTACATAAGCTTTAGGGGTCAATATCTTTGTGTTGACCATTTCTAGTTCTATGCATTTTTCATTTTTTCAAGTTTACAGATTCTTTTGTAAATATGTGGATGTATTAGGAGTTTTTGGTTAACTTCCTAAGGGGGAGTTAGTACATTCTTTCAGTTATTTTAGTTTGTATATATGGTTGAGGGGGAGCATACATAGTGTTAATACCAACACACCCTTCACCATTAATGTCAAAGGGGGAGAGATATTTAGGGAGAGATACTTGGAGAAGTTTTTATTTTGGCACATGTTGCCATTAATGACAAAGGGAGAGATTTTTGAAAGAATGAAGAAGGTTGTCATTAATACATTTTCATTGATGTCAATATTACAAGATGGATGTCAAAATGGTATAAAGGATGATTGTAGAAGAGACATTTTGCAAGAGGGTTTGATCCACACACAAAAACAGTTAAGTATTTTTGCTAAGTGTCGACTCTGGCAGATTCAATACACAGTGCCCTCCAATAATCTAGTCTACATTTGTTCACCTTTACAGATTTACTTGTGCAATTTTAATATGTTGTTTATGAGTGTCATTAGTAGCTTCATTCAAAATTTTACTTGTTTTGGATAAGTGGTTTGTAATTTGCAAGTAACAAAAAATCGACATATAAGGTTTACACAATTTTTTGTGTATTGGCTATGACTTATTTGGTCCACACTCCTTCATGGATTTGAGTTAGGCCTCGTGGTTTTGGGAGAATGTTAACAAACTTCAATGCATTGTGTTTTCTAGATGGCATGACATTTTGAGGTTTGTGTATCCTGTGGTGATGAACAGTTGGAGTATTTTTCTTTTAGGCCTTATGCTTGGTTGACCAAATGTATGTAAAGGGTTGCAAAGATTAAATATGTGATGTGAATGTAAGAGGGAGCTATTATAGGTCCATTTCAAACTATATTACATGTTTTTGGTGTGAAGGCATTTTGATTTGAATTGGGTGTCGACAAGGCACATTTTGTATGTTTTAGGGTTACATCTAATTAGGCCGATCTAATTGATGTTTGTGATGGAGCTTGATATATATACAAGGTCATTTTTCAAGTTTGTGGACATCAAATTTGAATGTGTACATGATCCGAATGCAAGAAGTGATCTGCAAAAAAAAATAGATTTGAGCGAATAAGTTGTGAAAGTTGAGAAGAGGTGTGTGAATGTAAAGCAGAGCAGAGATTTGTAATATGAGTTGGATGAAGTGTATCAAGTCAGTATTTTGAGCTTCAAAGGAACTAAATCTTGCATATGGTAGATGAATTTTGTATCAGTTCAAATCTTGGTTGTGTAGTCACCAACCTTCTTTCTCTCTTTCTTTTCTCTATGGATACTGAGTTCACTTGGATAGTAGTGAGACTTTCTATAATATCTTATAACCAATTTTAATACATTATGAGCTAATTCTCATCATGGTTTTTCCTATTTTGGGTTTTCCATGTAAAAATCATGGTGTTCATGTGTTATCTAATGTTGTGGATGTTTTCATGATTTCTTTCCTTATAACTGTTAATTATGCTTTGGTAATTGGATGGTTTAATAGGATATTGATTCCCCCCCCACTCAGTATCACAAGTGTTCAACAAGGATAAACTAGAAGCTATGATAGGAGATCTAAGAAGACTTATGCCTAATTTTGGTTGTTGTGGGATGATTTTTTTTGTTGTTGTTGATAAGGTTGATGTTTGGTACAAACTAAAAAGATGCATTTCTAGAAGCCTAAGAGGAAAGGATAATGTGGGATGAGGATGAAAAACCTTTATTTGTTGTTTGGGATAACCGATGATGACTACAGGTCTATCTGATATAAGTTTATGATCCTATAATGATTGATGATTGAAATTTTAGAATATGAGATTTTAGGAAATCTAGAAAATTTTAATTTACAGTCAAACATGTCACTTTCAAAAGTTTTGTTTTAACTGAGAAAAAATTTGGCACTTCCCCCAACAAAAGTGACTAGATTTTTCAAAAGCATCAGATATTTTCATAAGTGCTACTATGTTATAATCAAACGTGTCACTATGTAGGTTTTAGGGTTTTAGACTAATAGGGAGTAGGTTTTTGATCAAAAGTGTCAAGTTGAAAAATTAGAAGCATGGATTTGCAACCAAAAGCACAACATATTCACAAGAAAATCATTTTAACACTTCAAAAGCATCACTCTAACATAGAAGCAAGGTTCTACAAGTTTAACCTAAATTTGTCTAGAGTTTTTTAGACTTTTTTTTAACTATTTTGAGGATTGATTTTAAATTTTTTGATATGGAAAGAGACAAAATACAATAGAGAATGGAATATAGGATTAACTCCAAGGGTTTTGAGTATAAATTCATGAGCCTTCTTCAATAAGAGCACATTATTTCGGCTCACTGGTATTGAACAATGAATACACACCAAAAATACACAACCTAGCTAATAGGAAAAAGGCGTGTCAACTTAGGATAAGCCCATGTGCGAAGAAAATACCTCCATAATGAGTGGGTGAATAGAGTATACAAAGTTCATGTACCACCTCCGCACCTCTCACCTCAAAAGGAAAATGTCCTAATCAAGGAATATCGGTCACCTCAACAAGGGGAAATACATGATGAGTTAATTCACACATGATTTATGTTGCATTATCCCATGCTAATGGTTGATGGTCTTAAAGGATACTAATAAACAAGGTTCATAGTGGGGGATCAATGAATAGTGAACTCGTTCAAGGATACCTGATTCAATGGGGTCTCCCCTCTCCTCCTCACCTATACACGTCTCAATGGATCGAGGGTCGTGAGGCTTGGCTTATAGGATGTTGGTCAAACCTTGGGGTAAAAAGAAATTTCTCCCCCCTTTATATACCTTGCCTAAATTTGGTTGAGGTCAACCTTGAGGTGATGAAATCCCCAAGTAGGCCTCCTACTAAATTAAATGAAATGATGTTTTTTTATTCCCAAGATTGTTCTTAAGAGTCGTGAGGGAAGAGCATACATAGAAAATAACTCCACGGGTATACAAAAAGATTGCAAACTAATGGTGTTTTTGATCTCCAAGATCACACATAGTGTAAGGAGAGAGCATACACACCACTAGCCTACCAACCATGACAAACATTAACAAGTTCTTTTTTAAAACCGAAATTAAAATGTGAAAGTTGTATTGTTCAATTTTAAAAAGCCCAAATCTAAATGTGTGATTTGTATTGTTCAATTTTAAAACTAAAATTGAAATGTGAAATTTGTATTGTTCAATTTCAAAACCCAAATTGAAATGTGAAATTTGTATTGTTAAATTTTAAAACCCAAATTAAAATGTGAAATTTGTATTGTTCAATTTTAAAACCCAAATTGAAATGTGAAATTTATATTGTTCAATTTTAAAACCCAAATCAAAATGTGAAATTTGTTTGAAAGAAACCATGTAAGAAGACTTGTTAGTAGTTTATTTATTTATTTTCTTCTCCCAATGAATGCCACAAGTTGCACAAGGGTGTTATTTTCAAGAAAAATTCACACAATGTTGGGGTTATTTTGAAACAAGATTCAAGAAAATAGAATCAAGTATGCTATCGTAACTATCAAAAGCATCATTGTAACTAACAAAAACATGTCGATATACCTCAAAAGTGTCATCATGGTTGTGCAGAAGCATCTAGTCATAACAGGAGTGTTGTCATAATAAAATCATCAATGTAATCTATAGAAGCATCATTGTAACCTACAAAGACAAAAAACACATAAGAGTCAAAACAAATGCATCAATATATAGTTGAAGTGTCACTGTACAGATCAATAGCATTGATGCATGACAATAGTGTTGTTGCATAGAAAAAAAAGTGTTGATTTGTTGCAAAAATGTCACTATAATCTGTAAGTCATCAAAAACTTCATGAAACATTAGATCATGGATCTGGGTCCCATTAGGCATGCCAAAATGTCATAGAAAAATAATGGGTATTGATTAGAAGATACAATTAAACAATTAGGGTTAGGAAACATAAAAAACCCACAAAGGAAAGATGAATTAAACCCATACTCAATGAAGTTAAATGCAATTGAATCAATGAATAAGAACAAATCAAGATAACAAATCAAATTAAGATCAATTACTCAAAGAAAACAAAGAAAACCTAGTAGTCCATTAGAAAATTATGCCATTTTAGGATGTGTTGCTCAAATTGTGCATAACCCATGTTGTAAAAGCTTTGATGATGATCTTGACTAACAAATATGATGCTCAAATGTTTAGGAATGCTTTTAAAATGGTCATGAATTCCTTATGAGAATTGTGAATCCTTTTTATGAAGAGGATGGATTGTTTTATAGAATTCTAGGATATTCGATCAATGGTGGAGATTGAAGATAAATATCAACAGTTCATATTGTATCAAGAGATCAATGGATGAAAATGAATGAGAGCTTCAGTTAATTGAAAATATCTCCTTATTTCAAGAAAATTAGTTTAAGATATTTTGGAGGGAAGATATTTTGAAAAATATTTTTTTCCTTTTTTAAAATGGAATGTCATATACAAGTTGGAGGAGAAATAGTAATTAAATAATTAATAAAATTATTTAATTGTGAGGTGAGAGGAAATTAGGATTTAATTAAATAATTGAAAAATTATTTAACCATGTGTGGGAGGGACAATTAATATTTAATTAAATAATTCAAATTATTTAATCAAAATGGGGAAATACAAATATGAATTTAATTAAATAATTCAAAATTATTTAACTATTGTGAAAAGAGGGAAATTTGATGAATTAATCAAATAATATCAATTATTCAATTAATAGAAGAAAATAATGAATTTAATCAAATAATTGGAAATTATTTAATTAGATTGATGAATCTCGAGATAATGAGGAAAATGATAGAAAACAGAGAATTACAAATGTGTGATGCATTCAAATAATTATATATACATACACATATGCATGTGCACACACACTCACATCAATTACATTATTAATTTGGTAAATTCAACTAATTTAATATCTAGACATCAAATTAATTGATAATTAGCAACATAAATATTGGTTGATATCAATTAATATATCAATCAATTAATTTTAATTGAATTATTAACTTACTATCTAGATATTAGATCAATCATTAATTTAGTGTTTAAGTATCATTGAAATTTATATATATTGGTTGTTGATATATCAATTGATGTATTAATTAAATTGATAATTTAAGGTGTAGTTATTAGATAAATTGTTAATAATTAGGGTTTAGGGATTAATCTTGATATGGTTTAGGGTTTCCTATTAATGGTATAGGATGTAGTGTTTATGGTTTATGGTTAGTTAAGAATTTATATTAGTCAACTTAAGGTTTTTTGTTTAGTGTTTATAGTTTCAAAACAAATACACAAAATTTAAACATATGTTTTAATTTAAAAAAATAATAAAATCTATAGTTATGAAACAAATATCAAAACCTAGCTCAAGTTGGTGGTTGCATAAACTTGAAAAAATGTGGGCTACATATATGAAAGTTGTCTCAAAAGGTTATGATGGATGAATTTGAGTGAACTAGATCTCTCCAAGCATTTTTGTTAAAAATCATTTTGAATGATTTTTTAAATCTTTATTTTAATTTATTGATCATTATTTGAGTACATTATCTTAGTTTTCAATCTTCTATCAAGCAACATCTTAACCAATCAAAAAGATCAAAATCAACATCACTCTAAAAATAAAACTCACTCATTTCTTCTTAACTAATTTCATTTTCTTATCTCAATTACTTAAAATTGCATGAAATATTAGAGCCTAAATTATGTAGAATGTGTTTATTTAGCTTACGAATAAAAAAAATGCAAATCAGGAGTAGTTGCCTCTTTCATTTTAATGATTATAAGGGCATGTAAGTGAAAAAATCAGAAAGGAAAGATCAATTAAACCCATACTCAATGAAGTTAAATGCAATTCAATCAATGAATAAACACAAATCAATATTACAAATCAAATTAAGATTAGTTTCTCAAAGAAAACAAAGCAAACCTAGTATCCATTAGAAAATTATGCCAATTTAGGATGTAGATTGCTCAAATTGTGCATAACCCATGTTGCAAAAGCTTAAATGATGATGATCTTCACTCACAATTATGATGTTCAAATTCTCATGAATGCTCCCTGTTATCACCTGAAATTGCACCCTTTGTTGAACCTGATGTCCAACACCTCAGTGTAACATGGGAAGACCTCTAAAGCTGTGGGTCACTTATAGACAGAGGTCAACCTCTGGAGAAGGCCGGCTTCCTTTGTGCTATCACCTAAACTATTGATTCTGTAAAGGGAAAGGGAGAAGGAATACATGAATTGGAAACTACTACGGTGATACACCGAACTGATGAGAACAATGAGACACTCAATTTACACTTGAATACTGATGATGGATATGGGACTGGACAACCAGTTTCTGTAGATTATGCATAAGTATTTCACAAACAGGTTTGACATGCACACACTCTCAAGAAGGAAAAGCAGATTTTCACAAATTAAAAGCTTATGTACAATTAAGTAAACACAATTCGTAACCTACATAATACTACTTTTGCAAAGAAAGGCATGCTAAGATGAGACAAAGCTATAAGGAAAAGAAAGATTTCGCGAAGTAGCTTGATCAATCACCTGAAAATGCACAACATTTTGCAAGAACCAGAAGGAAAATTGAACCATCAATGGTAACCAAGGTAAATTTTATATATCATGCTTCAAAATGAGTTATAGAAGTTTGCTAATCTGAGAAAGGACTGTAGAAGTCACAGACTTTCGAAAAGCATAAGGAGAACTCTTTTAAAAAGAGGAAAAAATTCCTTATATACAAAAGTGTGTCAGCCCCTCTGGGCTTACAAAAATATCAACCTTCAGAAAGATCTACCCCTAAGATCTTTTGAAAGAAGTTAATGCTGCATCCCCGATGTCCATGGTCGAGCCTCCCATTCCTGCTCGCTTTAAATGCTCTAAAGCATTATCATTAATGTCGATGCCCCTTTACTCGTAGTGGTCCCAGCTATCATCGTGACTCACGGTTTCCTCTTCTTCGGCTTTCTTCTCACTCCAGATCTTTCTTCAAGTCAACCATCTTCGAGGAGCAACATCAAATTTACCTACTAGATTCAAGCGCCATTACTGAATGATCACCTTTGATCCCAGAGTAGATCGATGTCATCATGCTCTGTCGATCACGTTTGTAGGGGGGAGTCAAATAGTCAAACGGCCCATGGTCCGTCCTTAGCTCCCTCTGATTGGTTGAATTTGTGCCACATAAGATTTTTGGGCAGTCAAAGGTCATTCAAGAGGATCGCATGTCAGTGAGACACTAGTCGTGTCTCCCCGATGCGATTAGACTTCACAGTAGCAGTCGGCACAACACACAACTATCATCAAGACCTCATATCGAGTTGCAAAAGTTATACTAATGTCCCAAAAATTGTCACCCAGACTATCGCTATCGGCCAAAACAACACCAGGTCAGTGGGACTTCATAGCAAAAACCTCCACTCTCCCCGAGCTCACCTCACTTCAGCATGAACCTACCAGGTCGGCAAGACTTCATGTATTCGGTAAGAGGTCACAGCAGGCGCCAAGAGTCATACCGATATCTTTTTGATTGGAAAGTCCATCGCTATCGGTAAGATCTCCATTGTTGGCAGGACCTTTCACTCGAGCCTTTCATCCTTTGGCAAGACACCATCGAGTCAGGGAGACATTTCGCCAAGATATTATCGGGTCGGTAGGACCTCTCCTCAAAGGTAAACAACTCTCCCCAATGCCGGCCTTCTGAAAAAATTTCGGCGTGACTCCCACTGGTCAGGAAGACTTCACAGCGGGCGGCAAGAGTCTTACCGATGTCCCTTTCTATTTCGGAAAGACTATCAGTAGTCGGCAAGACCTCATGGCGAAAGCACCCTCCATCGGCGAGACCACCGGGCATCAGCAAGACATCACGCCGAATTCACAGCCTTCCACCGAGACCCTTCAAAACTGGCCGGGGTGGGGCCAAGATGGAACTGGAATAGGGATCAGGGGGAGCAGGGAAACACAAAAGAGTCGGCGGAAATGGAACCGGAACCAAATCCAAACCTGAAACTTTTCTAAAGTTTCAAGTTCAGATTTCGTTCCGATCCCACCCCCGGCAAAACAAAGCAAGAAGGAAGAAAGAAAAACACAAGGAAGATCTAAGAGAAGGAGACATCCCCCAACCATAGGCAGCGAAAAAGCAAAGAAAAGAAGAAAGGGCGGAACTGGGATCGGAACCGGAACAGGAACAGGTACTGGAACTTTTGGAAAAGTTCCAATGTTCAGTTTTGGACTCGGTCCCGAGTCTGGAAAAACAAAGAAAGTGCCTAAGGAAAAGAGAACCCAAAGCACACAAAAACAAAGACCAAAGGATACCAAAACACAAACGGGATCGGAACGAAAACCGATCCCGGGCAAGACCAACGGGGGCGGGGGCTAAACTAAATCCGACACTAAAACTTTTCCAAGTTTCAATTTCGAATTCCGACCTGACTCCGCCTCCGACAATACATAAAAATGATAAAAAAGGATGAGTATGAAAAAGGGAAGGGAAGAAAAAATATCCCACAACCAAAAAATGAAGAACAAAATCAAAACAAACAAACAAGACTAGCAGGACTGGAACCAGAATGGAACCCGAAATGGAACCTAGTCAAAGTTTCAGAGTTCGGTTCCAGGCCCGATTCTGAGTCCGCCAGAACAAAAAAGAAAAGGCCCAAGGAGAAGAAAACAAAAAGGGGGAAAGTAAGGAAAAAACAAAAGGGAGGACCCCCCAATAAAAATGAACATCCGCACACTGGGCTCAACCCTTGTGGGAGCCACATTTGATCCACGTGCTGAATTTTAAAACATAATTTCCCCTGGAGCTGCACAAGAAGCAAACAAGTTAGAAGGTATGTAACCTTGATGCAAATGTTCATTTAGTTGGCCTTCATGAACACTCAAAAACATAGGTTACCCTGCCTGATTGAGCCCGTAGGTGAAAATTGGGCAACATTTCTAGTGACCTCAGCTGGATGTTTGCCTGCTAAACATGAGAACCAGTAGCCTAGGCCTATCCATTGGGCATGGAGTCATTAGGAAAATTCAGAAATGGACTTGGAGCAGTTTGTACACAACTGTAACTCACTTGAGACTCATAGAACAGATCAGGATAGTGGGAACTTATTAAAAACAAGAAAAACTGAAATAAAACTATTTACTATGTTGGGACAACACTTAGGGAATGAAAATTGCATCTAAACCTACCCTACACTAACCAGTATGAAATTGGTCAAAGAAAACCATTTACAAGATTATTGAAATAGCTGCCCTTTCTCTTCAATATGCAATGGCTCTCAAGCTTAATTGCAGCTGAATAGAGATGGTACACTAAAAAAATGTTTAAAAAAGAAATGCACTGCCTCATGAAAGAGGGTAACAAGTTCACTTACCTCCTTAAACTGATCATATGCATTTGTATTCAAAGGAGGATAAGTAAATTGAACACACTCTTTTTCAACTGCAAGTACATCCCTTATGCCACCTTCAGTTGTGGCTCCATGTGTGAGTGCTTGATTAACCATTGGCGCTTTATCAAGCTCCATTTGGGCTAAATCTCTGATCGGATAGCCCCTTGTAAAGACAAAAATTGAGCTCTCCTTGCTGATTTCTTGCTCATGGGCTACCATTTTATCACCTTGTTGGCTGGAAAGATATAACCCTTGTGCTGACTTGGTGGAAAAATGGAAACCTCCTCAGCATGTTTATGCTTTCCCAAATGAACACTCATTTCTTCAATGGAGAATAATGAGATGGATTCCTCTAACACATTTTCAATCAATACACCAACCTATGGCTCCTTTATAAACCAGAAAGGAAGTTGCTTATAATTCTGATCATTACTGAAAGAATTACATTCCAATTCAGGATTGTTTTCCTCAATAAAGGAAGGCAACAATTCTAGTGGTGATGAAATATCAAGTTCCTCTGCACAATAGAATGGAAGCTCCTCTAACCAGATATAATCTTGGAAAATAGGTTCATGAGGCTCCTCCTGTGGTTTCAACACCTCTACAAGTTGCTGCTCAAGATCATCACAACCCTCAACTTTTTATGATTCTTTGCCACCTAATGTTGAACAAAATTGTTCAATAATACATGTGGACAACTCTTCAAAAAGCTCAACATTGGCTTCCTCATCCAGAACACGCTCAGAAACATCAAAACTCTCACCTTGGAGGATAGAATTAGGTTCAATTCCAGGATTTTCTTCCTAAAATAAGCCTCCATTGTCATGCCAGTTGCCATCAATTAGCAACTCACCAATGCATTCTTGTTGTTTAATCATTTGTTGTTGTTGCTTTCTATATTCCTCCATAGCTAGATGTAACAGATTTGGAGTTCTAATCTCCTCCATGGTGAATGAACTAACTTGATCGCCAGGCTGCTCTTCTTTTGCAACACTTTGCTCTTTGAAACTCCCCTCAAGTTGCCTCTTTTGAAACTCCTCCATTTGTTGTTCTGATCGATCATGTTCGTTCACCTCCTGCTACAAGTCTATTTTGCAAATAGTATCAGGATGTGCATGCATAAGTTGTCCCTCTTGAATAAGAACAGGTGACTGTTCATGAAGATTCATAGCTTGATTTGCTACATGTACTTGACTTTGCAATAGAAGAGGATCTCTGAAACTTGGAATAGGGGCCTCTTGAACTAGATTTGGCATTTTGAAGTCAGAATGCTTGGTCCAAGAAGGCTGCCAATGTTGTTCAGTAATTTGATTACTTGGTTCAGGCTCTTGATACGACTGAAAATGAGAGTTCATGGGCTCCTGTAGGGACTGAGCTATTGAAATAGAGGGAACTTGAGGAACCTCTTGAATTTCTTGAAGGAAAATAGGCGCTTCATGTGGCTGGACAAATTCAGGTTGTACCAGCATAGGCTCTTGTATTGGTAAAACATCTCTAAAACTTGGAACCTTGATTTCAAAAGGGGTAAGAGACTCACTTTGCTTGAAACTTGGAAATTTAAAGTTACGAACCTCCTCCTGAACAGGCTGATGTGGAATATAAGGAGCTACTTGGACCTCATACCTCTTTGTTTGAGCAAGCAAAAGCTTCATTTGCTCCTCTTTTGCAGCTAACTCTCCCTCGAGCCTATTCTCAAACTGTCTCCTTTGTGTTTCCAATTCCTGCCCATGAAGGTAGGCCTGATAGGCCATCTCTTCTTGTTGTTGATCGTATTCCTGCTGCCTCCTAAACTCTTCTATCTGCCTTGCGATGTATGACAGTATGTCCATGTTATTCATGTTATTCTTTATATAATCAACCTCTTGGAGCTGATTTTGGACATCCTAATGTGGATCCGAAGACTGAGCAGGGGTGGGTGGGAGGTAAGCATGTTGAGCATGCTAATAGGCTATTGTTGCATGGCTATTTGGGATTAAACCAATAGCATGATTGGCCTGATATGGCTGATAGGGTGATTGGTTGATAGGATTTTCATGAAACTTAAGTGGGTATACATGGTGACTATGAAAATCTGTCATCTCTACTCATATGAATGCTGAAAATCAGAATATTAAGCTTGTAATTGAAACATACCAGCACTGAACTTGCTGAAACCAGTAGATTTACTCAGAGTCGCCAGGTGTTGTTTAAACTACCTCCAAAGGTTGACTGATACTAAGGTAGACACCAAATCTCTCAGTATGCTAAATTTCTTATTAATACACTGGCTTTTCTGCTACTTCCCAAACTCAGAGTCGCCATGATATGCTAATGTCATCAGTCTGAAAGACTCAAAACTTACTGGCTGCATATCAAAAATCAGCAGTAATATGTACTCTTTAAACTGTTCTAATTCGGACGGTCCCACCGGGCGTGCCAAAACTGTTATCACCTGAAATTGCACCTTGTTGAACTTGATGTTCAACACCTCAGTGTAACATGGGAAGACCTCTAATGTTGTGGGTCATTTATAAACAGAGGTCAACCTCCGGAGAAGACCGACTTCCTATGGTGGCAGTATCACCTAACTACTGTTCTTTGAAAGAAAAGGGGACGAAGAGTGCATGAAAATTAAAAAATTTAAACCTATGGTGATACACCAAAATGACAAGAACAATGAGACATTCGAGTTACACTTGAGTACTGATGATGGATATAGCACTGTACAACAAGTTTTTGTAGATTATGCATAAGTATTTCACAAACAGGTTTGACATGCACACACTTTCAAGAAGGAAAAGCATATTTTTTACAAATTAAAAGCTTATGTGCAATTAAGTAAACATAGTTTGTAACCTACATAATACTACCTTTGCAAAGAAAGGCATGCTAACATGAGACAAAGCTATAAGGAAAAGAAAGATTTCACGAAGTAGCTTGATCAATCACCTGAAAATGCACAATATTTTTGTAAGAACCGTATAAGTAAATTGAACCATCAATGGTAACCAAGGTAAATTTTATATATCATGCTCCAAAATGAGTTACAAAAGTTTGCTAACTGAGAAAGGACTGCAAAAGTCACAAACTTTCGAAAAGCATCAGGAGAACTCTGTTTTCAAGAAGGAAAAAAATGCCATATATACAAAAAGATATCGACCCCTCTAGGCTTACAAAAAATATCTGTTCATAAAGATCTGCCCTTAGATCTTTAAATGAAATTAATTCTGCATCTGATTGCATCCTCATGTCCATCTTGGTGACAGATCGCCCTCAGGGGAAGCCTTAAGATCTTTTGTAGAATTAACTTCTGGTCCTCGTGTCCATCTTCGAATCTCCTTGCCGAGCTACCTTGAATGCTTCTTAGTGTTACCATAAATGTAGATTGACTCTTCTGCCAACAACGATCCCAAGTGTCACAGACTTGAGGCTTTCTCCTTTCTGCCAGCCTTCTTCTTGCTCCAGATCCTTCCGCAATTTGACCTTTGTTGGGAACAGTCTTCGGTCTCCTCCTAGATTCTTATAGATTCCACCACCTATATATCGAACTGATCCATCACTTTATTCATAGAGAAAATTCATATTGTTTATGTTCTGTTGATCCTCTTTGCTGGGGTGGTCAATCAGTCAAATTGTTAATGGTTCTCCTTCAGCTTCCTTGGATTGGTCGAACAAATGCCACTTGTGCTTCTCCGTATTAGAGGTTCCATCGTGATCGCATGTCGGTGAGACATCATACCGAAGGCAAAACACTATACCGAGACCCTTCGTTCTTCGGCAAGACCTCATGCTTTCGCCAAGACATCATGGTGACTAGCTAGAGTCATATCGATATCCATTTTCTATTGGCAAAGTCATCGCTATCGGCAAGACATCTCTTTGTCGGCAGGAGGTCATAGCGAATGCAAAAATCATACCGATATCCTCTTGTGAACAAACATTGGTGTGACATTGTCGGGTCGGTGAGACATTCATGTCGGTTATCTTGTTTCGTGAGACTTTCATTAGTCAGCCGAGATATCTCCCCAAACGTATTCTATTTCCCTCGAAGCGCAGACTTTTCTTTCGAAAGATTTCACCTCTATCGACTAGACCTCATGGCGAGCGATGCTCCATTCGTGAGCTAATTTCATTGTCGGGAGATTCTTTCCTTCGGAAGACATCTCCCCGAAGCCAACCTTACCGAGTTCCATTCTTTCGGTGAGACCACCCTCTATCGCCCGGACCTCATTTCGAATTCAAATCTTTTGCCAATGCTGCTTCATCTCGGCAAGACCTTTTCTATCAGGAAGACATCATCTGGTGCAATCGGTCGGTGAGACTTCCATCTAGGACCACCACTCCATGTCGGAAAGACCTCAGCATGTCGGGGAGACTTCTAAAAACCCACGGCAATTTAAAGTGTTTGGCCGACCAAGACATTTCAAAAAATGAATAGAACCCCTTCTAGTTGGTGAGACATCTGGAAGGTCTTGGCGACTTTCTCCTTAGAGGAATTTTATGCCAAACTTGACTGAGGCATGCTTTCAATAGGCTTCCTTGTGACTTAGCATCAGATGTATGATTTAATCTTGCACAACAATGTCCCCATTTGGCCTTTTTATGAACACTTGGGAACATAGATTGCCCAACCGATGAAGCCCAGAGGTGAAAAATTGGGCAAACAATAGGAATTTATCAAATCTATTCAATGTCTTCTCATTAACCAGGAGCTAATAATGTATCAACAAGATACAAAAAATAGGGATGCCATTATCAATTTATTTTATTTCTTGATTTACACCAACCTCTAAAATTTTCACAGAATCCTCTCTTATTCTGGGTTTTTTACATTTTACCACAATTTTCCAATAGTTTTATCATTAATTTATTGCTCCATGCCCTTGTAGAAGTTACAAATTTTTTACTTCCTTGGTTTATGGTATTTTTGACACTTTGTGTCACTCTTTTTTTCCCATTGGTGATAACCAATCTAAGAGATCTATGTGGGTATTTGGGTCATTTGTGTTTTTGTGTTATGTTCTTCCCTTGATTTTCCCTTATTCATTTAACTAAATGAAAAGTATCCAAAAAATTGGCCAAGTGGGGTAAATTGAGGGTTACATCTTGAAGAAGGGTCAAATGGGTATCTCTAGTTCAAATTTAGAGAAAAATGAGTAAAAATGGTCAATTTATGCACTTGTATGTTTTGATTGTCCGTTTGGATTTGCAGGTGTTTCCATGTGAACTATCCCATTGTTCAAAGGTGGAAGTTTAGTAGTGGGTTGAACTCTTGAAGGGGCTATGAAGTATGAAAATAGAAAATTCTAAGACTTGCGGGTGTTTTCATGTGAACTAGACATCTTTTCAAACAGTGTAGCTCAATAGTCAACGAACTTCCCATGCCGGCCTAAGAAAGGTTAAAGTCCCACAATTTGAAGGTTTACGAGAATTTTGTGGCCACCTAGATTTGTGGTATTTTCCATGTGAATCAAACATCATTTCAAATGTGTATTTATTGATGGTTTTCTCGTTGGTGCATTTGTTGGTCAAATTCTTGCATGGACTTGATGAAGCCTAATTTTAAGTAAGTGTAAATTTTTTGGATGATTGGATTCCAACTACCCACAAGGTCTAATATCGATGAAGTTTCCATGTGGGCCCATTAAGTTCTAAATTAGTTCCTATTGGAGCTTCTTGACTCACATAAGCCCAATGCAAGTTAACTTTCCACAAAGGGACTAGAAGAAGAGCAAAGTTTAAGGTAAAGGAATTAAGACATGGCCTAATGCCAACCATGGTTTTGCATGCCCAACGTTGACCATTTCCCTACAATATCCTTCTCCCCCCATCTTCCTACAACTCCTTCTCCTTGGTGACCCTACAAAACTTCCTTTCTCTACTGGACTTTATTTGGCTCCCCTTCATTTTCTCACATATCTTGGTGCCCCTCAAATCCCCACAATTCCCTTTGCAGATATTTTCTTTTGTATACCCCTGCTCTACAAAAATTCCCTATGTATCTAAATATTATTTGGTTATACAACAAAATCTTGTATATCCTTACCCCTTTTGTTTCCCCAAAATCCACCTCTTTTGTATATCCCCATAATTTCTTCAATTTGTTGGCGCATTCGCTTCCCCTTCGATTTCCCATAATTCATTTACCCTTTGGGTTTCTACAATTTCTCTTTATGTTTGATTTAAAGGCCTAAGGTGGGATTTTCCTAGCCAACCGAACATATCCCTTACCCTTTTAAAATTTTGCAATGTCCATATAGGGGTTGGATTTCCACAATTGGAATTTAAGGTGACATTCACATGAGTGTCAAATTTCTGCAATTGGCTAAAATGGCATGTTTGCAACCTAGAAGTACTATTAATATTGCAAGCACTTCTACAACTACCAAATCTGATCCACGGAGGCCAATAAAATGATCTTCCACAAACTCTAAGGGGGCAGAATGGTGCCCATTTTGCATTTATAAATTTCATACCTCCTTTATATCAAAGGGCCATCTTTGGCCATGTTAATTTGCAACAAATTTTGTGGTGGTTTCTCCACTTCATCCATGGATTCACCAATGTTGAGGAATGTCTATGGTGTCAAGAATATTTTCTCATGCCACCAGCTCGAGATTTCATGTACACTTGTTTGTAATTCGTTAAATGGAGCCATGGATAGGGTTTTATATCTTTTCCATGTGCTCCTTCTTCCTCTTGTGTTCTTTTGATGTATAAGAAGCAATTTATGCTCATTGATATGGGTTATTTTTCTCTCTACAAATACTTGCATACTCTTAAACTACACTACTATAATAGGCTTGATGCCTTTGAATCAATAAATTTTTTCGTATTTTCACCTTATCTCACTTCTGATGCATTATATAAAATAGTCTCACCTTCATTTTTGAATCAATTTTGATCATATTCTAGATATTTATGTTGTATGAAACCTTTTTGTAGGAACTATCTATGGATTATTATTTTCTCTTTTAGTGCTTGTCAAACCTTAACTTTCATACATACTTCTAGGAGTTGGTATAACAAAGATCTATGTGAGTTCTTCTTGTTGCTTTCTTTTATTTTATGTGTTTTAGTAGGCAGGAAGAAACATAATTTCTTCCCCCTTTTCCTTGAGGAATCAATAAAATATGATTATTTTTAGGATTATTCAGTGTTGCGTTGGGCCAACACTGTTGTAGCTAGGTTAGAGAGGAAGCCAACCTTTTCTAGAGGTTTGATCTCATCTGTAAGGTCCTACACCATGAGATCATTATCATGTTTTGTTTGAATGTTGACTATTAGGTTGAGAAAGGGTGCAATTCCAAGTGGCAATAGTATTCATATTCTGGTTCCTAAATTTTATTATGAAGTTCAAGTTGTAGCTAAGGAATTTCAATGAGACCAACTAAAATTTTAATATAAGAAATCAAATAAGCTACCTTTTTATTTTAGCTCTCATTTCATATCTTTTTTCCATTTTTTATAGCATCCATTCAATTGAAGCTTTTTCAATCTATACTCCCTCTTCCCTTATTTCTTTCACTAATATAATAGTGACTTGAACCGTAGATTTCTGGCACCCACAAGACTCCCTAACTCTTTTAGGGTTTTTCACCTAAAAGGAGAGAGTAGGGCCAAAAATGCTAAAGGGTTCATTCAAATTATGTTATGTATGATGTTGTTTAAGATAAATGTAATGAAATAAGTGCAATTAAGTGATCTATATGACTGATTATGTATGCAAAATCTAAGATTTATGCTATGCTGGAAAACACAATGTGATATGCAAACAATGAAATAAGAATGAATGAATGCAGAATAGAAAGAAATGGACTGAATATGAGTGCACCTAGAGGTATGATGAATATTCTAGAATGTTTTGGATGTTGTCTAAAATCACATAAATTCACTAGTGGGACTCATTCGCCCAGGGTGGTGAATCAGTCCTGCTTCAAGTGAAAACTGTCGAGAATAGGTTTCTAAGTGTCAGGATCCAGAATCTAACAAAACTTAGATTTCCAGCCTTAAGGTGGGACTCATTCACCACTGGTGGTGAATCATTCCTCTCCCAAAATTCTGAGAAATCAGTAGACAACTCTGCAACACCAGATTTGAGGATATCTACTTGTCGGGTTGCCGAAGTCAATTCTATATGAAATGGACAAAATACCTTCTCCAAGCTTGAAATTTGGTTCATTTGACTTGAAGCACCTAGTTGACTTGTTGACCACTCTTCAACACCTAAATGCTTGTAAAATATACATATAAAGGTCTGCAAACACACATGCAAGAGGGGAAAAATGGTTGAGGGTTAGCAAATAGGGGTTTGCCTTGGTCAAACCCCACTTTGGTAATCAAACCCTTAATGAAATAATGAAATGAAAGAGAATGATAAAAAAATAACATGCAAATGCTATCAACTTACCAAACCCTTATTGAAGAAAATATGAAGTTGTGTCAATGGATGCTCCAAAGTGCTTGATTTATGTTTGATTTGATGTTGTTTTAGTGCTTGAATGCTTGAGTAAATGAGTGAATAAGTGAAATTGATGAATGGGGTTTGAAATGGATGTAAAAACACTTATTTATACATTCTTGTGCCTTAGTAACCTATTAATACTTCATCACAAGTCGACATGAAATAAAATTAAACTTAAATTTCTAGCCTTTTTCCCGTCAAAGGTAAAAAAATGAGCCAATAAGACTCATTCACCACATGGTGAATGGGTCCCCACTGGATGGGACTAATTTTTCCATGCATGGTGAATGGGTCCCACATTGGCCATTTTGATAGCTAGGAAGCCAAGAGATAGGGAAATAAGGTTTAAATTGCAACTTTGTCGATTATTTTATCAATTTAAGCCTCGGGATGCATAATATGGGTAAA
>VDFB02000020.1:18124628-18420977 GCA_007258455.2 Sequoia sempervirens
TCGCACTAATCTGCCACACTGGCATCACACACACTCTAATTTGCATCAATATTGCACCTATCTGCTCTATTTCTTTACACTTATCTCTCTTTGTACTTACTATTTTTCACCATAAACTCATTTTGCATTTATACCATCATCAACTTTGAAACATATCCAAAGTCGGCCATCCAACATTAAATTCAAATTAGGTCGGCGCCAAAACATCCTAGGGTGGAATTAGAATGAGGGTGACCCAAACACACGCTTGGTGAGGACCCAAATAGATCCAACACACTACATCACTTTTGAAGATAGTGTTCAACACAAGGTCAGCCAAACCAGTGTAAAACACATAGAACAATTAAGCACGAACCTTCCAGATATCAAAATTATCTTCAATACAATCATAAAAACTCAACTCTAGAACCGCAATTCATAAGACTTTAAAAAGGAGAAATTCAGACCAACAACTTTTGTCCTGGACCTCAACTAGAACACAAAAAACCACAGTTTACAACTTGTGAACATAACTCACACTATACAATGAATCAGGAGCCAAAAATATAGATATAGCAACTTCCAACAACCATGACCAACATATCTAAACCGTAAAAACATAGGAGAAAATCCCGGAGCAATCACTGAACACCGAAAAACTTTCTTCAATACAATTTTCTCAATATCCTCAACATATATAGCCAATAACCCACAACAATGACATTAATGACAACATCAACCAGTTGATAACCAATTGACCAATTGAAATCAATGACAACACCTTCATTCTTTCCATTCTTGCAACAACAGTATCATCCATAAATTGTAAGTGAGATTGAGCAGGAAGACCAAACCCCCAACTCCACTCTTGAATAAGCCCTTGTTGCACATGTTCTTTTATAAATTTTCCCAAAGAATCAAACAATATAATAAATAAATAAATAAGTTGATAGGGGATCACCCTGTTGAAGACCTCAAGAAGCGCCAAACAATTCAGAGGGCTCACTATTAATAAGAATTGAGTAAGAAGTTGATGTAACACAACTCATTACCTATTTGACCCATTCATCTCCAAACCCGAAAGCACTGAGCACTTTTTGTAAAAATGACCATCTCACTTGATCATAATCTTTAGCCATGTCGAGTTTCATGAACATAGCCTTCTCCTTGGAATTCACCATTGAATGAATGGCCTCAACAACTATAAAAACCCCATCCTAGATTTTCCCACCAATCACAAAACCACATTGCTCTTTCGATATAAATCTATTTAGCCATGACTTAAGTCTCTCAACAATTAGCTTTGAGATAATTTTGTAAATTGCATTGAAAAGAGCAATTGTCCTAAACAAATCCAGTGAGTTAGGGCCTTCTCTCTTGGGGATAAGCATGAGGAAAGTAGAACTCATAGCTCTCAACATCTATTTGTTTTTATGTGATTCTTGCATAATTGCCAATAAGTCATAGTTGATAATCTCCTAGAATTCTTGAATGAATTCTATAGGAAATCTGCCCAGTCTAGGGGCCTTCCCTTTCTTCATTAGGAATATTATCCCCTGAGACTCATCAAGAGAGATTGGGCTACAAAGAATCTCATTCATCTCATTAGACAACATAGGGGGAATACAATTCAAAATAAGTTTCTCTTCCTCAATTGTAGGGGGAATCCTCCTTGAAGAGAGAAGAGAAATACTGGGTAGCCTCCTTTGAAATATCATGAAAGGAAGATAGTTGAATCACTTGGGATGACACTAATGAAGATATCAAATTCCCATGCCTTCTATCTTTAACAGAGTTAAAGAAGAAAGTCGTGTTCCTAGCCCCTCCTGAAGCCAATCAATCCTAGACTTCTATTTCCAATAAATCTCCTCATGCAACTCCCATTCCCCTAACTCCTTCAAAGCCACACCTTCTTTTGTAAGGAATCCCTCTATAATCCCATAATCTTGAATATGTCTGGTGATTGCATCCAAGTGGTTGTGGGCAATCGATTTTCCCAAAAAAATATTTCCAAAGCACTATATATTCCACCTCTTAAGCTAAAGCTTCATAAATCAAAGTCTTTTAACAAAGGAGTACATAGTTGTACCATGAGCAGGCCTACCTTTCCATCACCAATCTTTCATCAGATCTAGCAATGATGGTTCTCACAACCACATAAGTTGAAACTTAGAGGAAGGATTCTTATTGGCACCAAACACAAATGCTGAGAGTTTACTAGGCCAATGATTAGAGCCCCGCCAATCCAAAATCTTTGTGCTAGTCATCCATCTATTACCAACCCAAAAGTTGGAAACCAAGAACTTGTCTAATGTCTCAGAAATAGACTCTACCACACATCTT
Organism: Sequoia sempervirens; assembly: GCA_007258455.2. Classification (NCBI taxonomy): domain Eukaryota; kingdom Viridiplantae; phylum Streptophyta; class Pinopsida; order Cupressales; family Cupressaceae; genus Sequoia; species Sequoia sempervirens. Next base: position 18,126,951 of record VDFB02000020.1, read on the forward strand.
TTGTTGTTCCAGGTATACATTCCATTCCTTGGCTTGATATCTACCAAGTTTAGAAATTAAATGTTATCCCTAAAAAGAAAAGAAGAGGGTTCCAACCTGGCCACTCCCCCTTCTTTTCCTCCAAAATAATAATATCATTAAAATCTCCCACCATAATCCATGGAAATAAAGGAGCTAGAAATATCACATGTTGAATGTGAGTCCAAAGACCACATTTTCCAGGTAAATCCGTCAGAGCATAGACATTGGTGAACAAGAACTTCTCTGAAATCAAAACTAGAAGCAACCATTGTCATAGAATGTCTACTAGAAGCCCACCAAAGAGGAGAAACCTTACACGGATCCCAAAGGCATACAACCCCTCTATCCTTGACCTATGCCCCAATACACTAACACTAGCCTCTCCTCCACAACTTAGGAGAAATGTTAAACATTTCTTCTACAGACACCTTAGATTCCTAAATAAATATAACATCAGGAGAATGCACTCTAATTAACCCATGAACAACTTTTTGTCTAGGGAGGTTGTTCAACCCCCTTGCATTCCATGAAAGAACTATCATTTTTGAGGGGTAGCAAAATGGGATTCAATAGGCTTAATTGTTCTTGACTCCACCAAATTCTCACTCATTAGTTTCAATTTATCTTGATCCTTCTTCCTCCCCACCTTGGGAAGCTTCTCTGAGACCCCCTTTTTGAAGTTCTTTTGTTGTAATCCTAATGAAGGAAAAACTCTACTACCTTTCCCATGAGCTAAAACCTCCACCTTTGGCCTCAGATCAATATTATGCAAGGACGAGTCCACTACCAACTCCAGACCCTCAGATGGCTCCAACTCACAAGATACAACCAGTGCCCGATTCATGTCCATCTAAGACTCAGACCGCTTAGTCACCTATCTATTCAAATTGGCAACTTCCTTTGAAGCCAATTGCTCCTCCCCCAAATTAATTTCCCTTGGGAGTATTCTTCCTGGGTTCCCCTCAAGCAAATCTAAATCTTCTAGGGCCTCAAAGTGGTTATAAGCCTCATCTCCTTGTCTGTCTTTGAGAGATCGCTTTTGGCCCCTTCCTTTGCTATGTATCTTTATAGGAATAAAGCCCTCTTTATTTGTTTTTCCTTTCGACAACTTTGATTTCCCTTTATCCTTTGCTTGCTCTGAGTAGGATGGAGCTTTAATTGTAGCCCCATTGGTTGACCTCCCTGAGGGCTTAACGTTAGGGCATTTCCTTTGGAGATGCACGTACTCGTGACAAATATGACATCAAAAAGGAAGAGCTTCATAGTCAATTTGTTGAATCCACAAAGTGTCTCCAACTTGAATTTCCAACAAATTCGACAAAGGATTATTTAAATCAATCTCAATGCAAACACAGGCATAGAAAATTACCTTCTTATCCAACAATTGTTGCGATAGACCAACCATCTTGCCCAACAACAAAACAATCATGTGTAAAATATCATTTCTCCAAAACTCCAATGGTAGCCACAGGAGCCGAACCCACACAAGAACCCGTGATAGAAACTCCTCATAAGGATTAAATCTGATATGCCAAGCTTCATAAATAGGTCCACTTGGTTGTAAAAATAGGGTCCCCCTCATAGGCCTTATTGTGGTCTGCCAAGCAGGAAAACACCACCATAAAATAATTATTTGTTGCTAGCATCACCTCCATATTACCCTTTGAATTCCACGTACAACGAATCCACAAATCCAGAAACATGATCGAGTCCCCATAAACTTACAGATTAGAGCATGGTTGCTCAAATAGCTAACATCCTCCGCTGCCAAATCCTATTGAATCACTAAAACCGATTGAGAAATATTCCTTTCTAGTCAACCATTCACTTTCAAGAACTGTTAACTCCCCATTTGAGATGAGCCTTTACCATTCACATTATTGTTTAAGATTTTGACCGCATTTGCATGGACGAATAGGGGGGTCAAACCCCGAAAGAGCCTCACAAAATGACAAATTTGTTTTGATACCCAAACCACCACTTGAAGCCATGTCCCAACCCCAAACTGCACAACCACCCTCCAAAATCTAGAACCCAAAAACCCCAACTCTGCATGCAATACGCACAACACTTACCAAAATTGCCACTTACAAGCTCACCTCGTATCAAAACCCTTACCCACATCCAACATTCTCCAATGTTGTAACTAAGTATGGAAAAAGAAGAGGAAAAGTCACACAGCTAGGGTTGTCGAGCCCTAGCTCGCATAGTCAGCAACCACCATGTGACGCTAGTCCATCCTCCCATCAACACAATGAAATTTCATTATTATAGTTTTAAATATAATTTTCTATTACCTTCTTTCTTTTTTTAAAATTGTTCATTGCATATTCTAATCTCTATCATAAATAGAATCCTCTACACAAATAATCTAGTTGAATCTTTTTAATTGAATTGCCCACTAAACTTTATATAATATTTTTAATATTAAAAATTTGAATCAAACAAAATATCAAAACACTCAAAATCAAACACTTTTCCCCATTATATATTGGATAAATGTATATAATGGATAATGGACTTTTATCCATTATATATTTCAATTTTATACATTTATCCATCACATATTTCAATTTTATACATTTCAATGCCGCTAAATAAACGTGGGAACAATTTTGCGATAAATTGAACAAGCTAGAAGGATATTTTTCTCAGTCGATTTTAGAGTAAGTTTTTAAAGAAAATTATCCAACATTTTAGATCACGCCTGATCACACTTCGACATCCATGGTGAAGATAAAACTTCGGCAAATATTGGACTGATTATCGAAAAATGGAGTGGAGCATAGTGAGAAATGGAGGACGTCCGCTTGATTGCACCTGCCCCCATTACAGAGGAACTTTCTCTACCTTGGCCGCATTTAAAAGGTTGAATGGGAGGTTGAGGGTGAGCGTGAAGTCCTACGTCAATGTGGAGCGGGCTATGTGCGAAGCTCAATCACTAACCCGATTCAATTGGAACACACAAACCTTACACCAACTTCCCATTTCAAAGAAGCGGGACTTTATACTTGGGCATAAGCAGGAACATCATGCTTCCCCTTCCCACGACGAGGAGGAGGAAGAGGATGACGATGAAAACGACGATGTGGATGAAGAATGGCCTGTCGATGAAGATATTGACGAGCGGTGGAGGGTGAGTGCCTCCGATTATTTTAAGGAGCCCCGTATTCGGAATGTGGTTGCGGAAGATGGCACTGTAATTGATTGGGAAGGGGAGTCCAACAAGGAAATCATTCAGGAGATTTCCTGCATGGAGTGGGAGAGGACTGCTTTCCACCCAAGTCCCTTGATTGTGCTACTGTTTGAGAGATACGCCAGGTATGCATACTTGTCTTCTTACTTAAAATCAGATCAAGTTTTAACCTTGCATGAAGTTTTTTAAACTATTTTTCCTTCTAATTGTGCTACTATGTTAGATCGAACATTAGTTATGATACACAACAGCAGACCTGAAATACTCGCATATTATGTTGTTTATACCCTTTTCAGTAAGTATCACATACGAGCAGGGCCTCTGGGGATGAGAATTCAGAGAAACATTATTGTATGCAATAAGAAATGGAAACACAAGATAAGAACTTAAAATCACAAATAATCTAAGGTCCTAATATCAAATCCAATTGCAAACCTCAGGATTGAGCACAGTGAAACAACTTGCTCGTAAAAGGATGTGGATGCAACTCAGCAGTATAATATTACAATAGTTTGATAATAAAAGCAGCAGAGTAATCTTGCATAAAAGTTTGATATATAACAACGATGAGAGAAATGATGAATTTATAGACTTTCAAAATATCAGATGAGTGGTGAGGATTTGATTAAGAGATAACTCAAGTGGTTGTGAAGTCAATTCAAAGAGGTGAAGGAGATAACCGGAATTGATGGGGGAAATTACAGTTCAAACTCATGAGAGGATAATAATAATGGTATTGTGTCCAACATTGGGATTGTGGACCATGATGATGACAAGATTGATAGAGAGTCAAGGCAACCTTTTCAACATGCATTAATAAGAATTTTTTGAGAGTTTTGGCTGAAATTGAAGGCGTTTTTCATGGTTCAGATTGTTCAATCAGACCGGCCAATCACTTTGACACCCTTTTGCACCAAGAAATGTAAATAGCGACTGCTAGGGTGTGTTGGGTCTTGAAACAGCACAAACTTGGGATTTGTCTTCTATTATTTACAAATAACATAGTGATACATTATGGTGTACATTGAATGTATTGAATCCCTCTCTCCCTCCCCTCCCTCCTGCGATATTGTTCTGTTTTGATGCTTGTGAAAGATGTATGAAATGATGGACTAAGGTAATTGGTGTTTGTTTTTAAATTAATATTGTTAAGAGTTAACTTGGTAAACTACATTATCAATTCTAACATCTAGAAAAATATAAGATTGATTCTAACATCTTTTTTGTTTCTACATACAGTACATTTGATTGTCCTAGAATTGAAAGAAAAGATGGAATCAGATTTGATTAGTGAAAGGATTAGATTTGATTTGATTTTAGAAAAGGAGAAGGATCTAAAATAAAATCAAATTTGAGTTTAAAGCAAAAACAAGATTTGGTTTTAAAAAATGAAAGAAAAAATAAGATCAAATTTGATCTGAAAAAGGGTCATATTTGACTCTAGAAAACTCAAGATAATCTTAATTATGATACGGTTTAGTGATCTGTGAATGGATCAGAAAATCAGTTAGTTACCTTACGGATTCCTGATGGAGTGGAGCACAGGTTGAAGATGATGGGGACAGCTGTTTGGCCCCCTATCAAGTGGCCCACTAAGACAATCTGGTACAAACAATGCCTTTTGAAAATGAGTTAGCCACCCTATCAATCCCTGATGAAGTGGAGCACAGCTTGAAAAATGCTTTTGATTAAGGGGGCAGCTGTTCATCCCCGTTTCCAAGTGTCCCACTAAGAGAATCTGGGACAAACACTGCATTTTGAAAATGAGTGTTTTGCATAGTTAGTTTGCCAAAACAAAATTCTGAGTGATAATAGAATTAGGAAATTTAGACTGCAGGGACCATCATGTGTAAGAATGAAAAGAAACCCAGAGCCACCTACTATCACACTGTCCATATGTGACTAAGGTTTGGATTTGCTTTTTGAGGAAATTGAGGATGCAGTAGGTATTTCTGGTAACAATTAGGCAAACCCTCAGCTCATGGTCTAAGGGAACTAAAAAATTGCATCCTCCATGGAGAGCAACTCCAAACTGCGGTCTGTGGGGAATTTGGTTACAGAGAGATGACATAATTTTCGAGGAGAAGGAAGCCTCGTGGAAAAGATATTGGGCAAAGGTGGAGGCAACACTTCTGACAAAAATCTCAGCAAAAGTCAAGATCCATCCACAATCACTCTTAGAATATGGGAAGGTGCAATCTGTGGGGAATTTGGTTATAGAGAAATAACATAATTTTCCAGGAGAAGGAAGCCTCGTGGGAAAAATATTAGGCAAAGAAGGAGGCAAAATTTTGACAAACATCTCAGAAAATTTCAAAATCCATCCACGACCTCTCTTAGAATATGGGAAGCTTCACTCTAGGGGGAATTCAGTTATAGAGAAATGACATAATTTTCCAGGAGAAGGAAGCCTTGTGGGGAAAATGTTGGGCAAAGTTGGAGGCAACACTTTCATCAAACATCTCATCAAAACTCAAGATCCATCCACAATCTCTCTTAGAATATGGGAAAGTGATATTGGATAATTGGAAACACATCAACCACTTCCCCATTAATGGTTTAATCAATAAGAAACCTAGAAGGGTGATGGTGGTCTTTTTTGCTACAAGGGTTTGTTAATATGAATTTTGCTTGGGCAGCTAGAGGAAACCCAAGGAAAGCAGGGGCTGGATGTATCTTTCATGATCATGATGGGGGGTTTAGAGTAGGATGAGCTTTTTACCAAGCAAAGGTCTCTAACAATGAAGTCGAGACAGTTATATTGATGGAAGGGATGAACCTAGCTATAGAGAAACATATTAAGAAAATGGTGGTAGAAGGCAACTTGATGGTTATAATAAATGCAATGAAATATAAAATCCTACATAGAAGATAGAAAACATCTTGTGTGAGATACAAACATTGGAGACTAAATTTGAAGACATATTTTCCCAACATTGTTTGAGGGAATGAAACCGCTTGCGTGGACCTTCTAGCAAATGTGAGGATAGACAAGCATGCAATCATGACTTCATTTGATGAATACCCAAATATGTGGGAGGGATTGCTATCTCTCCTAGTTGTAGATATCTTGGCCACATGATAGGGACATGATATGTAGTGAGAAGAAGAAAGAAGGCAAAAGGAAATTGTCAAAAGAAGATAAAAACAAAAGATGCTCAAAATTGAGAGAAAAAAGGAGAAAGGGTAAAAAAGAAGAAGCCAAATAGGATTAAAAAAGGAAAAAATAGGATGAAGAATGGGATGTACAAGAATTAATGAGAGAGGTGTTCCTTCTTGTGTGCTAAAGCATGTAAGGAGGCTACACATGTCATCTTTGATACTCCTTGTCTTTTCAAATTTATTAAAATGGAAGGAACAATCCAATTGAACTAACACATTTATTAAAGTCAATCCTATCTACTAGATTTCCATCTAGATTGCATCATCACGACTATCAAGAAGAGAGGTCTTTATTGCTTTTGACAGAAACAATGGGGAACATTCATTAGAGAGATTCTCCCTACAGCGATACATTCTCAAATAAGAGGCGAAAAAACACCTTTTTGAAGGGAACAGTGACACAATTGGGGTGATCCACAATGTGTTGGGGATGGAAGGAACTACAAATATTGGAGCTAAATGTAGAAGGGCTTTGATTGAAGTAGACATTTAGACAAAATTGGCATCCATGGTGAAAAGTCAAGCAATGAATAATTGGATATTGTAAGATGCCTTGAAGACATTTATGGTCATCTCGTGGAACATAATGAATGAGAAAGTGGATGAGGGGGAAGCATAGGTAGAGGAGGAGGTGGCTACTAGAATGGGTGGAAGGGAGATTCAACTAATCTAAAGCAACACAAAGACCTCATACACTATTGCATAGACATGGAAGGGTATGCAAATGAATTGGAGTTGATTCTCAATGAAGGACTCTTAAGAGTAGCAAGCAGTGTGACCATAGCGAAATTGTTGGAATAAGGCTACACAATGTTTATAGGGAGGGTAATTATGGAGCTAGATGGGAGATTTAGAAGCTGACATAGGGAAGGATGAAGGTTTTGTTGGTGCTCAAAGTTGTAGGCTCCTAAATCCCTAAAGCCAGGTTATTCTTTGAGTGCCAAGGGTTTCCAACCCAGAGCAATAAACCTCTAACTTATGATCAAGCAGGGCAACAATGGACCAATTGTTGAGAGTGGGTAATCCCTCTTTTACTTTGGGCTCAACTAGACCTAGGAGGGCTTCCCAGAGTTATCCTCAACAAGATTAATTACAACCAAAGATGTATAGACTGAAAGAGTTGTAGTAGTACCTAGTGTATGTTTGGTCCCAAAGGTTGTCACTAGACCAAAGACTAACCTACTACACAAAAGACCTTAGATTAAGTTGATAGGGACATTGTTGTACACTTGCAAGATGTGGGTATGTAGGACATAATTCTCCAAGATAAGAACTCTTAAGGCCCGCTATAGATGTTTTCCTTGGTTGAAATACTAAACCATGAGGTGCATCCAAACTAATTACCTGTTCCTAAGCTATTGGTGTAAGATTTTTTTCATTTGAGTGCATGGTGGATCATTAACTTCCAAGACTAGTGCCTAATCCATTGTGTTATAGAGTCATAGTATACCAAGAAAAACAACATATTGAAATCACAAAGAATAAGAGTTGTGCATATACATACACCACAAATATGATATCAAATAACTGAACATACTTAGTAATCCATCCCCAAACTACAAAAAATCCATATGTAATAAGGAAATGACCATGACAAAGCTTGCAATTAATTAGAATGTTCTGAAATTCATCAAATACCTATTACAATCATATTAGCACATGTGGCAAGAGAGAACCTCAGCATAGAACTCCCCTAAAGATCTACAAATGGGGTCGTGGAGACATTTAGTTACAAAAACTATTTACATTACAACAACCTCCTCGTGATTTACAAAATATGATGCTTTGGGCAATTGGACTTGCAAGAGTTGAAACCCTAAAAGCTCCTTGACACTTGCGATCACGTGAAAAAGAGAAATGACTGACCTTTGTTTTGGAAAATGAATTGGTATTTATAGCATTTTGTTTGGTCATTGAATTGGTGGTAGGAATTTGATTGAGAATCAGATGTCATTGATGTGGCATACAAAACAAGTTCAAATATCATTTGAAATCCATTAGATGAATGATTTAGATTAGGCGTGGGGGCCAAAGGTATCTAGAGCTCAACAACTACTCTAATAGGCATGGTGTTCTTCATGATCCATCGTTGATTCTAAACTTGGATTTGTGCCCTTGTGATAAACAATGCTTTTTGGGCGAGAAAGACCAATATGGTAGTTGCAGGGTCAAATTCAACATTAATGGCATTTTTGGGAAGATTTGGCTTGTGTACAGGACCATTTGGAACAAATGTGGAAGTCCAATTGGGAATTGGATGTGAGAAAGGGAGATGTGGGATTTACTTGTGGAATTGGACTTTTGAAATGATTCCCAAAAGCACCTTGAAACATTGCAAAATGGGTGAAAGGAGAGGATGAAAAGCATGGGAGAAAATGATTGAAAAGAGAGGGGAACTGGAGGCTATGGATGTCTGGAAGTGAGTAGGATTTTTGCAAGGGGAATAGGAGGTGGTGTGGGAAAAACCTATGGAAGTGGATGAAGTGAAGGAGGTAAAGGTCTGGATCCACTTCGGAAGTCCACATGAGAGAGTTGATAGGGGATTTGTAGGATAGAAGGGAGGTCTACATATGCAGCAAATGTCCAAATGGACATCGAAATCCGACAAATGGGGTGGGATGAAGGTAAGTGGAAGGAAGGGTGCGATAGATCGTGTGGAACTTTTAAGCGGAATGGGGCATTGGACTGAGATATTGGACTAACAGGAAATCTTCAAATGCCCCCACTAAAAGTCTGCAACTTTGTAGAAACACAAGAAAACGACCAAAAATATCCCATTCTTAGAATTTTCTTGGATTTTGGCAACTTCCAACATATGACAAAGGTATGGTGGATGATGAAAAACAATATGTATGCAATTTTTCCCAAGGGGGATCCAATCAAAGTCTTCTCAAACTGGTTAAAAGTGATGGAAAAGAGGAGGTCTAGATGCACAAAGGGGATGGGACTCAAGCAAATTTTGGCACTGCAAAGTTGGGCACCAATAGGTCAGAGGAGGCACCACAACAACCACCCAATACTCTGCCACTGGTGATAGTTAGGTAGGTGAACACTTCTATATTTCCCTCTAGTCTGAAGGCCTTGGCATTTGACTGGATAGAATGAATGGGAACTATCTAGGCTGCTATATTTTTGTTTGGTTTGTTCTGCTTCTTTATAATGGCCTTGTAGGGCATTGCAGTTGCAAGAATGGCAGGATTATAGTCCATTTTTCTTGAAAACTCTGGGTGGGATTTTCCTTACGATAATTATGTGATATGGTATATGAAATTTAGATGGGTAGATGGTTTAGCATTGTATGCATGATAGACCAGGTAAAATGGGTAGAGGAATCAAAGTAGTATGGTTCCAGATTTTGGTTTGTTTTTAGAATCTTATGGCGGCAGGTCTGGAGGGTGTATCTTCCATTTTTGTAATGACAATAATGATGGAAGAATTTCATGAAATGTAAATGTAATGAGAAATGAATTGAATGTGGTTGTATTCTAGAGTTCTAGTGCAGTATTTTGTCTCTGAAATTTATCTTTTTTGATGTTTGATTCAGGTTTTTTTATGGACAGGGGACCCACTACAACCTCTACATCATGAATCAAAAAGTAAAAAATAAGTAAAAGTAATGGGTCACATCCTTTCAGTATTGAGATGGTTAATTAGATCTCAAATAGATACATTTCAAGCTCCCTTTGCTGGAGATGCTTTGTCCTCAAAGAATGGGGAGAGTTGGATGTGAGTTTAGGAAAAAATGATTCTCCCTAGATGCCTCAACTTGTGGTAAATCCTTCTACTTAATTAAATACTTGGTGATTTTTCTAGAGTGTAATTCCTTATATAAGTTTTGAGAACACTGGTTTTTTTTTACATAACTGGGAGAACTGGAAAGCCCCTAGGGTTCTTATACCTTAACAGGCATTTCCCCTATAACTCCTGGGCCAGCAGCTTTCCCATGCCAGCTGTTTTTTCCGGGGTTTGAACACACAACGATTTGAGAACACAGTTATATTTCAGATATTTACCAAATTTTATGTTAAGTGAAACTCATCAATTAATGCAAAGATTTGATGTTGTTCTATACAGCTAGAAACTGCTTAAAACTGCCTTGAAACTTGTGCCAAGTACCAATTTTTTAAATCAGAAAATTGCAAAAATATAATAATTTAATTGTCTTAGATTTCTCTGTATAGTGTATAGTCTCTGCAATTTTGTACAATCTCGTGCAAATTCATTTGCAGGATCCGTGCCAGTAGTACCACACTAGAAAATCAGAATTTTGTTTCTAGCTCCATGATATGCCTTGGAACTTTTTTTTCCTTTACTAAAATTTCTAGGGTTTTGATATCAATTGCAGGTCCAGTCCTTGAGAATTGACACTACACTTCCTTGCCTACATTTCTCATTATCAACCCTAAATCCTCACAGACCTATAACTCTGATACCATCAGAGAAGGAAAACACAGGTGGGAGAAAAGCTCTGTAAATGGGGAGAGGGGTTTATTGTGCTATTTTTCTTCAAATCAGAAATAAAATGGGTGAATACCTGGAATGTCAACCTAACTTTTAATTACAAGGTTAATTAAATGCTCTCTCCCTTTTACCACCTTTTATAAAGAGCTATGTTATATTTTATTATTGCACAATTATGTCCTATGTCAAGTTTCTTTTATAATATATCTATATGACTTACATTTATGACCATTATATTGAGTATTATAACACTAGATAACCTCTTTTTGGTTCCTAAGAAAGTCAGTAGGTATATATCGTCATGAATGGTTGCAATGCATAATATTTTTGTAAGAAAGTGAATAGACATCAAAATATTTGCAAAACTAACAATTGAAATTTCTGTGCAGAGCAAGTACCAATTGGAAAGTGCTAAAGGAGTTAGAGAAAGCTATTTTAGTCTATTGGAACTCTAACAAACTGCCTCCTCGGGTGTGTAATTACTTGCTTTTGATGTTAAGTGTCTTATTCTTATGAGAACTTTTTAGATGCTTATAAGGTGTTATTTTTTGTTTTTCATGATTTATTGCCAAAGTAGAGGTTTTTACTGGAACCTTCGCCTCTGAATTGTTTTAGGTTAGTCCTCATGAGTTAGTTTGGTTGGTAGGATGTTAATGGAACAACCCAATTCATTGGAACTGGAGCCTTGGAAATTTATTCTGTAACTATAAGATAAAGGATTTGTATAATGAATTGAGACAATCTAATGCTATTGCCCCCTGATTAAATAAGTGGGGGTATGTCAATGGGCAAAATGGAAACAACATTATCATGTTCTTTGAAATGCAAGAAATTTCTTCAAGCGATAGGTGCTAGGGTAGCTAGCAAGCATTGAGTTTATCTGTCAAAGCATGGCTAGTTGGCTATGCTTTGACAATGAGCCATATATTTAAAAGTGGCAGTAGCTAGCGTGCTTTGTGGATTTTATTATTATCCAACTAAATACCAACATAAACTACTAGGAAAATAGCATCGTAGTAATTGCACATAACACAAAATAAGATAAGAAGTGCAACTTATTGATATTTCAAGTAGTCTACATTCATAGCTATTGTACATGGAGATATAACAGTGTATGAGACCTCCCCTATCTTCACTAAGATCTTACTAGATATAGTTGGGTCAAATGAGACCATTGCTAACTAAAACATAAGTACACTGCCCTACCCACCCTTCTATCAAGACAAACTCGTGGTCATTTTATTATAAACAGAACAACTCAATGCTTATAAAATATTTATTAAAGGGCTAATTACAGTAACAAACTGATTTCAATAATTTCCTTTTGATTGCTTCTCTTTTGACAAGAACCTCTTCTACGGGAATTTTGGATGGCCATGGACAGCTGCAAGAGTGTATAGCTTATAAATCCTACATGGCTTCCCAAGCTTGCAAGGTAATTGGAGGGTGTGTCGACCAGCATCACCGGTCATGTGAAAAAGTTTACAGACCTAATTCTATAGTATAAAAAAAAAGACCTTGTAATAAAAAATAGAAACCTAGAAGTCTATTACTGTATTTTTTTAGTTCTTTTAGCTTTTGTCAACCACATTAGTGCTTTAAGAAAGTCTAGTGTAGTTTATGTGATATATTTGAGAAATCTCTTTAGGAAGATTCCCGATTTTCAAGGGGCTCCTATAGGAGATGTATAGAGATGCAAAGAAACTTCATTTGAAGTCTCCTAATGTTTGGACATGCCTCCATTCTTCAAGATGGAGACAGATTATTGGTATGGGAACTAGGGCTCAGGGGTTAGGGTAACTACCATAGTAAATATTTAATAATATTATAAGTTTATAGATATTAATTTACTCTTATTATTAGTAATATTATTAATAAATTTTAATAAATATAGTAATAACAATAAACTTAACTGAAAATAATACTTTATAAACAATAAACTATTATAAGAATATATAATACTAAATATAGATAATAAATAAATAAAATATTATATTATTATATAAATTATTATAAATTAGTATTTATATTATAGGTAAAGGTGCATTTTTGAAAGGTTCCAAACCCTTTTTACAATGGGCAAGAGATAGCTAGTAGAAACCCACTTACATTAGAAGAGAAAAACAATCCACAAAAAGAAGTGGAGACTTGATGCTGCAAGCCAGCAACAAATAGACAAGGAAACAGAAAACAAACAACACACAACCAGTAAAGTCAATCAGCTTAGAGCTTGGCAACAAAGAGGTCATTCAAGGAATCAACAATATTTCACTCTTCACACAAGAATCTAAGAGATTCTCTAGAGTCTTGTTGTCTAGATCGATCATCGTGCTCTCCCTATGGTTTAATTGAAACATTTTCCTTTGTTAATGATAAATAGACAGCTTCGATATAATGCTTATTTATACTTGGCACAAGTTTTGAAGAAGTCATTTGAAGAAATTATATGAGGCCGACCTCACTCATATTATTTGTGATTTTCTCTTTGTTCATTCTTGGTGGCCGACTTCATTCTAGAAGATAATTTATCTTCTTGGCCGACTTGTTAATTGTTGTAATTTATTCTTGAGGCCGACTTTGTTCTTGAAGAGGTGCAACCTCTCACATTGCAATGTATTTATAGAAGATCATTTCACTCCTTTGTTCGATCATCAAGTTCATTCCATGCAAGTGTGAATTCCTTAATAGCAGATTGTGAATTATTAAAGAACAGATTTGCGAATATTGCCAAGTGCGAATTTTGTAAGTCCATATTCTTCAAGTGCGAATTTTGTAAGTCTGTATTCTTCAAGTGCGAATTCTGTAAGTCCGAATTCTGTCAAGTGCGAACTCTATCAAGTGCGAACTGTCAAGTGCGAACTCTGTCAAGTGCGAACTGTCAAAGTGCGAACTCTATCAAGTGCATATAATCTGTTCACTAAAATTTACATGGTATCAGAGCGGGTTTGAGAGGATCGTGATCAGATTATTGCTAATCAACTTACCCTATTGTTCACTTAATCAAGATGGTGAATGGTTTGAAGGTTGAAGATAGACTCGAAGGTGCATCCAACTTCACATCATGGAGATTCAGGATCATGCTTACTTTGCGTGAAAATGACTTGGGTGAGTTCGTGGAGTCTAGCACTTCTGCCCCTGAGGAGGAAGAAGAAAAGTTGCAGTGGCTGAAGAAAGACATTAAAGCAATGAAGATTTTGGTTGATTCCGTAAAGGATCACATTTTCCTATCATCTCTAAGTTGAAGACAGCGAGAGATATGCTCAAGACCTTGGAAGAGATGTACGAAATCAACAATACCAGTCGGGCACTTGCACTGAAGCAACAACTTCATCATGTGAAGATGACGAAAGGTGAATCTGTGATTGCATACTTTATGAGGATTGCAGATTTGAGAGATCAACTCTCTACAATTGGGCATATGGTTGAAGACAAGGATCTGACTATGCTCGCTCTCAATGGGCTGCCTTTGTCTTGGGAATCATACATTAGGGAATCAGTGCAAGGTCAAAATTGCCTAAGTTTGATTGCCTAAGATCTGATTGCATTCAAGAGGAATCAAGGTTGATGGCAAGAGGCGTTGGTCAAAGTTCAAAGAATGAAGATATTCATGTTCTCGCCTCCCATACTTCAAAGAAGAAAGGAAAAGATGGAAGGAAAGGATTCTTCAAGAGGAATCGGGACAAGGGAAATGATGATGCACCTCCATTTAAGAAGAAGAGGGATATGTCCAAGATTCAATGTTTTAGGTGTGACAAGTTTGGGCACTTCGCCAAGTATTGTCCAACTAGACCTAAGCAACAGGTCACCGTTGCGGATGTTGATGATGCCTCTCCTCAAAAGGATTCAAGTGAATATTTGTTCTATTCAGCATTATCAAGCAGTGTACCTTCCGACACCAACACTTGGATAATCGACAATGGTGCTTCACGACACATCACCGGCTTTATGGAGCACTTATCAAGTTTGGTGGAAAAGGAGTCTTCTGAACAAGTCATCATTGGAGATGATGCTAGCTACTCCGTGAAAGGAATTGGGACCTCTACACTTCATTTGGATTCGGCATATCACTTCAATTGGGTAATGTTCTTTATGTTCCTGGAATCAAGCGCAATCTTATTTCTATATCAGCTTTGGAAGATAAAGGATATCAAGTTGCCTTCTCCAAAGGCAAAGTTCTAGTATGGATGGAGAACTCTAGCTTCAAGGATGCTCAAGTAATTGGAGTTAGACATGAAAACCTTTACAAGGTCTGCACACGTTCATTTCAAGCTTTGGTTCATGACTCTTCAAGTCTATGCGATCTTTGGCATCGGAGATTGGCTCATCTACACTTCCGAGCTTTACCTATCATGGAGAAGATGGTGACGGGCCTTCCTAAGTTCACTCAAGAGCACGAAGGTACTTGCAAGGGCTGCGCATTGGGTAAGAATATAAAAGCCCCCTTTCATAGTAGAGAAAATAGATCTAAGTGTATTTTAGAGCTTATTCATTCTGATTTATGTGGTCCTATGTCTGTTCCTTCTTCGAGTGGTTTCTTGTATTATGTTCTTTTCATTGATGATCACTCTAGGAATACTTGGATTTATTTTTTGAAATCTAAAGAATCTGAGGAAGTGTTGGATAGGTTTAAAGAGTTTAAAGCCTTAGTAGAAAATATTTTTGGTAAAAGAATTAAGGTCCTCAGATCTGACAATGGTGGAGAATACACCTCTGGTAGTTTTCAGAATTTTTGTATTGATGCAAGGATTAAGAGGGAGTTTTGTGTTCCCTATAATCCCCAACAAAATGGTGTTGCAGAAAGAAAGAACATAACGATTGTGGAAGTAGCAAATGCCATGATCCATGATCAAGATTTGCAAACCTTCCTATGGGCAAAAGCTTCCAAGACAGCTGTGTATGTTCATAATAGAAGTCCTCATAAGATCTTGGAGAATATGACTCTAGAAGAAGCCTTTACAGGGAAGAAGCCTGAAGTCAGTCACTTGAGGATCTTTGGTTGTCCTATCTATGTTCATGTTCCCAAGGAAAAGAGAACCAAGCTGGAGCCTTTTGGAAAGAAGGGAATATTTGTGGGCTACAGTGAGACCTCAAAAGCCTACAGGATTTACATTCCAGGTCAGAAGTTGATCGAGATTAGTAGGGATGTTACATTCGAGGAAGATGTTGCATTTAGGAGATCCAAGGGGATTCATATGGAGATTGATAATGAAGAGTCTCCTCAGGATATGGAAGTTGACCATACTCCTGAGATTCAGAGGGAGACTTCAGAACCAAAAGAAGATATTGATCCTGTTGAACCCTTGGAACCTATTGATGGGCCTACTGACATTGTTATTGGAAGAAAGAGACCTCTATGGGCCAGCCGCACTATGCAAGAGGCTGAAAGCTTTGCAGCTCCTAGAGGCACATTCAGAGAAAGCAAAAGGCCACATAAGTTCTCCAGTTATGTTGCCTTGATGAGTCAGATTATAGAATCCGAGCCTACCTGTGTTGAGGAAGCATCTAGTCATCAAGTTTGGAGAGATGCTATGGCAGAGGAGTATCAGTCAATTCTTAAAAATGATGTTTGGGATATTGTTCCTAGACTCGAGGGAAAGTCTGTGGTATCTTCCAAATGGCTATTCAAGATTAAGCATGCTGCAGATGGAAGCATTTAGAAGTACAAGGCAAGATTTGTGGCTTGTGGGTTCTCTCAAAAAGAGGGAGTTGATTATGATGAGACTTTTGCTCCTGTTGCTCGCTACACTTCAGCTAGAACCATCATTGCTATTGCTGCATCTAGAGGATGGAAGATTCACCAGATGGACGTGAAGACAGCCTTTCTCAATGGAGTGATTGAGGAAGAGGTTTATATAGAGCAACTTGATGGATTTGAGATTCATGAGAAGGAGTCACATCTTTGCAAGCTGAAAAAGGCCTTGTATGGTCTTAAGTAGGCTCCTTGTGCCTGGTGCGAAAGGATTGATCGGTACCTGTCAAGTTTGGGCTTCTTGAAGAATGATGTTGATTCAAATCTCTACTTCAAGGTAATCAATGGTGATGCATTAATTTTGGTTTTATATGTTGACGATCTGATCCTTATTGGAGAAGATCACCTAATTCTTGAATGTAAGAAGGAATTGACTTCTGAATTTGAGATGAAGGACCTTGGGCTCATGCATTACATCCTTGGCTTAGAAGTCTGGCAGTAAACCATGGAATGATTCTAAGTCAAGGAAGCACACCATTGATATACTTAAGAGATTTAGCATGATGGATTGCAAATCCACGCCTACACCTATGGAGACCAAATCTACATAAATTGAAGGAGGTCGTTTTTAGTTCAGATTTGCGGATCCTTACTGCGCATAGTCATTGATCTTGGATGTATCTAGTTAACACCAGACCTGATATTTGCTATGCAAGTTGAGTGCACTTAGCCGCTTATGTGTGGATCCCAGATGTATACATCTTATTAGCAGCTAAACATATCCTCAAGATATCGGCGCTGGGCAATGCTTGGATATGGGTTGAGGTATACTTCAGATGCATTCTGGAGAGTTACATTTGGTTTCACTGACCATTGGGCAGGTTGGCCACGTGATCTAAGAGCACTGGGTTGTTGCTTCGCTTGGTTCTGCTATGATTTCGCAGCAAAGCAGAAGCGCCATCTGTAGCATTGAGTACAGCAAAGGCAGAGTATATTGCAGCTTGTGTGGCAACTCAAGAAGCAGTGTGGCTTCGGAAGCTCCTTGTAGGATTGTTTAGACAATCAATGGAGCCTAATATCATTCATTGTGATAACCCGAAAGTTGTGCGTGAAGCTTTCTTCACAATCCTCAGAGCCATGACAGATCCAAGCATGTTGAGATCAAGTACCACTCATATTAGAGATATGGTAACGCTAAGGCCGCATACTTGAGGTAATACTAGCAATCGGATGAGGCATTTTACGATATTCTCACCAAGCCTCTCGCCAGGATAAAGTTTGTGTACTTTCGAGATAAGCTTGGTATGGTGGAGAATCCAGCCTTGACTGAGTAAGAGTCTTAGTATCAGTGAGCCTTGTTAATGCATTTTCTTTTGAGATGGAAGAATTTGAGGTGCAAGCCCTTATTAATGCATTTTCTTCTGAGACGAAAGAATTTGAGGTGCAAGCCCTTGTTAATGCATTTTCTTCTGAGATGGAAGAATTTGAGGTGAAAGCCCTTGTTTCCACCCTCTGAGCTGATTCATGGTGGTTGTCATGTGTGAGACTCCATGACATATGTTGTACTTGTGTTTCACCCTCTGAGAGAGTCATGGTGAAAGTCACGTTGAGGTGACAACATCACGCAAGTGATGAACACTTGTACTTACCTCTTTGTGGTTGAAATCGAGACAGTATCTGATATCACGTTGAGGTGATATTCTTCTCTTCACATCTGGTTGCAGCCAATGTGATGGACATCATGTTGAGATGATTTGTCTTGAGCAGCTGGAAGCATTCTCTCTAGCTGAGAGGGAGTGTTAATGATAAATGGACAGCGTTGATATAATGCTTATTTATACTTGGCACAAGTTTGGAAGAAGTCATATGAGGCCGACCTCACTCATATTATTTGCAATTTTCTTTTTGTTCATTCTTGGTGGCCGACTTCATTCTAGAAGATAATTTATCTTGGCCGACTTGTTATTTGTTTAATTTATTCTTGAGGCCGACTTTGTTCTTGAAGAGGTGCAACCTCTCACATTGCTATGTATTTATAGATCATTTCACTCCTTTGTTCGATCATCAAGTTCATTCCATGCAAGTGCGAATTCCTTAATAGCAGATTGTGAATCATTAAAGAACAAAGATTGCAAATATTGCCAAGTGCGAATTCTGTAAGTCTGTATTCTTCAAGTGCGAATTCTGTAAGTCCGTATTCTTCAAGTGCGAATTTTGTAAGTCTGAATTCTGTCAAGTGCGAACTCTATCAAGTGCGAACTGTCAAGTGCGAACTCTGTCAAGTGCGAACTGTCAAGTGTGAACTCTATCAAGTGCGAACTATCAAGTGCGAACTCTGTCAAGTGCGAACTGTCAAGTGCAAACTATCAAGTGCGAAATCAGTCAAGTGCGAAATCTGTCAATTGCAATTCTTCTAAGGCAGAATTGACTCTTAAGGAGTGACAGTTATTATCTGTTCTTGCATCTACAGTTGGTGCTGAATATTGGCCTTGTGATTGGCCTTATTGTAAAGAGATTTGTTGCCACTGTTTATAAATATCAGAGAGATCTTTGTTGTTGGGTTTTTCTCCCTCAAGAGGAGGGTTTTCCCAGGGTATCTGCTGTGTTATTGTGTTTGATTTTGAATTATTTTTCTATGCATATAATCTGTTCACTAAAATTTACAGGATTGAGTCTTGCTTTGTAGGTATGATGAATTTTTCTAAATTTGATATGCATTTTGAAGGGAATTAACTTACACTCAATTCTGGCATAGCGAATATGGAGCTTATTGTGCCATTACAATTCATTGCTTATTAATTATTAGTAGAAATTCATTAATATCTCATTATTATCATGATAAACTGAAATGGGCAGTTTACTTACGTCACTATCGTTTTATAAAACAGTTGCTGCACTTTGAACAAGAAGAGAATGGGGGATTGAGTCTTGCTTTGCAGGTATGATGAATTTTTCTAAATTTGAATATGTATTTTGAAGGGAATTAACTTACACTCAATTCTGGCATAGTGAATTTGGAGCTATTTCTAAAATATATTGTCATAGTTAATAATCATAAGACATCAGCTTGGGATAGTGACCAAAGAAATTTCTGGACCTGTTGGTTACAGGTTTGACAGAACTGTGGAATCCTAATCTCTGAAGATCATGCTTACATATCGTGAACTCTGAAGTTAAACCTGTTAGTAGATATAGATCATGGAGAGAAATTAATATTCCATTCCTAAAATAAGAAACTGATTTAGACTAAAATAAGGTTGTTGTTAACTTTGGTGCAAAAAATATTTTAGTGCAAGCTACATCTCCCAGGAATTAAAACTGCATATAACAATGGATGACGTCTTCTGATTTATTCTAGAGTTAAGAGACCTTTGTGTTATTTTGGCATCATAGTTTACTTATCATTTTCTTTGCTTACTGTCAACATGCATATCATCTCCATTTGTGTGGCGGGAGGGAGGACATTTTTTTCCTACTCTAGACATGATATGAAACAAGCACAGCTTGTTAGTTCCTGCCATGGAACTTTAGTGGAGGCTTCAAATGTTAAACAGTGATCAATCCATGCTGTGATGGCCAATTAGACTTTAGTATTCTTTTAGGAATTATTCTTTGTTTGGTAGTTGGGTCAGTTAAGATGCCACATTTTTACCCCAAATATTCAATTTCTTTTTTGGCACTCTGCAGATTGTCAGAGGCTCTTGGCGTATTATTACCCAGACTCTTAACAGTGACATAGTTAAATAATTAACTATGTACTTGTGATTACAGACCTGAAATTGCAGGAGTCAATGCTTATTACCCCTGCATTCCATTTTTACATCTAAATCTCTGCCCCACATGACTATTGATAGATCAGAAGTACATGCCTGCCCTGGCTACTATGTTACTAATTCAGACACCCATAGTTTGGTTCTTTTCTAGCTACTGAAGGCATGCAGCAGTTATTTATGCATGGTTGTGTGAGGCAAAGACTTAGGTGTATCAATGGAATGGAAGGTTAATAGTCATCGCCCTTCAAATAAGAAAATTATATGGAAGGCAGTTTGATAAGTTCTCAGATAAAATTGGTAGATAGCTAGAAACAAACATCTGATAAAAAAGGGAAGAGTGAGAGCAACTTCTGTAATATCCCCAATGGGATCTGCCTTAAAATTTCTGGAATTAAATTTCTGATTTCTGCACTTTAGATTTCTGCTCAAAATCCTAATTTCTGATTTTATTTTCTTCTCCTAAACGAAATATCACAGTGAACATACAATTGCCCAAACATGAAAAATAAACATGCCAAATGATGCTACCAATTGATATTCATATCAACCATGAAATCCACTATGAAAAACACAAGATAGGGCATACAAATGCACATACAGATCTGATTTTCTGTAGATAATTTTTGCTGTTACAAAACTGAATATTCTGGACTGATTTTACAAAGAACTCCAGGGCCCAAACATGCCAAACATATGCCCAAATTTCTGCTCTACAAATCATATCTGAAACTATGATTATAGATACCAAATATATGCAAAATAGTCTTCAAATATCAAACCTTAGATGGGAAAAATTCCTCCTTGGTAAGCGCTTAGGGTTTGCTGCTCCAAATATGCAAAATCGCCCTCCAAAGGTGGGCGCTCAGTTCTGTTCCAAGTGGCACTCCAAATTAGGGCAAAACCCTAATGCAATCTGCTTACAAAACGCCACAATAATTCTACTCGAAAAATACTATGCAAATTCTGCTCCAAAGCTCAAAATCCTCCAATGAAGTGCAAATAGACCTCCATTATGAAGTCTTCCACAACGTGAATTAGGTTTTCATCCAACTATCTTTTTTGCAATAGGGTTTTCATCCTAAAGCATATGCTAAATCTGCTCCTAAGGAGAAGAAGTCTGCTGAAAAATGAATTGTCTGAATGATTGATCCCTTGAAATGCCCAAAAGATCTTATATTTGTTGATGTTGTAGCCGTGGGCTTCATACTTACAGCGGTTTATTTAATAAGCAATAAATTAAATATAGCCAATGGCTATTTATTTATTGGAGTCGATTTATGAAGAGACACTTTCATTTATTTGTAATTTATATTTTAATGAGGCCGACTTCATCTAAAAGTTTGCCACCTTTTGTAAGTCACATCCTTTCACTTGAGGCCAACCTTTCATCTTGAAGGGACGTGTTTGTTGGCAATCATCTCATCGAATTGTATATAAGGGAGGCGTTGTTCATTCTTATCATTATTCATTCATTCCATTTTCAAGACAAGTGCGAATTTATCTACAACAAGAGTTCGATATTGGAGATCGATATTATTCTTCAAGGAGATTGACTTCATTATTCAAGGAGCTCGATATTATTTCTTTTGAGATTGCATCAAGTGTGGTGCTGTTAATTCGGCCTTGTGATTGGCCTCATTGTAAAGCGAATTGTTGTTCATTATTCAATATATAAGTGATATATTGTTGCTGGGTTTTTCTCCCTCAAGTTGGAGGGTTTTCCCAGAGTATATGTTGTGTTAAATTGTTTGAAATAGTTCTATATCTGCTTATTTATTTTTTGATCCTAAAACTATCATGGTATCAGAGCGGGTTTAAGCAGGATCGTGATCAGATTTATATAGGTAGTGTGATCTTCCTCCCTTATTCTCATCCTTGTGTGTCTATCTTATCTACGAAAATAGTGAACAGACTCAAGGTTGAAGATAGACTCGATGGTGCCTCTAACTTCACCTCTTGGAAGTTTAGAGTTCTCATTGCATTGGAAGAAAATGACATTCTCGAGTTCGTGGAGAGCGAGGTACTCGAACCTTCCAATGAGACTAAAAAGACACAATGGAGGAAGAATGGCACAAAGACCAAGAAGATATTGATTGATTCTGTGAAGGATCACCTTGTGCCTATTATCTCCAAGTTAAAGACAGCTAGAGAGATGTTCAAGACTTTGGAGGGTCTATATGAGATCAATAACACCAGCAGAGCTCTTGCATTGAGGCAACAACTTCATCACATCAAGATGGCAAAAGGAGATTCAATTATCTCCTTCTTTATGAAGATCACTGAGTTGAAGGATCAACTCTATGCCATTGGAGACATAATTGATGATTGAGACTTATTTATGTTGGCGCTTAACGGTCTTCCTCAATCTTGGGAGCCTTTTATCCAAGGTATCAGTGGAAGATCTAAGCTACCTAAGTTTGATCATCTTAGAGCAGATTGCATTCAAGAGGAATCAAGGTTGGAAGCAAGGGGTAATGGTCAAAGTTCTCATAATGAAGACAATCATGTACTTGCTGCTCAAACATCAAAGAGGAAACAAAAAGAAGGGAGAAAAGGTAACTTCAAGAGGAATAGAGATAGGAAATCAGATGTTGCTCTTAAATCAAAGAAGAAGGATCTCTCCCATATACAGTGCTTCAGATGTGACAAGTATGGTCACTATGCTAGAGATTGTGCAACAAGACCAAAGCAACATGCTTCTACTGCAGATGTGGATGATATTTCTCCTCAGAAGGAATCAAGAGATAACTCAAGTAGATTTCTATTTATCTCTGCCCTATCAAGCAATGTTCCAACAGATAGTAGCACATGGTTGATTGATAGTGGCGCTTCTCGGCATATCACAGGGTATAGAGAGCATCTTTAAGATTTGGTGGAGAGAGAAACCGGCATTCAAGTAATAATTGGAGATGATGTGTGTTATTCAATGAAAGGTGCTGGAGCGACCTGTTGTGACCTTTTCACACATCGCCCCATTCAAAATGGGGACCCCTTAATTTTTGCTCCATTCTGGTCTTTTGGCTTGGGTTTTTCTCTCTTTCTCTCCCTTTGTCTCTTTTCTGATGTTTGCCTTTCGAGGGTTGTGCCCGTCATCGAGTTTAAGCATGAAATTGACCAAGTCTGAAAATTAGGGTTTCATCTTTCCTGGTCAGTCCAAGGTCGAACAAAGTGAGTAAATTGAAAATTGAACTTAACATTGTCGTCGGTGTGTTTCCAGCAGGCTCTCAGCAAATTTTCATCAGATTCTAAGGTACTTACTATTTTTAGTAAGTGTGAAATTGCAGGCAATCTGTCAGCATTTTTGAGATTCCGACAGTCACACTGTATTCGGAGCGCATCAGGCGGCTCGCGTGCAAAATTTGAGTGAAAACAGACAACTTTCTATTTTTAGCAGTCCAGGTTCTAGGACAAGTTTCAGGGCTCAGATGCAGAGTTTTTCTTTGCATGTCTGGATATTCCTTCTGGGTTTTTTGAGACCTTCGCAACAGTATAACATGCAAAACGAGACGACAACTTTCAGAATTCAGTCTTCCAAGGCTATTTTTAGGGTTTGCATGTCAGGGTTTCTTTTGCATGTCGGATGATTCCTGATGGGTTTTTCGAGAGCTTTGCAGTGATGTGACATGCAAATGAAGATAATCACTCAGTAAGGAACTTACTATTTTTAGCAGGTGCGTCCCGGCAGCCGCTTCCCAGCAATTCAGAATCACGAGCTGATTGCAATGCAGCAGAAACGAAGACAAACAGAGATCATTTGATATGCATGCAGAGAAAATTAGGGTTTCCAGCTTCGGAGCTTGAAAAGATGGGTAAAAGGTCAGAATTTTCGAAAACTGGTGTAAACCACCGCGATCAGCATCCTTCAGGCTATCTGCTGGTAAAATTTGAAGACAAACGGAGCACTTACTATTTATAGTAAGTCAATTTGGAAATAGGCTAAAAATAGCAAGTCAGGTGCATGCGCTGACGTCAGCAGTCAGGTCACGTGGTGAGGAGCGCCTCATTCAAATTTCAAGTCAATCTGAGCTGGAGAGCTATCAGAAGCGAGCAATTACTATTTATAGTAAATCATCCTCAGAAATGGGCTAAAAATAGCAGGCTGACTAAAAATGGCAGTGTCGACAGGGTAACAAGGTCATGAGGATGCGGAGTTCAAAATTTCAAGTTGTTCTGAGCTTCAGAGATGCAAAATTAGAGGGCTTACTATAAATAGCAGGGGCATGAAAGCTGGCAAAAACGAGGAAAAAGTTCTAAGTCTGCAATTTCATCCTGCAGCCATGGAAAAATGCGCCCAAGCAGATAAAGGAGCATAGAAAATTTCTAAGTATGAAGCTCGTCCTTCACCTAGGCCAAAATGAGCCCAAGGTGCAAAAGTCAAAGAAAAGTCAACGATTTTCATCCTGTAGGCATAGCAAAATGCGCCCACCTTGAAGCAGGAAAGTTGAAAAATATTCTAAGTGTTGAGGTTATCGGCCACCACCCTCCAAATGCGCCCAAAAGCAAATAGGTCAAAAGAAGTCAAACAAATTCATCCTCCTCCTAGGTGGAAATGCGCCCAAAAGCATGCATGTAAAGACGAAACAAGGAAGGTGAAAGGTCACTCCAAGGCGTGGTTATAGGTTTCATCCTCCATCAAGGCTAAAATGCGCCCAAGTTAAAAGAAGTCAAACAAGTCAAAGATTTTCATCCTTCACCTACATGAAAATGTGCCCAAGATGAAAACAAGTCAACAAGTCAACATTTCTTATCCCTCATACATGCCTAAATGCGCCCAAAAGAGGTCAAGTAAGGACAAAAAAATAGAAGTTGAAGAGTCATCCTCTTGCCTAGCTCAAATGCGCCCAAGTTAAGGTTGTAAAAGTGAAGATAAGGTGGTAAATGAGGTAAAGGTGAGTGAAACACTTCATGGCGTGGTGAAAGCAAGGTGAATGCTAGGCGTTATCCCTCTTCAAGTCCTAAATGCGCCCAAGGTGGTAAGGTATTAGAGAATTTTTCCATGGCGTGTGAGGTGGTGAAGATAAATGTTAGGCGTGGTTTCAAATTTCCTCTAAGTGATATGCGCCCAAGGTGATATGTGTTAGAAAATATTGCAAGGTGATGGATGTGTTGCCTAGGCGTTGGAAGTGAAGACTTCTAGCACAAGATGAATATCCTCCTTCACACACAATATGCGCCTAAGAAGTTGAGTGATAAAAAATAAAATATTGCTAAGGCGTTGGAGCTTTAAATAAAATTGCCTTTCAAGAGTGAAGTAAAATGCAAAGTGGTGAGTGAGAAATAAAATGTGCTAGGCGCCTTCATGAATAAAATTTTTAAGTGAAGTTGATGTTTTTCTCACAGGCAAGATTGAATAAAAAATTTTAAGGCGAAAATTTTCTAAGGCAAAATTTTCCCAAGAGATGACTTAAAATATTTTCTAAGGCAAAAATATTTTCTTCTTAGAAAATACACCTAGAACTCAGGGTGATGAATTTTCCTCTCAGAACACCGGCAAATTTTTCAGGGATGAATTCAGAGATGGATGATAATACAGATGGATTGATAAAATTTCTCAAGTGAGAGCAACACAGGATGATCACAGGCGAAGAATGGATTTAAACTGGTGAAATAATATTTTTTCTAAGGTTCAAAATTTAAAAATTAAATGAACCCGTTTGTTGGGTACCCATGGATTCAAAGCATTCTGAAGAAAATTCTCTTTTGGGTACTGAACATTTGTGATGATAAATGAATTTCTATGTCTTCCGCACTGCGCCAACACCTTTTTAGTGAAGAATTTGATCAATGCTCAAATTGTGAATTTTCCTTAGGAAATTTTAAAATCTTCTAAGGCAAATTTGAATAAAACGACTCTTGACAAGAAAGTGATTCGAATGATGAATTCGAGATGAGTTGCCTAGATGATTTTGATTGAATTCTTCGAGAATGAAGGAGTTAAATTTGAAATCAAGTGATAGAGTTCCGACTGGTGAATTTAAATTAAATTTTTCGAAAGTAAATTCAAAAGATGCCAGTCAAAGTTGAACTTCTAGAAGAATAAGATTCCTGATGTCGAGAGACAAGTGTCAGAAATACCAGAGAG
Organism: Sequoia sempervirens; assembly: GCA_007258455.2. Taxonomy (NCBI): domain Eukaryota; kingdom Viridiplantae; phylum Streptophyta; class Pinopsida; order Cupressales; family Cupressaceae; genus Sequoia; species Sequoia sempervirens. The sequence goes on from VDFB02000020.1 coordinate 18,153,335, forward strand.
GGAAAATTCAAATTCTTGAAGTGGAGTAGTGGAAATTAAATGTACTGGCTATAATTGGCTCCTTCTAGAATTCGATTTTTGGCTATAAAATGAAGAAGTTTCTCACTTCCTTTTCACAGCTGGAGAAGTCGAATTTGCTCTAAGTGAAGATTGTTGCTAAGCATTGCTGAGGCTTGAAGTTCAAAATTTTTGCTAAGTTTGAGAATTGCTGAGTGAAAGGCGTTGGAGAATTGCTATTGCTGAAGTCAAAAGGGGCGCACTTGCTGATTGCTAGAGTTTGATTTGTTGCTGATTGAAATTTGAAGTTGCCAGAGCTAAGAGGGGCGCACTTGCAAATTGCTGGAGGTATTCAAATCTGCAGTTGAAGAAGGACGCCTTGAGGTGAGAAGTTTCAAAGAATTTAAAAGGTGCAAAGTTTGAATTTTCTATTGCTGATGCTAAGAAGGACGCCTTGAAGTGAGGATATTGCTGAAAGTTTTAAAAGTGCGAACTTGCTGATTGCTGATTGCTGGTGTGAAATACGAATTTATAGAAGTTCAAGTTGCAGATTGAAGTTGCTAAAGCTGAAGCTTACTTAGAAATTTTTCTAAGTGTTGAGGCTCAAATTTATTGGAGAAGAAGCTGAGGTTTGCAAATAAGAAAAGTTATTGCAGCTTCTTGAAGTCGACTGCAGCCCCTACACGATGTTTTATTTATTTTTCTAAGTTAAATTGCTGATGAATGTTTATTGTCCTGCAGATGGCTTAGGCAAGGGCGACTGGCAAAGATAACAATGGTGCATCCAGGCAGGCTGTGATTAAGAAGCTGAGTAAGACATTCATGCAAGAGTCAAAATTCATTTCAAAGTTGGGCAAGCTGACAGACACCAACTTGGGCTCCGTCAACCTAGAGACTTTCAAGAACAGGATGTTGGGGATTGGAAATCATCGACCTTCGACCACTTCGCACAACATTGTTTGAAGCGGATTATATGCAGCTGCTGGTTTCCCACCAGCCATTCAGTGTTCGGAGTTGATGATGGAGTGCGCCAATTGCTACGACAAAGATCACAGGTCGATCATGTCACCAGATGGCCAAGTGCTAGCTAATCTCACTCCTTCGGCCATTGGTGAAGCTTTCGGTATTCCAGTTTACAGGAACATGGTTTACAAATCTAGAGAACGAGCTGAGTGGATGTATGCTTCTGCTTTCGAGAGATGCACGGAGACAATCAATACTCACTGGATGAGCACTCCCAAGCCTTCTCGTACAAAGCTGCCGAAGCAGATCATAGCGGAGGACTTGAAGCAGGAATATTGCGATCTTATTATGATGCTGAGCAGAGTTGGTGGTTGCCCACAATCCTTTATTTTCGAGCCTTGGATGTTTTACTACATCAACCTTGTGCTGGAAGGGAAGGATTACGTCAACTGGGCTGCAATGATCAGTGACAACTTACACGAGCAGCTCCTGAGCCTGAGACGGACGAAGACGTTTTACATGATCTCTAACATCATCTACATGCTGGCTCGTATGACGAAGTATAGGGGAATTTCTTACAAGGAACCTGTCGGTTGTGGCTCTCACCAATTCAAGATCCATGATGCTTGTCCGCAGTTGCACCTGGCGAGTACCACTCACTACAAGCGTGTCAATGATGCCTTCACCATGCATATCACGAGATTGCTTCAGGAGCGGTTACATCACAGAATCTCGAGGGAAGCCCAAGAGCTGAATGAAAGGTATGGGTGCTGGTTCATACAATTTCTAAAATTTTCTTACATAAGGCTGCAAGGTTTTTCATCATATCCATATAGGCTGCCTAAGTACCCAACCGATAGAATATTGATGCTAGAGATATCTAGGCAATTGCTCGCCTATGATAAGATTCAAAAGAAGAAGAAGAAGGGAGGAATTGAATTCCCAATTGTCATGGACAACTCAGATGAGGTGTGTCCCTCAATACAGGCAGCCAGAGAAGCCGAGAGTGAGCTTCAATTTTATCACTTTTCCTATCACACCAGCCGACAGCACTATGATCCACATCACAACATCAAATGGGTACTGTCAGAGGAGTTTAAGCATAAGGCAAATATTGAGGACTATTGGGCTGATGCAGCGGATGAGATTGAAGTCAGGAAAAGAATGTTCTCTCGGTTGCCAATTACTTTGATCAGGGAGTGTGAAGCTGTCCCGGTTCCAGACCAGGTCAATGAGGATATGGACGTTGTCCATCCGGATTATGTAGCAGTAAGGGATACTCTACTTCCGCTCCCAGATTGGTCAGAACCAGAGGTTGCTGATTTGGACACACTTTCTATCCCAGTCTTGACATTCACTAGGGAATGGGTTGATAGGCGTGTGAGCAGATTGAAGAGTAGGTCAATTTCTTTGACTTACAATTTGATGGGAGATCACAAGACACCCACCACTGGCAGAAAGAAACAGATCACACGAGGTCCGGAGTCCAAAAAGAAAGAGCTAGTTCGACAGGAGCCTGTTCAGCCGAAGCCTCCACGAGTTGCAGTTGAAACGCCCACACCATTGGAGACACGTTCTCCAAGTATACAGGAGGTTTCTTTGTTTGCTGATCAGAGGAATGCATTGAATCAGGTGCAAGCAATATAGGATAATAATTAGCCTCCACGGAGAGAGTCAGTTGGCCAGAGCGTCAACGCACCTGGTAGGGTTGATCAGCAGGATGATGAGGGGACTATTACTGACCCTCAGTTTCGGAAAGAGATAGAGGCGGCTATGGAAAATGATGGTGATGATATAGTTTCAGGAGACACTCAGCCACTTGAGGACGATGAGCCTCGCCAGAATGATGTAGAGGTTGAGCAAGTTCGAGAAGTAGAGGCACAAGAGTAGCAGCCCTTTGATATATAGTAGGATGTGCCTGATTGGCTTAAGGATAGAATGAGAAGAAGCCCCAGTGAGGAGCTTGATCCAGAAGTTGAGATGGAAGAATTTTTGAACAGGATCAGTGCACCTCCACAGAAGAAGAAAGCAAGAAAATTTTCAAAGATATCCACTGAAGAGGATGGCTCTCGCACCCTTCATGTAGCTGTGCCACGGGTTGATTGTGACCGAGATGAAGCACTACCAGAGAATTACATGGTCACAACTTTGGAGTTAGGACGCCCCACTGGTGCACAGATTGTAGAGGAGTGTGATAACTCCTACCTCGCCCTCAAGGACAGGTTATTCAAGAAGGAAGGAAAGTATAAAAAGTTGAAAAGAGAACACAAGGCTTTAATTGGATATGTACAGCAGTTGTCTCGTTCTTGTGGGCAGGATATTCCAGTGATAGAGCCTCTAGCAGAGATACCTAGAGAGTCCATCAGTGGCTTGATGGAGTTAGGAAAGATGGCACAAGAAGCAGACAAGTGGGTCACAGGAGTTCGTGCTGAGACCGAAAAGTTTATGGAGGACCTTGCTTTTTCTTTTCAGCAGGCCTCTAGTATTTTGGCATGGATGGAGGCAGTTGATCATGCTCTGGGTGATGCTTCTATCTATCAGAGTAAAGTAATTCAGCGTCTTGAGGCATTGAGGCATGTTCTATTGCGATTGCTGATTTATGGAGGTGTCATTCAGGAGAATGACAGGTACGACTTCTCCAGATGGTATTCTTCAGCGATCACGGGACATGGTTTCTTCGACGCTGCACAAGCAGATTCAACCAGGGTACATAAAGCTATGGCCAATATTATTGATGGAGTTCAGAATACCTTTGAGGCCATATTTGCTAGGCGGTTGAGTCCAGAGGAAGTTAACGTTGATAATTTGAGGGGTAGGCTGGTGCCTTTCTTTTCAGATGTTAAGACCTTCGTACAAGATGATTTCGAGAACACTTCTACTTTCTCCGCCTTGATCCAGAGCACGCAGGATTCCTTGGTTGCTTGGAGAAAATCTTGTACAAGGCATGAGCATTCAGTCACAGTGTTAGAGTTTCAGCTAGATTGCATTCCACCTATTTCAGTTCAGGAAGTTGAGGCTGTACTTGGCAGGTTCGTTGAGTTTGCAGTCAGAGAGAAGGCAAGTGGGAATGCACTACTGGATGAGGATCTTCTAGAAGATTGATTGTGGTCATTTATTGCCTTTACTATTTTTGGGAGTGGGAATCTTTGTTCATTTATTGCACCACTCCCCATTCTAGCAGTTTTTAGGGTTAGGGCTGAGGTGGCACGATTTTAGCCACTCTATTGATTGTAACCCTAGCCGTCTTTTGGACTGGGCTAGCTATATAAAGGGGGAGTCCCCCCTCTTTTGTAATTCATTAGACATTAGAACAGGAGATTAGAATCAGAATTGAGTTAGAGCTAGAGACTAGAGAGTAGAGCATAGTAGATATTTTTCTTAGCGTAGTGTGGAGAAGAAAGAAAGTTTTCCCTTTGAAAACTTTTGTGGAGATTGTTGTGTAACACTTTCATGATAATAGATCTTTTCATTGATGGTGGAATTCGTGTTGTCATGAATAGCTAGCAAGGTCTCTTCTTCCTTTCGAATCCAAGTAGTATAATTTTCATCCCATGCAAGTAGTTTACTTTGATGTGTGGTGTTTTATTGAGGTAGCTTCACTTTATTCCATACCACTAGCGGCTTGTTGATGATAAGTTCGCCTTGTGTGGTCGACTGGAAATTATCTTGAGTTTAACTTCGATTGTGATTTGTATACTTATATGCGTCGTTCTGATGGTGTATGTATGCTAAATTATAATTTGAACATCTTTTGCTATCCCCTTTGAAGATTGCACCAATTTTACTGAGGCTGTCCGACGTAAGGCTAGGTGAAATTCGGTTGAAGTCTACTAAAACGAAGCCCCACATATCCTGCATTTAGAATAGAACATAAGTTTCTTAGGCTTTACACTCATTTACTTTCCGCATATTTCTGATTAGCTTTAGGAAAATGAGCTATATTGCCAAATCATACACGCAAGAATCCCCTTCAAATCATATACTGGTTGTTAATTGCAAGAAGTCTGAACAATTGTGTAAGTCCCCTCGTAAGAACACAACAATACACATCAACCAACTGAGGGTATTCTAAGTATTCGGAACCTTGGAGTTGAACGTGTGATCTATCTCACAATCTTAGCACACGAAATACTTTGATCAAGAGAGAATGGAGTAGCCCTCAGACAACTTCGTTCTTCGGCTGATTGGTGAGGTCACAAAAACCATGTCAACACGACCTCTCTTCACCTAGATTCCAACATCCCTCTTCATTTGATTGATGTCTTGTTCGTACAAGGTATCAAGAGGAACCTTGTATCAATATCAGCTTTGGAGGACAAAGGATATCAAGTTGCATTTTCTAAGGAAAAAGTTCTTGCTTGGCTGAAGAACTCTAGTATCAAGGCAACCTATGTGATTGGTGTTCAAGAGAGTCTATATAGACTTTCCATTCATCCAATTCAAGCATTGCTATTGATTCTACTACTTCAAGCGAGCTGTGGCATAGGAGGCTTGCTCACCTTCACTTTAGAGCTCTTCCATCCATGGAGAAGATGGTTACTGGCCTTCCAAAACTCAGTCAGGAGCATGATAGTACTTGCAAAGGATGTGCATTGGGTAAGAATGCTAAAGGTCCTTTTCATAGTAGTGAGAGTAGATCAAAATGTATTCTAGATCTTGTTCATTTTGATTTGTGTGGTCCAATGTCTGTTGCATCTTTGAGTGGTTTTTGGTATTATGTAATTTTCATTGATGACTACTCTAGAAAGACTTGGATTTATTTCTTAAAGACTAAGGAATCTGAAGAAGTACTTGAGAAATTCAAAGAATTTAAGGCTCAAGTAGAGAATTTGTCCGGAAAGAGGATCAAAGTTCTAAGATCTGATAATGGAGGAGAATACATCTCTGGAGGCTTCTGCAGCTTTTGTATCGAGGCAGGGATTAAGAGGGAGTTTTGTGTTCCTTACAATCCACAGCAAAATGGAGTTGCAGAAAGGAAGAATAGATCCATAGTTGAGGCAGCTAAAGCTATGATCCATGATCAAGACTTGCAAACCTTCCTTTGGGCAAAAGCATCTAGAACTATAGTGTATGTTTAGAATCGAAGCCCTCATCGTATTTTGGAGAATATGACTCCTGAAAAAGCCTTCACAGGCATGAAGCCTGAGGTTAGTCACTTGAGAATCTTTGGTTGTCCTGTTTATATTCATGTGCCTAAAGATAAGAGAACTAAGTTAGAACCATTTGGCAAGAAAGGAATATTTGTGGGTTATAGTGAATCCTCAAAAGCCTACAGGATTTACATTCCAGGATAGAAACAGATAGAGATTAGTAGAGATGTCACTTTTGAAGAAGATGTTGCATTCAAAAGATCTAAATGTTCATACATGGAGATAGATAATGAAGACCAGGAGACTCCTCAGGGCATGGATGTTGATCATACTCCTGAGATTCAGAGGGAGACTATTGAACCAAAAGAGGATATTGATCCAGTTGAGCCTTTGGAACCAACAGATGGGCCAAGAGATATTGTCATAAGTTGAGAGAGACCTTTGTGGGCTAGGAAAACTATGTAGGAGGCAAAAAAGTTTGCAGCTCCTAGAGGCACATTCAGAGAAAGCAAAAGACCACAAAATATTCCAGGCTATGTAGCATTAATGAGTCATATTATTGAGTTTGAACCTTCCAGTGTTGAAGAAGCATCAAGTCAGCAAGTATGGAGATATGCTATGGCTGAAGAATATCAATTTATTATCAAGAATGATGTTTGGGATATTGTACCAAGATCTGAAGGGAAATCCGTTGTATCTTCTAAATGGATTTTCAAGATCAAGCATGCGGTTGATGGAAGCATTGAGAAATACAAAGCTAGATTTGTGGCTAGAGGATTCTCTCAGAAAGAAGGAATAGATTATGAAGAAACCTTTGCTCCAGTTGCTTGTTATACATCCATGAGGACCATCATTGCTATTGCAGCAGAAAAAGGATGGAAGCTACATTAGATGAATGTGAAGACTGCATTCCTTAATGGTGTAATTGAAGAAGAAGTATACATTGAGCAACCTGATGGCTTTGTGATTCATGGGAAGGAGTCTCATGTTTGTAAATTGAAGAAGGCTTTGTATGGCCTTAAACAAACTCCTCGTGCTTGGTATGAGAGAATTGATTGATACTTGATGAGCTTGGGCTTCTCCAAAAATGATGTTGATTCAAGTCTTTACTTCAAGATAGTTGATGGTGAGGCCTTAATCTTGGTTCTTTATGTTGATGATCTATTTCTCATTGGAGCAGAATATCTCATTATCAAATGCAAGGAGTTAGCTTCTGAATTTGAGATGAAGGATTTAGGCTTTATGCATTACTTTCGAGGATTGCAGAGACTCAATGAGATCATTTTGAGTCGAGGGAAATATACTATTGATATCTTGAAGAGATTTGGGATGATGGATTGCAAATCCATGTCTACACCAATGGAAACTAATTTGAAGAAGTTAAGTGAGTCTGCAGCTAGTTCAGATCTCATAGATCCTACTATGTATAGGAAGTTGATTGGATCATTGATGTATCTAGTCAATACTAGACCAGATATTTTCTATGCAGTAAGTGCACTCAGTTAGTTCATGTGTGAACCAAGGAAAATTCATCTAGTTGCAGCTAAGCATATCTTGAGATACTTGCGTGGCACAGTTGGATATGGCTTGAAATATACTTCCAGTGTAGACCTAAAGCTGCAAGGATATTTTGATTCTGATTGGGCCGGGAGTGTAGCTAATTGGAAGAGCACCTCTGGATATTGCTTTAGCTTGGGGTCTACGATGATTTCTTGGTGTAGCAGGAAGCAGTCTTTAGTGGCACTAAGCACTGTAGAGGTCGAGTATATTGCAGCATGTGTAGCAGCTCCAGAAGCAGTGTGGCTTCGAAATCTCCTCGCAGGATTGTTTGGACAATCATTGGAGCCAACTGTTATTCATTGTGACAATCAAAGCTATGTGAAGCTATCTGTCAATCCAATGTTTCATGACAAAAAAAAACATGTTGAGATCAAATACCATTACATCAGAGATATGGTATTGAGAAAAGCTATTCAGTTGAGATATATTTGCACTGATGATCAAACGGCTGATATTCTCACCAACCCTCTCTCTAGAGTGAAGTTTGTGCATTTTCGAGACAAGCTTGGAGTTGTGGAGAATGAAGCCCTTGCTGAGAGGGAGACTTAGCATCAGTGATCTTTCTGTGATTTTCTATAATGCATCTTTCTCTGTGATGGAGAAATTTGAGGTGAAAGCCCTTGTTTCCACCCTTTGGGAGTAGCCATGGTGGATGTCATGTTGAGAGACTCCGTGATGAATTCTCTGTACTTGTGTTTTTCCACTCATGGGAGTAGCCATAGTGGACATCATGCCGAGAGACTCCATGATGACATCATGTTGAGTGACTCTGTGATGGGCACTTGTGCACATGTTCTTTTCCATACATGGGAGTAGCCATGGTGGACGATATCACGTTGAGTGACTCCACGATGAGCTCTTTTCCACAAATGGGTGTAGCCATTGTGGGTGTCATGTTGAGAGACTCCATGACATTGGATATCTGGAAGTATTCCTCCCTAGCTAAGAGGGAGTGTTGATGTTGTAGCCGTGTGCTTCATACTTATAGTGATTTATTTAATAAGCAATAAATTAAATATAGCCAATGGCTATTTATTTATTGGAGTCAATTTATGAAGACACTTTCATTTATTTGTAATTTATATTTTAATGAGGCCGACTTCATCTAAAAAAATTCCACCTTTTGTAAGTCACATCCTTTCACTTGAGACTGACCTTTCATCTTGAAGGGACGTGTTTGTTGGCAATCATCTCATCGAATTGTATATAAGGGAGGCATTGTTCATTCTTATCATCATTCATTCATTCATTCCATTTTCAAGACAAGTGCGAATTTATCTACAACAAGAGTTTGATATTATTCTTCAAGGAGATCGACTTCATTATTCAAGGAGTTTGATATTATTTCTTTTGAGATTGCATCAAGTGTGGTGTTGTTAATTCAACCTTGTGATTCGCCTCATTGTAAAGCGATTTGCTGTTCATTATTCAATATATAAGTGATATATTGTTGTTGGGTTTTTCTCCCTCAAGTTGGAGGGTTTTCCCAAGGTATATGTTGTGTTAAATTGTTTGAAATAGTTCTATATCTGCTTATGTAATTTCTGATCCTAAAACTATCAATATTTATACTTGATTTTCACCTTCTTCAAATGTTGGCCGACCAAGGCAAAATTACCTTTATAATATATTATTTCCTTTTTTTTTTCCTCCAATCAGGCCGACCCAAAAATAATTCTTATTTTATTTTATTTATTATTTATTTAAAATATTATTATTATATTAATTAAAATATGAAAACTAGTGTTCAAAAACACCTTTTTCCTGCCTTTGCAAAATTTGAATTTCAAATCAAATTGGGGACATGACAACTTCACCAACTTTTATAGCAGGTTGGTTAATGATTGTGCAACACAGGTTTTGCATGATCTCAGTGGTGGAGGTCATTGTATATTTGATGACACCTCCTTTAGAAAATAATCATCTCTCTTCGGTTTTTGTGCAATCCAATGTTATAAGTACGAATGTGTAAACAATGAAAGCATTGATTCTATTTAAGTGACAGCTATCTAGTGGTGAAGAATCCATTGAGGTGTCAAGTAAGGTTGTTCTAAATTGTAGAAGAGAATGAAAGAGCATAAATTTTTTATGAAAAAATCAACAGCAAACATTATAGCCACAGAGCAAGAGAAAAATAACTTTTCCACCCACAAGTCTGCACACAAAATTGACAATGATAGACTGTAAGTTTTTTCCTTTCACTTCTATTCATATTTGACTAAATTGCGTTGCCTTTTATAGATAATTATATGAGTAGATAGCTTTTATCACAGCTATGGTTTATATTTTGTGTTTTACAGATATAAAATTTCAAGTTTCTTTTTGTTGTTGTGATGGTTTTCTAAAAGGTAGACCTTCAAAGTTTAGAAATTGCAGCCAAGTGCCAAAAGAAGAGTGAATCCGGATCGAGCTAGGAAGAGGAATGGAAATATCCACAAAAGCACAAACCCTTGTGAACCTGCACAAAGCCCCCTCTACAGGATTGACCTTAACAAAGGACCCAATTTGGTTAATCATTTGGCCAATGAGAGCAGGGTCCTCATAACGAAAGGGAGATTATATAACCTAATCCAAATTGGGACCTTCGAAATGATTGTAGTGGCAGGATCGAAGAAAGGTGTCCAAGGAGTGAGGAACAAACCAGATTTCTCAAAGAACCAGGGGCCATTATTCAGAACAAAATTTGTAGTCGGCAACCGAGGAAAAGGTAAACAAAAAGAAGCCAAAATCAAGAGTGTGAACCGCAGGGGGAGACATGTCGCTCTAGACAAACAAAGCCCAAGCCTGAAAATCTTCAAGGGTTGGTTGCTTCTGTAGCAATTTGATGATCAAGGAGTGGCAACCAACATCTGCAAAAATGGCTTTAATGCTATCATCCGATATGTGAAAATCCACAGGATCATTCGATATAGAAATTTCTGCATCCCCAACAAAGAGACCAGAACTGCTGTGAGCATTAGTCTCCTCTAAGCCAGACACAGGTGGGTCGTGTGGCTTGGGAGGAGGAGAAATAGGGTTTGATTTCTTAATTTGCTCTAGACAGAATTCGTTGCATTTATGGAACGGATTCACAAAGTTCTTGCAATCCTTCAAAGTTTTGGGCCCATTAGCAGGCACAGGAGAATTGCCCAAAGGATCAGAGGGAAGAGGAGGCACAGAAGGAGAATCCACAGCCCCGTCCCTACAAGAATCCAAGTGAAGCACATAACGTTGCCGCCCCTCACCACCGACCTTAGCTCAGGAAGGAGCGCGGCCAAATCCAATGTTGCTCCCATTTCTCCCAACCTTCTTACCTGCTCCAGCAGCGTCGCTTGCAGCCCTTGTCCGTGCCTTCGGTTCGCCAGCTCCTCCGCCTAGTTTCGCACCATCACCATCTCCTTCGCACATTTTCACTCAGTTAGTTTATTAATAATTGGAGTTATTTTACTCTTACCAAAAAATCTCTTTTCCAAAGAGAGAAAAAAACATTGAAAATCATGGGCACCTCACTCAAGAGAAAATATTCCATTTTAAAAGTTCTCTCCAGTTATATTCAAGTGAAAGTATTCCATCACTAAAGTTCTCTCCAATTTTATTCAAGAGAAAGTATTCCATCATAAAAGTTCTACTCAAGTGAAAGTATTTTATCAGACAAAGTTCTCTCCAGTTCTATTCAAGAAAAAATATTTTATCATAAAAATTCTCTCTAGTTCTATTCAAGCAAATGAATGTTATGAGAAAGAAGAAAAAAAATTAAAATATTAGTCATCACTTATAAAAAACCTCTGTGCAGTGATTGGCCTTAGGTGATTCCATTGAGGGGTGTCCGCATAAAACTACCTCATGGATAAATCCTAGATGTAAGACCTAACAGGCATAATACAAGACGTATAGGCATTATATGCTCCAAATTCAGAAAAAATGCTTGGCCTTAGGTGCTGCCATTGAGGGCGAGTGTGCATGTCAATTCCACCACCTAATGGCTAAATACTAGATGTATAAGTCCTATGGGTATATATTAAAGTTCTTCTCTTTGTAAATCATCCACTTATAAAAGCATTGTATTAAGGCCTACGTGAACATTGCATTAAGTCTTACGAGCACTATGTAATAAACTTGGGGTGAGGCTGATTTGAGGAGAAATAGGCTCCAATTAAAGTCCTTATAAGACCTCATATATAGCATCATTTTTAAAACACCGAGATTACAAATTATGATGATGAATTTCATGTAGTCCGAAATGCATGACTTTCATTTTGGCATATATTTGTGTCCCTATTTATCACTGTCAAAGAAGACCTACGTTATTGGGGTACTTAATTTTTTATTTTATGGAAATTGACATGTGATGCCCCCTTTTAACATTAAGGGGGGCTGTTAGAAAATAATGTTATTAGGGGTCATACCCTTAAAACATTTATATATTGTTCTAGAGCTACTAACATGGGGCTACACCAAGTGCATCCTCGTGCGGCACCAAAACAACGGCTCGCCCTGTTGATGTTACATGGTAGCATCGGGCTTCTACTTCTAGCCCAGATTGTTCTATTGAAGATCAAATTAAATGATAGCCTAAACGGCTATTTAATTTGAAAGACAATGGTTGATGAAGAGGCGCTTCATCATCACACATAAATTAATGTTTAATTATTAACTATAAGGCCGACTGGATTTATTTTGCCACCTTGAAGAGATATGATGCTTGAGAGGCCGACTTCATATTTTCTAGAAGACTCGACTCTTGTGAAGGCCTACATGAAGATTGGAGAGATGCGTCTCTTCCTTCTTATTTGTATAAATATTCGATGCTCATTCATGGCAACATATGTTTGATATCCATTCTATTGTGTAATTTGTAAGTCTTCAAGTGCAAATACTTCAAGTGCAGATCAAAGTATTGTGAAAGGAAAAGATTATCATCAGCAAGAAGAGATATTGTATTCTGTGTGTGCATCAAGTCGTAGTTCCCTTGCTTGGCCTTATATTTGGCCTCATTGTAAAAGGAGATCATTGTTTACATTCAATATATAAGTGATATATTGTTGCTAGGTTTTTCTCCCTCAAGAGGAGGGTTTTCCCAAGGTATATTCAGTGTTTCTGTGTTTGATTTTTAAATTAAATTCTGCTTATATAATCTGATCATAAAACTAACATGGTATCAGAGCGGGTTAAGGAAAGATTTGATCAGATTTGACTAAGCATGAGCTTGTAATTGGATTCATAATTTGGCTATTTGGGTGGAGTCAGAAACCTTTGCTGGATTGTCCCCCATGTGGATTACTTTTTCGATACTCTTGAGAGTTGTGGACAAAGGAGTCTCACCAGAGAAGTGCTGTCTGTCGAGCGTCTAGGAGCCTTTCTCAAACTGCTAGCTTTATTAGTCGAGCCTCTAAAATCGGTGAAGAAGACAACCTCCAACCTGGCGTTAAGTGGTGAGGCGACACCACCTTGGGCGGAGATTAATATCGCTGCGAATTGGATCATCATTTCCTCATTCCAGCGCTCGGAGTTCATAATCTTGAGTTGTCTTTGGCAATGGATGGTTTGGAAATTCCATTGGAGGATCTTATATTGAAGGATCATATTGGGCCTGGTTCTTTTGGTACCATGCATCATGTTGATTGGCGTGGGTCGGATGTTGCTGTGAAGATTCTGATAGTTCAAGATTTGTATGAAGAGTGACCTAAGGAGTTCTTGAGAGAGGTTGTGATCATGATTCGTTTGCGACATCTGATTGTTGTTTTTTTTTTCATGGGTGCCCGTCATGGGGATTTTGTGGAGCATTCAATAGAGCAAGAAATTCTTGTGAACAGAGGCCATGCTAGAGTTGTGCTAATGCCTCACAAGAATGATACAAGTCTAGCTGCTTTTGAGTTGTCATTGGCAGTTGAAAAGCATGTTTTGGAGTCTGACTCTGTAGATAATGTCGGGACAACAGGTGTCATGGAGATTCACAAAGGAGTAGTTAATAGCATCCCCAGTAAAGCACATGTAGAGATTGACACTAGAGATATCAATGAAGAATGCAAAAACATTATAGTCCAAAAGATTTATGGATTGTGCTTCTCTGATAGCATATTTGGAGGCGTTGTTTCACTCAATGATCAAGATGTTAACATAACTATGGTTGCAGAGTTTGTCCAAGCAATTGGGGATCTTGTTAATGCCTTACTGTATGCTCTTTGTCGAGACTACTCATAACTGGCATATTCCCTCGGTTTGTATTGTGCACAAGGACTTACTGAAGGCTCCCTTCTTTCAAGACTTAGGTGACTATTGGCATAGAATTTTGTTCTTTTCCTGTGATTGCATCGAAATGATTGATACCTCTTAGAATTGCACACTTATCCAGGTTGAATTGAGAAGCAATTGAATGAGTTTTCTCAATGAAATTAAGAGGGTGTCAAATTCTGAGGATTCAAGGCTCGAGTCGTGAGCATGTCCAGGAACAGGGTTAAGGTTCTGAGATCAGTCAATGGAGGGGAGTTCTCTTCTAGAGACTTCTTTGCAAATCTCTGAGGCAGGGATCAAGAGGGAGTTCTATGACTTACCAAGAAGTTAAAATGTCAGCTATGTAGGTTGCAATATTGCAAGGATAGGTGCAAAAATCCTTGTGGACATCTTCAGCTGTTGAGAACAGAATTGCAAAAGATAGTCATTCTGGATTTGACATTGGTAGCTCCGTAAACCTATTCAACATAGGGTGATCTGGGATGAGGTCAAGAAGGACAATCCTGTACTCTTGCAAGTCATTGGTACCAGAGGTGTGTGCTGGAAACCATTTCTCTAAGGAAAGCGTTGTAGGCAATCTTGGACGAGGAGGTTAGAAGATTGATGCAAGAACTTGGAGCTTCAGAGGGAGTCAAAAACTGCATTCCTTAATGATGAAATTAAAGATGAGACTCTTTGTGCCTGGTATGTGAGATACTTAATGAGCTTGGGCTTCTCCAAGATGAGCTTGGGCTTCTCCAATAATGATGTAGACTCAAACTTGTATTTCAAGGTAATTGATGGCGAAGCATTAATCTTGGTTCTCTATGTTGATGACTTAATTCTTACCGGAGAAGATCACCTCATTGTCAAATGCAAGAAGGAGTTAGCTTTTGAATTTGAAACGAGGGATCTTGGTTTCATGCACTACTTCCTTGGTTTAGAAGTATGGCAAAAGTCGGATGAGATCATTCTGAGTCAAGGGAAGTATACTGTTGACATTCTGAAGAGGTTTGGTATGATGGATTGCAAATCCATGTCTACGTCTATGGAGACCAACTTGTAGAAGCTAAAAGAGGCTATAACTAGTTCAGATTTGGTGGATCCCACGATGTACATGCAGTTGATTGGATCCTTGATGTATCTAGTCAATACTAGACTAGATATTTTCTATGCAGTGAGTGCACTTAGTTAGTTCATGTGTGAACCAAGGCAAATACATCTAGTTGCAACAAAGCATATCCTAAGATAATTGTGTGGAACAGTTGGGTATGGCTGGAGATATTCTTCTGATGTGGATTTGGAGCTGCATGGATATATTGATTCTGATTGGGCAGGGTGTGTTGCTGATCAGAAGAGCACCTATGGATGTTGCTTCAATTTGGGGTTTGCGATGATATCCTGGTGTAACAGGAAGCAGTCTTCAGTGGCACTAAGCACAACAAAGATCATGTATATTGCAGCTTGTGTGGCAGTTCGAGAAGCAGTGTGGCTTCGGAAGCTCCTTGTAGGATTGTTTGGACAATCGTTGGAGTCAACTGTTATCCATTGTGATAATCAAAGCTGTGTGAAGCTTTCTAGCTGAGAGGGAGACTCAACATCAGTGATCTTCTATGATTTGCTTTAATGCATTTCTCTCTGTGAGAGAGATTTGAGGTGCAAGCCCTTGTTAATGCATTTTCCTTTGAGATGGAGGAATTTGAGGTGTAAGCCCTTGTTAACGCATTTTTTCTCTACGAGAGAAATTTGAGGTGAAAGCCCTTGGTTCCACCCTCTGGGAGTAGCCATGGTGGATGTCATGTGTGTGACTCCATGACAACATCACGTGAGAGAGTCTGTGATGATTTTCTTGTACTTGTGCTTTTCACCCTCTGGGAGTAGCCATGGTGAACGTCATGATGAGGTGATGACATCACGTTGAGTGATTCCGTGATAGGCACCTGTGCACATTTACCATACATGGGAGTAGCCATGTTGGTTAATATCACAATGAGGTGATATGGTCCTTTTCCACATATGGGAGTAGCCATGGTGGTTGACATCATGATGAATTGATATGTTTTGCATAGTTGGAAGTATTCCTCCCTAGTTGAGAGGGAGTGTTGATGTTGCATGGTAGTGTCGGGCTTCTACTTCTAGCCTAGATCGTTCTATTGAAGATCAAATTAAATGATAGCCTAAATGGCTATTTAATTTGAAAGACAATGGTTGATGAAGAGGTGCTTCATCATCACACATAAATTAGTGTTTAATTATTATCTATGAGGCCAACTTGATTTATTTCACCACCTTGAAGAGATACGATGCTTGAGAGGCTGACTTCATATTTTCTAGAAGACTCAATTCTTGTGAACGCCGACATGAAGATTGGAGAGATGCGTCTCTTCCTTCTTATTTGTATGAATATTCAATGCTCATTCATTGCAACATATATTCGATATCCATTCTATTGTGTAATTTGTAAGTCTTCAAGTGCAAAAACTTCAAGTGCAGATCAAAGTATTGTGAAAAGCAAAGATTATCATTAGCAAGAAGAGATATTGTATTTTGTGTGTGCATCAAGTCATGGTGCCCTTGCTTGGCCTTATATTTGGCCTCATTGTAAAAGAAGATCATTGTTTACATTCAATATATAAGTGATATATAGTTGCTGGGTTTTTCCCCCTCAAGAGGAGGGTTTTCCCAGGGTATATTCTGTGTTTCTGTGTCTGATTTTTGAATTAAATTCTGCTTATATAATCTGATCATAAAACTAACAAGCCCAACTCAGGGAGATTTGAGGAGTTTGATGCTTGGATTATGCCTCACTCTAAGTATGGATTGGGACTTTGGAACTCATAATAAACACCACCACGATAAAGTAATTAAGATTCAATGGAAAACACAAGCATTAAAGTGCAGACTACAACAAAACTAAGAAGAGCACCGAAATTTGGAACACAGAGATACGGGGCAAGTACTTTATAACATTAATCCACACTAAAATTACAATGTCTTGGATCACGTTCATGCAGGTCAGGCATCACTGAGATTGCATGCGTAACCCACAACAATTTATAGGCTACCCCACTAGAGCTTTCAGTTCGGTTACAACACAGTGCAACGCACTTTCAAACTCAAAAACCTTGCACCAGATTGGAACAAGGGGGAAAAAGGTGCCCCTCCTTGGCTTTGCACCAAAACCCCTTCACACTTTTTACACAACACTTAAGAGAATAAACAAATTCACACTTAGCTTCTACACAACAAATTATTGCATTCTCCTGGTATGCATGAACTGAATAGTGCGTAATCTTATAGATCCAAAGAAGCTCCAAGAGGTGCACACCAATCAGGACTGTGATTGGGTCAAAGAGGACACGCATGCTACAGGTGTGCCACACAGTGCAAAGTGCTCATAACCCGGAATGAGTAAGAACTCCCGCATCAACCATGCACCAAATATGGAACGCTTTATTCGGGCCACAAAACTTGGAATTGCCATGACGTAACCCAAAATACAACACACACCCAACATACAATTGGATCACACATCCAGTGATGGATTGAAGCACGCAACCTTCAATTCATGTCGGGACACACACTGTACTTTGAATTCGGATCGTGCCAACAACTCACTTCACTTTGATTGGTTCATTGCACACCCATTTATTCCATGGGACAATGTTGCATAAAAACTAGGTCGTGTCAAGGTCAACAGTGTAGAGGACTTCACGGAAACATGTCCCCTTATATTCTCCCCCACCTAATTCAGGCGACGCCCTCGACGTCGGTGCTTGACCTTCGCTCCATGCAGAGACTTCTTGGCACAGGGATGCAAAGTGCAGACTCAGAGTTAGATTGAGTTGAGTTCCTTGCAGGAACTCCATGACTTTTTCCTCATTGCGCCAAAGAGACTCGACCCTTTCCCAAGTTGCTTCATTGTTTAGCTTTCCTTCCCAATGAGCAAGGAACTCGCGATAAGCCATTCTATTGGATCCTTTAGTTCTCATGGCCATAATGTCCTTAACCTTCTGCTCAGGACGATCTAAAACATTGGTAGGTCCTTAACCTTCTGCTTTGGACGATCTAAAACATTGGTAGGTCCTCGGCTTGGAATATTGTGCACTGGATCATCCTCGTCAAAATGGTGCACTCTTAGGTGACTTACATGGAACACGAGGTGCACTTTCAAGTGCAGGGGTAGATTGAGCCGATAGGAAACTTTTCCAACTCACGGGGTCACTTCGAAGGGACCATCCCACCTTCGGATTAGTGAAGCATTCAATCCCTTGGGTGCTTTGAATTGATTTTGGTCCATCCTTAATAGAACTTGGTCCCCAACCTAGAATTCTACAGGCCTGTAGTGTGCGTCCGCATACTTTTTCATGTGGTCCACAACCTTGGTCAAATGGTATCATGCCAAATTGATACGATCATTGAACTCCTTAACATACTCCGTTGCCTCGAAGTTCGAACCCAAATAATCACACAAAACGGAATGTGGAGTTAGAGGCTGTCACCCAGTAGCCAACTGGAATGGCGAGTATTGACTCGCACTTGATTTTTGTAAATTATAACTAAACTAGGCCACATATAGCAAGTGAGGCCAATTGGTTTGGTTCGCCGAAACATAGTGTGGAAGATAATCTTCCAGGATCCCATTTATCCACTCAGTCTATCCATCCGTCTGTGGATGATAACTCGTCGACATCAAGAGATTTGTCCCCATCAACTTGAAGAGCTCCGCCCAAAAGTTAGATGTGAACCTCGGGTCACGATCTGAGATAATGCTGAGCAACACAGCCCAGTACTTCACCACAAATCTGAAGAAGTACTCGGCCGTGACCTTAGCAGGACAAGGCGTCTTGCATGAGACGAAAAATGACATACTTGGAAAAACAGTCCACCACAACCATTATGCTTGTGAATCCATCCACCATCGGCAACTATGTGATTAAATCCATGTTGATACTCACCCAAGGGCGCACTGGAATAGGCAAAGGCTGCAAAAGTCTGTTGGGGAGGTGCGTCACTTCCTTATCTTGTTGGCATGTCAAGCATGTGCGCACATGTGCACATACGTATCCACGTCCTCCCTCATACTAGGCCAAAAGTATCCTCTCTCCAGCAATGCAAGAGTTCTCTTTTGTCCAGGGTGCCCCACCCATGAAGAGTCGTGGCACTCTGTGATGAGTTCCCTCTGCAAATCCTTCCACTTCAGCACATATAATTTGTTATCTGAAAAGTAAAGAAAATCATTATGCATATGGAATCCGCACGTCCAACCAGATTTTACCTAAAGTACAATTTGATGTGCTTGGGAGTCATTCTAGAGCCCTTCCTTGACCCACTCCAGAATGTGTTCAACGACCTTGATTTGGCTTGCTCCCAAGCCAGGTTGCTCTCCTAATGTGGTGAGCTAAGTCTTTCGACTCAATGCATCAACAACTAAATTATGGCACTCAGAATTGTACATGAGTTCAAAGTCAAACTCTGCTAGGAACTCTTGCCACTGCGCTTGCTTAGGGGTCAGCTTAGCCTAGAAATTGAAATAAGTGGAACTTACATGTCTGTCTTCACTATAAAGGGCACTATGAGAAGATAATGGTGCCACACTCTCAAGCAGTGCACAATCACTGTCATCTCCTTTTCGTGTGTCGAGTAGTTCTGCTCTCGGTCATTAAGTTTTTTGGACTCAAAGGCCACAGGATGGACATCTTGCATAAGGACCCTGCCCAAAGGAAAATCAGACGCATCAGTCTGGACTTCAAAGGATTCCCCATACCTTGGAATTGTCAACACAGGTTGCTACGTGAGCGTACTTTTAAGCTGCTCAAATGCTTCCTGTTGTTTGGGTCCCCACTTCCAATTGCGATCCTTTTTCAATAGGTTGGTCAAAGGAACAACAACCTTTGAATACCCTGGGACAAACTTGCGGTAGTAATTTTCCAATCCCAAAAATTGGCGCACCTCACAAACTGATCGGAGCAGCTCCCAATCCTCTATGGCACATAGCTTCTTCGGGTCGGGCTTCAACAAGCCATGTCCAACTATATGGCCTAAGAATTGAATCTTAGTCTGTGCAAAGGAGCATTTCTCCTTCTTTACAAACAACTTGTTCCGCCATAGCAACTTAAATACTTCTGCCAAATGAACTCCGTGTCCCTCTAGGGTTCGGCTAAAAATTAGAATGTCATTTAGGTAGACGACCACACAACTATCCAGCAAAGGGCGAAACACATCGTTCATCAAAGTGCAGAATGTAGCCGGTGCATTAGTTAATCCGAACGACATGACTAGGTACTCATAGGATCCATACTATGTTGTGATGGAAAGTGTGATGACAAGGTTCTAGACTATTATTTCAAATTTGGTGGACTATTATGATGGAAAGTGTGATGACAAGGTTCTAGAGAACTTCTGTTGGGACATCGAGGAGCTATTTGCAAACATGCCTGGGTTGTTCAATGATGCCAAACTCAAGAAAGTCGTTTCTTTCCTCACCGGGAGTGCTAAGCTTTGGTGGAGATCGAAGCAGGTTGATAAACAAGCTGGGTGCATTGTTGAAGACATAGATAATTGGGAGGAGCTCAAAGATGCCTTGCACGATCAATTCCATCCCGGGAATTCAGAGTGGGTCGTGCGAGGCCAGTTTGACTAGCTCAAGCACACCAACAAGGTGCACAATTATGTAAAGGCTTTTCAAACTCTGGTGCTCGAAGGCCCGAAGGGGATGATCGATTTCAAAAGGTTGCACTTGTTTATGTGGGGATTGCAATAGTGGGCGCAAGCGGACTTGCATCTATAGAATGTGCAAACTTTGCCTCAGGCCATAGCTGCGGCTGAGCATCTCCTTAACTTCAAGGGGGATGCGGCTAAAGGGTATGGAGGGGGTAAGTCAGATGTTGCAGAAAAGAGAAGACCATTCTATAATAAGAATAAGGAGCACAGGGGTGCGCCCTACACCAAGTGCAGTGAAGGAAAAAGCAATAAGAAGCAGGGTGACAAGCCTCAGAGGGAGTGGCTTGCAAACTTTGAGAAGAAAAGGGAGAAGAATTGTTTCATATGTGGTCGTTGGGATCATTGGGCAAGGGAGTGTCCAAAGTGTGAAAGAGTCAATGCGGTACTGTCCCATGAGAAACCAGTTGCTAAGATGGGTGCTCTGCAACTCTTAAATACGATCTGTGAGCATCTTCAAGTAAGTGCGCCATTCCAGGACACCTCGACTCTACATGAATTATGTTTTGTAGAGGTTTTCCTTGGACCAACAAAGGTGCTTGCTATGTTGGACTCTGGTGCGACCCATAGTTACATTGTTGCGAGCAAGGCGTGAAGGCTCAGTCTTCTTATGGCCAAGGGATAGAAGTCCTTTAAAAGTGTGAATGGCCCAGTAGAGAAGTGCATGGGGGATATACGAGGTGTTCTTGTTCAAGTGGGATCATGGTTGGGTGCAATTAATTTGGTGGCCATAGACATGACAAATTTTTACTTGATCTTGGGTCAAGACTTTACTCGTCAATCTTGTGCCATGCTTGCCCCACATCTTGGTTGCATTTTCATGGACCCCAAGCAACCAAGTATGCTGCAGATGATTAAGGTTGGTCTTGAAAAACAAGCGATCTCTGCGATGAGCTTGCGCGGAGCTGCCTGAAAGGACACCAACGAAATCTACTTGGTAGTGCTCCTCGGGGATTGGGATGAAGAGGCGGAAGCTGAATCCTCTAATCCTGAGGATGTGCAAGATTCATCCAGATGTACTCGGATGTCATTTCAAAATGGTTTCCCACAAAACTCTCGCCAAGGAGGCATGTAGATCACTGGATCGAGTTGGAGCGGGGAGCTTGCCCTCATGCAAAGGCTCCTTATCGATTGTCTGCACTTGAGATGGAAGAACTGAAAAGACAGCTCTTGCAGCTCACTAAGGCTGGGTTCCTCAGGCCATCATGCTCGCCCTATGATGCCCCTGTTTTGTTCCAACGAAAGAAGGATGGAATTGTGCAGCTTTGTGTGGATTACCGAGCTCTCAACAAGCTCACAATAAAAAACAAATACCCATTGCCCCTAATGATGGAAAACTTTGATTGACTCACCAAGGCGAGGTATTTTACTAAGTTGGACTTGCGACAAGGTTATTACCAAATCTAGATTGCTCCTGGAGATGAGGAGAAGATTGCAATCACAATGTGGTATGGATCCTATGAGTACCTAGTCATGCCGTTCAGATTAACTAATGCACCATGAAATATGCTAACCAATTTTTTCGAAGGAATAACACAAAATAACCAGCAATAGATGATTGGATTAGCGTTAGCCTCAAATCAAAATCTGAACTTGAATGGAAGATACTGAACTTGAACTGAAGAAACTGAACTTGAATAGAAGAACTACTCAACGTCAAGAATGTGCACTCAAGATCCCACTGAGGGCGAGGTGCTAACATATGACGGAGTCTAGAAATTGAAATTAAGAACTATCAGGCGGATAACCAGCCATGAGAAACAATTCCACGCTACCACCAAACAGTGGGGGGAAAAGATTACAATGAAAGCAATTCATCCGCTGCGGCGGGCATCCACAGAACTGTGGGGATTCACCACTATGAGTGGGTACAAGTTATTACAATAAAATTAACCACACTGGCGGTAAACCATCCAGGGGACTTATGTGAGAAGATACAGAAAGAAATTGCAGCAATTAAAAACTGGAACAGTACTACTGTTTGCAGTTTGTACAAATGAATAATAAGCTGCAAAATTACTTAGAAATTACAATAATCTTCAAACACAAGATGGATAGATGTTTTTCAATGTTTGTAGAACTTTCTAACAGCAGATAATAAATCAGAAATCAGAACTACTACAATCTGATACAAAACTGTGAAACTGGAAATATCAATCTGCAACTATGAGAATCAATGAAATCTTCATAACTCACTCAATTCTTCTCCGAATGACGTGAAACGAGTTGCAAATGCACCATACAAGTCTGGCGCCCAAGTTAGAATCCAGAAACAGCAACCAAAGTCCTTAATTTATTTGGCACGAATCCCAATGCAGCTCTAAATGGTACGGCCCCTTGAGAAAATCGACTTTGCAATATAAAATCAACAACTTCAAAATAAAATCTGATTTTTGGTGGAAGTTGGCGCCTCCAGTCAACAATTAGATTGCTCAAACACCCAGAACTAAATAAAAATCACTCAGCAAGATATGAACAGAAAACAGCGTCAGCTGTAGCAAAACCAGGAACTTCAAAACTGTAGAATTCACCAAAATTCTCAACCTTTATTGCTCAATCTGCTAGTCTGATGTGAGAAGCAGCAATGTTCCAACTAGGTGTTGTATTTCAAACACGAAATTGGGAATGGGCTAGGAGGTAGCATCCTCGAAGCAATAGCAAAATGTCCATAGTCATTTTGACAGCATAACAGTAAGGTAATTGATGGATATCAAATGCTGGAGTCATGTCTTCATTTTATAAGAATTGAGAAACTCTTCAACTTCCTCAATGGTACGCCAAAAGACAACTATTTGAATTCTCCTTATTTTCAAATTTCATAAAAATATATTCCTCATAAAGTGGCGTCCACTTTCCTCCAAGCATAAATTCAAAAATATAAAATATTAATATCACCTTATGACAAGGCGTACCCTTCAAGTCCCCTTTTTAAAACAACTTGCAAGTTGTATCCTTAGGCCAAGGGGTGGTCAATTGAAAAATATAACACTTATGCCAATACTTAGTAAATTTCAACAATTAAGGCTTGAGAGGAAGATATTGAAACAACCAATAACATGCTCAACTGAAGTGATGACTGAAGACAACCAACTGCATACTGCCACAACTATCATTTACTAAAAATAGTAAATAAAATGAAATGCTACAAAAGCCAAGCCCATGAAACCCTAATTTCCACCTCATTCCAGTCTACGGGTTCCAGAATAGACTGAAGAATGCCAATGCTGATCACTGATGAGAAGGGGACATTACAGTCCGCCCTCCTCGAAATTGCTTGTCCCCAAGCAACTGCAAAGATGGATGCAACAAAATCTGTTCACCTTCCCACGTAGCATCTTCAATAGGCAAATTCCTCCATCTAACCAAATATTCTTTGATCGTCCTTCTTCTCAAAGAACGTTCTCTAGTGTCAAGGATCTCTTCTGGAATCAACACTAAATGACCTTCCTCATCCAATGGAGGTAATTCTGATGTAGCCACCACATTGTGTCCAATTGCCTTCTTGAGGCGAGACACATGAAAAACATTATGTATTTTGCTTTCAGCTGGAAGTTCCAACTCATAAGCAACTTCACCAATCCTTTTGGTGATTTTGAAAGGACCATAAAAGCGTGGCTTCAACTTTTCTGCACCACTCTTCTTGAGAGAAGATTGTCTATATGGCTGAAGCCTCAAATAGACCATGTCCCCAACTTCAAAAGACCTTTCCACACGCTGCTGATCAGCGTATAACTTCTGCTGATTTTGAGCTTGTTGCAGATTTTCCTTAAGAGTTTTCAAGATGTCTTGGCTTTGTTGTAACATATCCAATGCTTGTGGGGCTCTACTATCACCAAACACTAGATCAACAAAGTTAGTAGCCTCATAACCATAAAGAGCCTTAAAAGGAGACATCTTAATTGACATGTGATAAGAAGAGTTGTAACAATACTCTCCTAAATGAAGCCATTTAATCCAAGCTCGTTGCTGTCCTGAAACATAGTTCCTTAAGTAGCCCTCTAACCACTTGTTAACAATTTCTGACTGCCCATCGGTTTGTGGGTGATAACTTGTGCTTGGAGTAAGCACTGTCCCACTCAATCTGAAGATCTCCTACCAAAAAACACTTAGGAACTTGCTGTCCCTATCACTGACAATTGTTCTAGGCAACCCATGCAAACGAAACACTTCTCTAAAAAACAACTCAGCCACTTGAGCTGCTGTAAATGAAGTGGTAATAGCAAAGAAATGAGCAAATTTTGTTAGTCTATCAACCACAACAAATATACAATCACGTCCTTGCACCTTGGGCAACCCGGTGATAAAGTCCATGGCAATACTCTCCCACTTCTGATTTGGAATAGGTAAGGGCTGAAGCAGACCAGCAGGAAAAGAGTGTTCATTTTTATTCCTTTGACAAATAGGACACTCCCTAATATAATTCAAGACTTCATCTTTCAAACCTTTCCAAGTGAATCTTTCACGAATCTGCTTATAGGTCTTGAAAATCCCTTGATGACCAGCAAGGGGAACATCATGAAAAGATTGTAGAATCTTTTTCTTAAGCTTAGATTCTTGCACTAAAAAGATTCTATCTTTGTAATAAATTAATCCATCAACCAACTTATACCTTTCATCAACCAAATGACCTTCTAACAAGCTGGTTGCAAACTGATTTTTAACATAATCAGCAGCAATTAATTCTTTCCAATCAGCTGATAACTCACAAATTGATTGCAAATGAGGCCTTCTAGAGAGAGCATCAGCAACTATATTATTTTTTCCTTTGACATATTCAATGTCAAAGTCATATGCTTGGAGTTTACTTACCCATTTTTGCTGCCTTTCATTCAATTCCTTTTGGCGCATAAAATGTTTAAGACTGTTGTGATCAGTCTTAACAACAAATTTACTTCCCACCAAGTATTGACGGAATTTAGACAAAGCATGCATGATGGCAAGCATCTCTTTGTCATAAATAGAGTAAGTTTTTTCTGCCCCTCTCAATTTTCTGCTCTCGAAGACAATAGGATGTTTGTCTTGCATTAGGACAGCTCCAACTCTTCTCCTGAAGCATCACATTGTAATTCAAAAGGTTTTGAAAAATCCGGAAGTGCCAACACAGGACACGAACTCATGATTTGTTTAAACTTATCAAAAACCTCTTGTGCTTGCTTAGTCCAAAGAAAAGCCCCTTTCTTTGTAAGATCTGTCAAAGGTGCTGCTTGATGAGAATAACCTTTTACAAATCTTCTATAGAATCCACATAACCCTAAAAACCCTCTCAAATGAGAAATAGTCTTTGGAGTTGGCCAATCAAGAATGGCCCTTATCTTTTCTGGATCCACTTTCACACCCTTTGAGCTGATAATGTGGCCAAGATATAAAAGTTCATCCATCCCAAACTCACACTTTGACTCTTTGGCGAATAAACATTCCGTCTCTAAAATGTTAAGCACTTCTTCCAAATGCTTAAGGTGCTCTTCCCATGACTTACTGAATATGAGAATATCGTCGAAGAAGATGATCACAAACTTCCTCAACTGCTGTCTAAAAATCTTGTTCATACAAGATTGGAATGTGGCTGGTGCGTTTGTCAAACCAAAAGGCATGACAAGGAATTCAAAGTGCCCAAAGTGGCATCTAAACGCTGTCTTTTCAATATCCTCCTCCCTCATTCTGATTTGGTGATAGCCCGAACGAAGATCAATCTTTGAGAAGAACATTGCCCCATGGAGCTCATCAATAAGCTCATCAATCCTAGGGATAGGATATCTATTCTTGATGGTTTTCTGATTTAATGCGCGATAGTCAACACACATACGCATTGTACCATCTTTCTTTTTGACCAGCACTACTGCTGAAGCAAATGGACTCTTGCTTGGTCTAATAAAACCACTTTCCAACAGCTCCTTGATGGCTTTTTCAATTTCATCTTTCTGCCTCTTTGGATAGCGGTAAGGTGTAGTAATAACTGGTTTTGCTCCCTCTTCTAACTCAATCACATGCTCAGAACCTCTTTCAGGAGGTCTTCCAGGAGGTAAGCTTCCAAAGACTTTACTTTTCTTTGAAAGTAAGGCTTGAATATCAGGATGATATTGCCTTTTTTCCTCAACCGGATCAGCTGGTAAAACCATACATTCAGCAGCCCATTCAACCTGATCATGGCGGATCAGCCTTTCCATCCTTTTCAAAGAAACAATTCGAGGGCCTCCATTTGACATCCCTCTTAAAACAACCTTCCTTCCATTTGACTGAAATTTCAGCTCCATGGTTTGCAAATTCAAAGTGATCTCACCAAGAGATCGCAGCCATTGTATGCCCAACACAACATCAGTGTCTCCTATACCCACCACATAAAAATCATCCTTAATTTCATGATTCCCTAATTGCAAAGATAGGTTAGGAATTCTCCTTGTGCAAGATATAGTGAAACCATCAGCAACCATTACTTTGAAACCATCAAAATCTTCAGTCTTCAAACCCTTTCTAGCAACTAGCCCTTCATCAATAAAATTGTGAGTTGCTCCGGTATCAATTAGAGCAACTATCCTTTGTGAATTTACAACTCCATGAACCCTAAAAGATTCATTCTTTTGAAAACTAGATAGTTGTGCAAAAGCACTACCATCTCCAACCTCTTCGGACTTGTCTTCTTGAACTTCTTCACCTTCACTACTTGCTGATTCGTATTGCTGATCAGACGAATCAGATTCTGATCCATAATCAGAATAGCCCTCCATTTGAACTACTTTGCCTCTTCCATAGCAACGGTGGCCTTTCACCCAAGGCTCACGACAAGTGAAGCAAACTCCATCCTTTCTAAGCTGTTCTTTGAGCTCTTCGGACAGCCTTGGTGGAAACTTCTTGGGCAGATTTGAAGAAAACTTTTTATCCTTCTTATGGCTGAATGGTTTTGAGTGAAATTTAGGCCTTGGGGCTGCCAACTCCATGCTCCTAGCTTTCTTGATAGCTTCATCTAGTGTTGGAGGATCAAATGCTTTGACCCAACCCTTCAAAGGCTCCATTAAACCTTCAGCAAAAAGTACTACAAATCTTCTTTCAGTAATGTTTGGCACCATTACTGACAACCTCTGAAAATCAGCCACATAACTTTCTAAAGATCC
Organism: Sequoia sempervirens; assembly: GCA_007258455.2. NCBI lineage: Eukaryota > Viridiplantae > Streptophyta > Pinopsida > Cupressales > Cupressaceae > Sequoia > Sequoia sempervirens. Next base: position 18,180,960 of record VDFB02000020.1, read on the forward strand.
TTGCTGTTTCAACTGTGCCAATTCTCTAAATTTCAATTCCGGATCTTTGGTGTCAAATCTCTCAATCAGCTTATTGGTAAACTCTCCATATGTGCGAATAAGGTTATGGCCAAGAGTGACCAAACCGTGAGTCCACCATTCATGAGCTATGCCATCTAAATGCAAGGTAGCAAATTTGATAGCATCTTCTTCCGGCATAGGTCTAAGAGAGAGGTAGTTGTCTAACTTTTGCACCCATGACCTGGCTGTACACTTGTTACTACCATCAAAATGTTCCATAGTGATCTTTCCCAATGCTTGGTAAAAATCATTTCTAGGGCCTGCAGGAGGACGTTGATCATTCCTACCACCATTTCTCCGACTCCTTTGATTCATGAATTGATCAAAGGTCCATGCTCCTCTCAAGTCAAGAGGTAAAGAAACATACTCCATATAAGCTTGACGAGCATCATCAGCAAAGTTTGGAGTAGCCTCAACTGGTTGTTGCTCTTCCCTTGGTGTGAAAACGGGAAAGAGGGGTCTAGAGGATGACCCACTATGAATTGTAGTATGCTGACCTACAATTCTATCTCTAGTATTCACCTCAGGACTGCCACTATTATTATTTCCATTTACTCCACTACTTTCTCCAGCTGAGTTATTTTGGGGCTGAATAATACTCTGAGCTGCTTGCTGATCCAACTTGGATAATAAACGGGACATCATGTCTATCATCCCGTCAAACTTCTTCTCCACTCTATCCCTCTCTTCATTATCTCTTCTTACTGAATCTGACATTATTACAGTTGTGTGATCAACCACTTCCACTGAATTATCTGAACCTTCCACTGTTTTACCAAGGTCTCTTAGAGCTTCTGAGAAGGTATCTGCCTCTGGAACGGGCGGAAACTGATGCTGATTTCTGGCCTGACTTCTGGTGTATGGCCTAGTGTCTTTTTCACTCATCAGTTAACTACTGCAATCTGCCACAGGATGGCAGGGTCTTCTGCTCTGATACCACTGAAATATGCTAACCAATTTTTTTGAAGGAATAACACAAAATAACCAGCAATAGATGATTGGATTAGCGTTAGCCTCAAATCAAAATCTGAACTTGAATGGAAGATACTGAACTTGAACTGAAGAAACTGAACTTGAATAGAAGAACTACTCAACGTCAAGAATGTGCACTCAAGATCCCACTGAGGGCGAGGTGCTAACATATGACGGAGTCTAGAAATTGAAATTAAGAACTATCAGGCGGATAACCAGCCATGAGAAACAATTCCACGCTACCACCAAACAGTGGGGGGAAAAGATTACAATGAAAGCAATTCATCCGCTGCGGCGGGCATCCACAGAACTGTGGGGATTCACCACTATGAGTGGGTACAAGTTATTACAATAAAATTAACCACACTGGCGGTAAACCATCCAGGGGACTTATGTGAGAAGATACAGAAAGAAATTGCAGCAATTAAAAACTGGAACAGTACTACTGTTTGCAGTTTGTACAAATGAATAATAAGCTGCAAAATTACTTAGAAATTACAATAATCTTCAAACACAAGATGGATAGATGTTTTTCAATGTTTGTAGAACTTTCTAACAGCAGATAATAAATCAGAAATCAGAACTACTACAATCTGATACAAAACTGTGAAACTGGAAATATCAATCTGCAACTATGAGAATCAATGAAATCTTCATAACTCACTCAATTCTTCTCCGAATGACGTGAAACGAGTTGCAAATGCACCGTACAAGTCTGGCGCCCAAGTTAGAATCCAGAAACAGCAACCAAAGTCCTTAATTTATTTGGCACGAATTCCAATGCAGCTCTAAATGGTACGGCCCCTTGAGAAAATCGACTTTGCAATATAAAATCAACAACTTCAAAATAAAATCTGATTTTTGGTGGAAGTTGGCGCCTCCAGTCAACAATTAGATTGCTCAAACACCCAGAACTAAATAAAAATCACTCAGCAAGATATGAACAGAAAACAGCGTCAGCTGTAGCAAAACCAGGAACTTCAAAACTGTAGAATTCACCAAAATTCTCAACCTTTATTGCTCAATCTGCTAGTCTGATGTGAGAAGCAGCAATGTTCCAACTAGGTGTTGTATTTCAAACACGAAATTGGGAATGGGCTAGGAGGTAGCATCCTCGAAGCAATAGCAAAATGTCCATAGTCATTTTGACAGCATAACAGTAAGGTAATTGATGGATATCAAATGCTGGAGTCATGTCTTCATTTTATAAGAATTGAGAAACTCTTCAACTTCCTCAATGGTACGCCAAAAGACAACTATTTGAATTCTCCTTATTTTCAAATTTCATAAAAATATATTCCTCATAAAGTGGCGTCCACTTTCCTCCAAGCATAAATTCAAAAATATAAAATATTAATATCACCTTATGACAAGGCATACCCTTCAAGTCCCCTTTTTAAAACAACTTGCAAGTTGTATCCTTAGGCCAAGGGGTGGTCAATTGAAAAATATAACACTTATGCCAATACTTAGTAAATTTCAACAATTAAGGCTTGAGAGGAAGATATTGAAACAACCAATAACATGCTCAACTGAAGTGATGACTTAAGACAACCAACTGCATACTGCCACAACTATCATTTACTAAAAATAGTAAATAAAATGAAATGCTACAAAAGCCAAGCCCATGAAACCCTAATTTCCACCTCATTCCAGTCTACGGGTTCCAGAATAGACTGAAGAATGCCAATGTTGATCACTGATGAGAAGGGGACATTACACACCATCTACGTTCTGTTCTGCACTTTGATGAACGATGTGTTCCACCCTTTGTTGGATAGTTGCGTGGTCATCTACCTAGTTGACATTTTGGTTTTTAGCTGAACCTTAGAGGGACACAAAGTTTATTTGGTAGAAGTATTCGAGTTGCTGTGGTGAAACAAATTGTTTGTAAAGAAGGAGAAATGCTCCTTCGCAAAGACCGAGATCTAGTTCTTAGGCCGTATAGTTGGACATGGCTTGCTGAAGCCCAACCTGGAGAAGCTACGTGCCATAGAGGATTGGAAGCTGTTCTGATCAATCCATGAGGTGCGCCAATTTGTGGGATTGGAAAATTACTATTGCAAGTTTGTCCCTGGGTATTCAAATATTTTTGTTCCTTTGATTGACCTGTTGAAAAAGGATCGTGGTTGGAAGTGGGGACCCAAACAGCAGGAAGCATTCGAGCAGCTTAAAATTAAGCTCACGGAGCAACCTGTGTTGGCAGTTCCAAGGTATGGGGAATCCTTTGAAGTCTAGATTGATGCATCTGATTTTGCTTTGGGCGGGGTCCTTATGCAAGATGGCCATCCTGTGGTGTTTGAGTCCAAAAAACTCAATGACCGGGAGTGGAACTACTCGGCACGCGAAAAGGAGATGGCGACGATTGTGCACTGCTTGAGAGTGTGGCACCATTATCTTCTTGGACTTTCCTTTGTAGTGAAGACAAACAATCTAAGTTCCACATATTTCAAGTCACAGGCTTTGCTGACCCCTAAGCAAGTGCGGTGTCAAGAGTTCCTAGCAGAGTTCGACTTCGAACTTGTGTACAATCTCGGGTGCCATAATTTAGTTGCTAATGCATTGAGTTGAAAGACTTAGCTTGCCACATTAGGAGAGCAACCTGGCTTTGGAGCGAGCCAGCTTGGGGTCGCTGAACACATTCTAGAGTGGGTCAAGGAAGGGCTCCAAAATGACTCCCAAGCACATCAAACTGTACTTCAGCTAAAATCTGGCTAGACGCGACGATTCCATATGTATAATGATTTGCTTTACTTTTTAGATAATAGATTATATATGTCGAAGTGGAAGGATTTGCGGAGGGAACTCATCTTAGAGTGCCATGACTCTTTGTGGGAAGGGCACCCTAGACAAAAGAGAACTCTTGCATTGCTGGAGAGAGGGTACTTTTGGCCTAGTATGAGGGAGGACATGGATATGTATGTGCGCACGTGCTTGACATGCCAACAAGATAAGTTAATGACGCACCTCCCTGGCGGACTTTTGCAACCTTTTCCTGTTCCAGTGTGCCCTTGGGCAAGTATCATCATGGATTTCATCACACAGTTGTCGATGGTGGATGGATTCACAAGCATAATGGTTGTGGTGGACCATTTTTCCAAGTATGCCATTTTTGTCTCATGCAAGACGTCTTGTCTTGCTGAGGTCGCGGTCGAGTACTTCTTTAGATTTGTGGTGAAGTACTGGGGCATGCCACTCAGCATTATCTCAGATCGTGACCCGAGGTTCATGTCCAACTTCTGGGCGAAGCTCTTCAAGTTGATGGGGACAAAGCTCTTGATGTCGACGAGTTATCACCCGCAAACAAATGGACAAATTGAGCAAATAAATGGAATCCTAAAAGATTATCTTCCAACGTAGCCGATGCATTAGTTAATCTGAATGGCATGACTAGGTACATAGGATCCATACTGCGTTGTACTTCTTCAGATTTGTGGTGAAGTACTAGGGCATGCCACTCAACATTGTCTCGGATCGTGACTCGAGGTTCAAGTCCAAATTCTAGGAAAAGCTCTTCAAGTTGATGGGGACAAAGCTCTTGATGTTGACGAGTTATCATCTGCAAACGAATGGACAAATCGAGCGGATAAATTGGATCTTGGAAGGTTATCTTTGAACGTAGCCTGTGCATTATTTAATCTGAACGACATGACTTTGATGAACGATGTGTTCCACTCTTTGTTGGATAGTGCATGGTCGTCAACCTAGACGACTTTTTGGTTTTTAGCCGAACCTTAGAGGGACAAAGTTCATTTGGTAGAAGTATTCGAGTTGCTGTGGCGGAAAAAATTATTTGTAAAGAAGGAGAAATGCTCCTTCGCACAGACTGAGATCCAGTTCTTAGGCCATCTAGTTGGACATGGCATGCTAAAGCTTGACCCGAAGAAGTTGCATGCCATAGAGGATTGGGAGACGCTTTGATCAGTCCATGAGGTGCGCCAATTTCTGGGATTGGCGAATTACTATCACAAGTTTGTCCCTAGAGTATTCAAAGATTGTTGTTCCTTTCATCGACCTATTGAAAAAGGATCATGGTTGGAAGTGGGGACCTAAATAGCAGGAAGCATTCAAGCAGCTTAAAAGTAAGCTCACAGAGCAACCTGTGTTGGCACTTCCAAGGTATGGGCAATCCTTTGAAGTCCAGACTAATGTGTCTGATTTTGCTTTGGGCGGGGTCCTTATGCAAGATGTCCATGCTGTGGCCTTTGAGTCTAGAAAACTCAATGACCGGGAGCAGAACTACTTGTCACACGAAAAGGAGATGACAACGATCGTGCACTGCTTGAGAGTGTGGTGCCATTATCTTCTCATAGTGTCCTTTGTAGTGAAGACGGACAATGCAAGTTCCACTTATTTCAAGTCGTAAGCTAAGCTGACCCCTAAGCAAGCGTGGTGGCAAGAGTTCCTAGCAAAGTTCAACTTCGAACTTGTGTACAATCCTAGGCGCCATAATTTAGTTGTTGATGCACTGAGTCAAAAGACTCAGCTCACTGCATTAGGAGAGCAACATGGCTTCAAAGCAAGCAGATTGGGGTCGCTAAACACATTCTGGAGTGGGTCAAGGAAGGGCTCTAGAATGACTCCCAAGCACATCAAATTGTACTTCAGGTAAAATCTGGCCGGAAGCGTCGATTCCATATGCATAATGATTTGCTTTACTTTTCAAATAACAGATTATATGTGCCGAAGTGGAAGGATTTGTAGAGGGAACTCATCACAGAGTGCCAGGACTCTTTGTGGGCAGGGCACCCTAGGAAGAAGAGAACTCTTGCATTGTTGGAGAAAGGGTACTTTTGGCCTAGTATGAGGGAAGACGTGGATATGTATGTGCTCATTTGCTTGCCATGCCAACAAGATAAGGTAGTGATGCACCTCCCTGGTGGAATTTTGCAGCTTTTGCCTATTCTAGTGTGCCCTTGGGCGAGTATCAACATGGATTTCATCACATAGTTGTCGATGGTGGATGGATTCACAAGCATAATCGTTGTGGTGGACTGTTTTTCCAAGTATGCCATTTTCGTCTCATGCAAGATGCCTTGTCTTGCTAAGGTCGCGGTCGAGTACTTCAGATTTGTGGTGAAGTACTGGGGCGTGCTTCTTAGCATTATCTCAGATCGTGACCCGAGGTTCACGTCCAACTTCTGGGTGGAGCTCTTCAAGTTGATGGGGACAAAGCTCTTGATGTCGACGAGTTATCATCTGCAGATGGATGGACAGACCAAGTAGATAAATGGGATCCTGGAAGATTATCTTTGGCACTATGTTTGGGCGAACCAAACCAACTGGCCTCACTTGCTAGATGTAGTCTAGTTCAATTATAATCTTCAAAAATCAACTGCGAGTCAGTACTCGCCATTCTAGTTGGCTATTTGGGAGCAACCTCTAACTCCACATTCTGTTTTGTGTGGATATCTGGGTCCGAGCTTCGAGGCAGCAGAGTATGTTAAGAAATTCAATGATCGTATCGACTTGGCATGATACCATTTGACCAAGGCTACGGACCGCATGAAAAAGTATGCAGATGTGCACTACAAGCCTATAAAATTCTAGGTTGGGGACTGAGTTCTATTAAGGATGGACTAGAATCAATTCAAAGCACCCAAGGGATTGAGTGCTTCACTGATTTGAAGATGGGATGGTCCCTTCAAAGTGACCCAACGAGTTGGAAAAGTTGACCATCGACTCAATTTTCCCTTGTACTTGAAAGTGCACCCTGTGTTCTATGTAAGTTAGCTAAGAGTGCACCATTCTTACGAGGATGATCCAGTGCGCAATATTCCGAGCCGATGACCTACCAATGTTTTAGATCGTCCTGAGCAAAAGGTTAAGGAAATTTTGGCCATGAGAACTAAAGGATACGGGAGAATGGCTTATCGCGAGTTCCTTGTTCATTGGGAAGGAAAGCTGAAGGATGAAGCAACTTGGGAAAGGGTTGAGTCTCTTTGGCACAATGAGGAAAAATTCATGGAGTTCCTGCAAGGGAACTCAACTCAATCTAATTGAGTCCGCACTTTGCACCCTTGTGCTGAGAATACTTTGCATGGAGTGGAGGCCGAGCATCGACATGGGGGGTGTTGCCTGAATTAGGTGGGGGAATATAATAGGACATGTTTTTGTGAAGTCCTCTGCATTGTTGAGCTTGACATGACCTGATTTATATGCAACGTTGTCCCACGGAATAAATGGGTGCGCAATGACCTAGTCAGAGTGGCGCGAGTTGTTGGCGCAATTTGTATTCAAAGTGCAGTGTGTGTCCCAACATGCATTGAAGGTTGTGTGCTCCAGTCGATCACTAGATGAGTGATCCGATTGAATGTTGGGTGTGTGTTGTATTTTGGGGTACGTCATGGCGACTCAAAGTTACGTGGTTCGAATAAAGCATTCCAGATTTGGTGCATGGCCGATGCGGGAGTTCTTACTCATATTGAGTTATGAGCACTTTGCATTGCGTGGCGCACCTGTAGCATGCGTGTTCTCTTTGACCCAATCGTAGTCCTAATTGGTGCGCACCTCTTGGAGCTTCTTTGGCTTTATACAAGGACACTATTCAGTTCATGCGTAACGAGAGAGTGCGATAATTTGCTATGTAGAAGTTAAGTGCGAATTTGTTTATTCTCTTAAGTATTGTGTAAAAAGTGTGAAGGGGCTTTGGTGTAGAGCCGAGGAGGCGCACCTTTTCCCTCCTTGTTCCAATTTGGTGCAAAGTTTTTTGAGTTTGAAAGTGTGTTGCACTTTGTGTTCTAATCGAATTGAAAGCTCTAGTGGGGTATCCTATAAATTGTTGCAGGTTATGTAGGCAATCTTGGTAGGGCCCGACCCGCATGAACTTCATCCAAGACATTGTAATTCCGGTGTGGATTAATGTTAGAAAGTACTTGCCCCATATTTGTGTGTTCCATATTTCGGTGCTCTTCTTAGTTCTGTTGTAGTGTGCACTTTTATGCTTGCTGTGTTTTGCATTGAATCTTAATTACTTTATCGTGGTGGCATTTATTCTGAGTTCCAAAGTCCTGATCCATACTTAGAGTGAGGTGTAGTCTAAGCAGCGAACTCCTTAGATCTCCCTGAGCTGGGCGAGCCGTTGTTTTGGTGCCACACGAGGATGCACTTGGTAGCCAACTGACACGGGGCTACATGGGCAGTAACTTTATTTATAAATCCTTTGATTATGTTCATAGAGTAAGATGATGTTGTGTTTGTAATTGTGGTTTTTTCTAGGGAATTCCATCATGATTTTTGGGTTATATTTGGTGCCCATTAGATTTTCTCTTGGGATAATAATCTTTTTGCAATATGATTGCATGCACATGAAGAGTGGATGGTTTTTTTGAAGTTAGCTAATATAACTATTAAGTGGTTGATTTATTGAACTAATCCTTCTAGTTTTCATAAAACCCCTTGAAGAACATGTGTTACATCCTCTCTATCATGAACATGTTTATGACAATGGAATTATGGTCGTTATGTTAGTTGCAAGTAACTGTTTTTCATGTGAATGTGAAATTGAGGATAAAATAATTGTTTTATATGTTGTAACTGTAAATGTGAATGATATTCTTTTATATGTGAAATGTATGTAATGATGAGATTATATTTAGACATGTATATATTTGTCAAGAATGGTCTAATGCTAGTCTTTTTGTTAAGTGGTTGCAGGATCATCAACACTTGAGGGGAAAGGGAAATATCATTAGGGATAGGACATAGTTAATAGAGGATAAAAAATTTATCATCTCACCATGAGCCGGTGTAAGACGAATGTGACTAAATTGTAACCTTGGTCATATTTCATTAATTAAATAATTATCCTTGTAAGTTGTTTTAAAATGTGCTTCATCTTATATCTCATTGAGTCATATAACATTTTGAAACGCAGCTTGGGAGATAATGGCATAAAATATTTAAGTTAAAATTAAATGTCAATATCCTAAAACGATGATTAGATAATAAAGTTTAATTTAAGTGAATTAAGTTTATGTTTGGTGTTGGTGTGGGAGGAAGGTGGCAACTTTTGTCACCATGCTATCGTTTCCTTTTGTGAAACGTTCAAGATGAATGTGTGGGAGTCGCGTATGAAGGGAAGGTGAGGAGTCTCGACATATGAAGAGTTTTCTTTATTAGATGTTCTCTCTCTCTTTTGTTTTCTTTCCATTATTCATGCAATCGTGTTCTTTTTTTTGGGTGGGGAGGGATTCTGGTCTTTCATCATTCGCAACACGGGAGACTCTTTTCCAATATCTATTGAACTGCAACTTTGTTTTTGATGATCTCTGCCAGTATCGGATTTCTCTATTAGTTCTCCCTCTTAATCTCTTTTGAATACACTTCCTTCTGATGACTTTCCTCTTGATTGATTCTCACCCAAGATCCGCCATAACCCTGTTGCTTATCTATTGTGCTCATATCAGTGGATTCTGGTTGTTAATCTAACATCGAGTAAATTGTGAAAGAACCAAGACCTTGAGTTCGATACCTTCAGTTTCAGGAAGGAGTGCGGGTGGCATCGAGCTTAAGTTCAACTATAACAGGCACATAAGGGAATCATTTAAATTTGAGAAATACTTAGCTTATGTCGAGCTAGTTTGTCCTTATAAAATTTCTTATTGGAAGGCGAACATACTGATAATAGTCATATGAAACTCAGCAATATCATATAAGTTCTCTTCCTCTGTACTAGCCGAGGAAAGTTATTTTCTATTCCTTGTCTTGAATCTGATCACTTAGTGGATCTTGTATTGTAATATTTTGGTTGAATGATTTGAACTGTACGTTGGTTTGATCTATCACTTAAAATGCTCTGTGATCATTTTGACTTAGATAATTCGTCGGCTTTCCTGCACTTTGTTCTCGATTTATCTAAGATGGGATTTTACATTCTTTCATCTTAAACCTTGAACCTAGTCATTAGTTGAAATTCAACTAGATCATTCCTGTCAGAATTATATGGCCATACATTGAATAGAATTTGTATCTGGGTTCTGTTGACTCATTTGGTAATTTTCCTTAAGATCTTAATTGGTCTAGATAAGCCGAATTCTTTTCCCCTGAATTAGAAGCTGAACATGTGCATATCTTTGTTCAATCGAGACTTCTTGGGAATATATATAATGAGAGTCTTGAAATCCTCATTGATGTATCAATCACTCTTTTCATTTGTATAAACTTTATGGTTAAGGCATAACCTGAAACTAAAAGAAAATGATATTCAAACCAGTAATTGTAAATTAATTCTAGAGACAAATGAAATCATGTCAAGCAAGGGTGAGAGTGCCGCCGACACAGAAGTGCCAGTAATGATAATGAAATCCTTGGCCAAGGTATGATGCCAGTTAGGCATTGGTCAGCTATCATGAACTAGATATACATTTGGTTAGAATGATCCTTTTGGTTAGGAGGTACTTACAGAGGAGGGATCGACCGGCGGTATAGGTTCATGACACTAGGCTCAGAATGGCATGATGATAATTTGATCCTTGTTGATTACCCTCGTGAAGGGTCGGGTTCTTCAATTGAAGAAACTCGGGAGACCAGTAGGTCTTGGTTGGGCAGAAAAGCCCTTGATGATGTTTCTCTTTCTCTCAATGATAAAGTTTTTCAAGCAATTCAGCATGATGATGATGTCAAATTGTATTCTTTTCCTCTCTCGTAATTCTAGGTACATGCATCTGTCAATTTAAGTTATTTTCAATGCTGAAATAAAATGTTATTTCCTTTTAGTTAATTGTTCATATGTAAAAATCTGTAGTTGATTAGTTAGACAGTTATTTGATTCATTCAGTTGAAATGAAAGATCTGAAATTAGTTAGTTAATTCTTTCCTTCAGTTTGTTAATTTGTTAAATGAGAACCCTGGATGGATTAGTTAGTTAGTTACTTGCTGGATGAAATTTGGCAGTTAGTTTTCCATTTCTTAAACCATAGACTGACAGTTGTTACATTTTTTTCATAGCTGTAGTAATTACTCGTTACTTTCTGAAAGCAAAGAGACGTAGTTATTATCCTTCTGTAATTTCCTGTTATATGTCTACAGTTAATAGTTTTCCTTTCAGCTGAAATTGGAAATAAAAAGTTAGTTGATGAATTGTATGATGTAGCAACATCAGAATTGATTTTCTTTTCCATTCTAATTGCAAAGGAAACCTAGCATGAAAACAAGTTAGTAGAGTTTTGTCTGAAACTGGTAGTTGGTTAACATTTTTAAACTGTAGATCAAGTTAAGTGTTACAACATGCTCACATGGACTGTCAAGTTTACAGGACATACACAACTAGGATTTGTTGAAAAAACTTTAGAAACTTTCAAACATGTGCTATTTGTACATGATGTTGATTTTCTACATATTATAGTGATTTGGTTTTTCTTGTTATAGAAGTAGCTGAAATGCTATTCCTTTTATTGGATCAACCATGCTGGTGGAAAATACTTACTATTATACTATACCCTACAACAATATTTTTTCCTCTCAAACATGTGACCTATTTACTTGCTTAAGTTTTGGGTATTTTCTATTTGTATATGATGTTGATTTTCTACACATAACATATACATACACACATACATGCATGCATGCATATTCCCATGCTCGTACCCAAGGAAAAAAAATTTGCCGTATCATTGTACCCATACCAGTACCTGTATCTGTACCCAAACCAGTAACATAGACTAAAGTTGCAACTTTTAACGTATATAACAAAAATCATGATTTATGAATATTGGTTTCAATTTGTAACTTATATATACCAAAATAAAGCTAATGTGGAACAATAAATTATCAAGTCTTTGAACCCTGTATTCTAAAAACATAAATATTTTCAAGTTCAAGTAGAAATCTAGAAACTTTAAATTTTTCAAACCCTTTTCTATAAACTTGTAGCACACAACTTTGTCAATTTCAATTGAAGCTCCTCTTGCATTAGAGCTAACCGCATTAGTAATCTCCATCTCCGAAACTTCTTGCTCCAACCACTTTCGTTTGAGCTCTTTCATTTGTGTTTTTTTTAATGGAGGCAATTCCATGCAATCCGAAGAATATAATCTATGTATCAATTCATTTGGTTTTTGCTCCTCATTAGCTGTTGTTGCTTCTTTGGCAAGCATCGTTGCTGCCTTTTCATTTTTGTTTTTATTTCTCTTTTCATTACGTTGACAATCTCCTCTTCTTCCTCTCTCCCCCAAATTTCATCAAACATTTTGTACAGTTTTTTTTCATGTGAACTTTTGAAGCTAAAATTTGGGTTCTCCACGCTCTCCTTTGCATGTTTAAACTTCATCCTAAATCTTTTCAGCTTGTTATACAATTGTGGATTGTTGTATTCATTATCAAGATATTTTCTAACATGAAAAAATTATAGAGTTTTGAAGCACTTCCTTACCTTTCTGGTAGCACTCAACGAGTCCCCTCATATGCATGTATGTATGCATGCATACATACATACATATGTGCATGCATACATATGCATGGATGGATGCATGCAAGAATCCATACATACATACATAAATACATGCAATTCCATACATACATACATACATGCACATCCATGCATATATATCCATACATGCATACATGCATGCATGCACACATACATACATACATACATGCATGCATCCATGCATGCATACATATATACATACATACATGCATCCATACATCCATATGTACATACACGCATGCATTCATACATACATGCATACATGCATACAATAGGCATACAACATGCATACATACATGCATATTCCTGTACCTGTACCCAAGGAAAAAATAATTGGCGTATCGTCATACCCGTATCTATACCCGCGAACCATTAACTTAGATTAAAGTTGCAACTTTTAATATATATAGCAAAAATCATGATTTATGAAAATTGGTTTCAATTTGTAACATATATATACCACAATAAAGCTACTATGGAACAATAAATTATCAGGTCTTTGAATCTTGCATTCTAAAAATATAAATATTTTCAAGTTCAAGTAGAAATCTAAAGACTTCAAAAATTTCAAACTCTTTTCTATAAACTTTAGCACACAAATTTGTCAATTTCAATTGAAGTTCCTCTTGCATCAGAGCTAACCGCTTGTTAGTAATCTCCATCTCCAAAAATTCTTTCTCCAACCATTTTTCTTTTGAGACCTTTCATTTGTGCCTCTTTTAATGGAGGCAATTCCATGCAATTTGAAGAACAAAATCTATGTATCAATTCATTTGGTTTCTGCTCTTCGTTAGCTGCTACTTCTTCTTCTTCTTTGGTAGGCCTCGTCACTGCCTTTTTGCTTTCGTTTTTATTTCTTCTTTTCTTTACGGTGGCAGTCTCCTCTTTTTTCTCTCTCCCCCAAATTTCATCAGAAATTTTATATGGGTTTTTTTCATGTGAAATTTTGAAGCTAAAATTTGGGTTCCCACATTCTCCTTTGCATGTTTAAATTTTATTCTAAATCTTTTCAGCTTGTTATACAATTCTAGACATTGTATTCATTATCAAGATAGTTTCTAACATGAGAGTAAATTATAGAGTTTCAAGGCACCGCCTTACCTTTCCGGTAGTACTCAACGAATCCCCTCATATGCATATATGCACGCATACATACATACATACATACATGCATACATACATGCATGAATCTATGCATGAATCTATGCATGCATCCATGCATACATACATGCATACATCCATGCGTTAATGTGAATCCCCTCATATGCATGTATGTATGTATATGCCAAAATTCTAAGGCTGTAACTTAATGTGATGTACAGACAAAATATTGTTCTACCTTCTATTTACCTCACCCATCTTTTCAAGATGCAGAACTATTAGACAAATTCATGTTTTCTGCCTTAATGGTCTCTTCTATCTATCTACTAGATGTTTGACCAATCTATTTACTACATGTTCAATGCTTTGTGTCATGTTTGTAGCTGATTTATAACATTACTTTGTTACTGCAACACATTACTCACTTATGCTTTCCGGTCTTGCTTCAGTATAAAGAGACTTAACCATTTGCTTCCTTTATAACTTGTCTCCCGATAACATACATGTATGCTCAAAAGAAAACTCCAAATTTTAAATGACACTGCTTACACTTCACCTTGCATTTTTTCATTTGACAGGGACTGAAGTTGAGGCACAACCCTTGTTCTTCATGTCTACACACCAAATGGGTTATCAATCTTTTGAATCACTAGAGGAAAAGGGACAGAAAATTTTGAACGAAATGGTCATTGATTGTTACATCTTCGCATTTGTCTATTGATTATTCTTCCTCTCATTCTTCTACAGATTCTTTTGCAGACAGCAGTGAAAAAGAAGTCACTATATCCTCTCCTCTGAAGTGACAGAGCGAGTGAGAAAATGATGACGAAAAGCAAAAGATTAGCATTATTGAGAAGAAAAAGGAAACAACGGTTGCAGAACTTGAGGAGTCTGCTAAGACAGTGACAGTTTGGAACCCAAAAGACGCGATTGCATCCGTTGAGTACTATGTATGTTATAGATTAGAAAGTGTTAGTTTTATGATCAGATTAGTGCACAGAAAATTAATTCAAAATAACAGCACAATGACAGCACAATAACACAGCAGATACCCTGGGAAAACCCTCCTCTTGAGGGAGAAAAACCCAACAACAATATATCTCTTATATATTGAATGTTAACAATAATTGTCTCCTTTACAATAGGCCAATATGAAGGCCAAATACATGCACCGCAATCTGATGCAACACAGATACAGAATGAAGCAGTCTGCTGATAAAGATCTCAGCCTTCTTCAAAAAAAAATGATTTTCTCTTGAGACAAACTCGCAGTTGAGAAACTCGAACTTGATGAACTACGAACTGAATCAATGGATAATAAACAATGAAACACATTGAATATATATACAAGTGGAAAGAGAGAGACGCATCCCTTGATACTTCATGTTAGCCTCCAACCAAGAGATATAACTCTAAATAATCGTGTCCCTTCATAAATGAGGTCGGCCTCACTTAAAAAAAAATATTAATCGTCTCTTAATGAATTCGCATTCGTAAGGTATATGATGTTGGTCTTTTAGAGATCGCACCACTTCATGAGATTGAGCCTTCAAAATATGATATTACAATTCAAATATAATAAACATGGATCGTGCCTCTTCATCAAATCGACGACTCTATAAATTAAATAGCTTTGGCTATTATTTAATTTATCATCATAAAGGTGTTGTGACCTTTTCACACATCGCCCCATTCTAGATGGGGACCCCTAATTTTTGCTCCATTCTGGTCTTTTGGCTTTGGTTTTCGTCCCTCTCTCTCTCTCTCTGTGTCTCTTTTCTGATGTCTGCCTTCTGGGGACGTTCCCGTCTGTGAGCCTAAGTGTGAAATTAGGGTTTCCATCTTTTCAGCCAATCCGAGGTCAAGTAAGGTGAATAAATTGAAAATTGAGATTAACATTGGTGTCAGTATGTTTCCAGTAGGTTTTCACTGAAATTTCATGATTTTGGGTACTTACTATTTTTAGTAAGTGTGCAATTACAGGCAATCCTTCAGCATTTTTGAGAATCCGATAGTCATGCTGCGTCCAGAGCACATCAAGCTACTCACAGGTTAAATTTGAGCTGAAACAGACAACTTACTATTTTTAGCAGTCTAGCTTCCAGAGCAAATTTCAGGGGTTAGATGCAGAGTTTTTCAACGCATGTCTGGAGGTTCCTTCTGGGTTTTCTGAGACCTTTGCGATGGTGTAACATGCAAAGTGAGATAACAACTTTCGGATTTCAGCCTTCAAAGGCTATTTTTAGGGTTTGCATGTCAGAGTTTTCTTTGCATGTCTGCATATTCCTTGTGGGTTTTTCGAGAGCTTCGCAGTGATGTGACATGCAAACAGAGATAGTCACTTATTAAGGAACTTACTATTTTTAGCAGATGCATCCCGGCAGCCGCCTCCCAGCTCTTCAGAATCACCTGATCGCAATGCAAAAAAACGAGGACAAACGGAGGTCATTTGATATGCATGCAAGATGAATTAGGGTTTCCAACTTCGGGACCCAAAAAGAGGGGTAAAATGTCAGAATTTTTGAAAATCGGTGTATACCACCGCGATCACATCTTTCAAGCTATCCGCTGATAAAATTTGAAGACAATCGGAGCACTTACTATTTTTAGTAAGGCATTCCAGAAACAGGTTATAAATAGCAAGTCAGCAACAGGTGTCGATGTCAGCAGGCAGGTCACGTGGTGAGGAGCGCATCATTAGAATTTCAAGTCAATCGGAGCTATGGAGGTCTCAGAAACAGGCAGTTGCTATAAATAGTAAACCACTTCAAGAAACATGCTATAAATCGCAGGTCAGCGCAAGGCATCAACAAGTACAGGTCAAGCAAGTGATGAAGACCCTATGGCGCGAATTTCAGATCAAACGGAGTTGCAGAGGATGGAAAATCGGACACTTACTATTTTTAGCAGGTTGGTACAGAGGAATTAGGGTTTCCTAAATTCAAGGGTAGGACAAGACAATCATGCAAAAGTAGCATCCAGCCACGACCACCACATTTCAGGCATTCAGCACGTGAGATTTGAAGACATTCTAAGCAGTTGCTATTTTTAGTAAGTTGCTAAAATATTAGGTACAGACAGATATCAGGCATCAGTAGCACAAACACATCCTGAGGTTCAAAACAAAGCAAAATCCAGCCTTTTTGGAGCTTGAAATTAGCTTGAAGTGCAAAGTTGACAAACTTTCTAAAAATAGCAAATTAGGGTTAGCATGATCGAGTTGCCCTAAATCAGGCAAAGAGCATAAAATTCACTGAAATTGATAAATTTTCAAGTCCAACCAGTGAAGAACACCTTTAAAGGCTGAAGGTTGGTGGAAATTCTCTAGACACTTGAAATTTGAAGCTCTGAGGGAAAAATGTGCCCAAGCTTGAGAAAGGTACCATGGAGAAATTTGTCTAAGTCCTCAAAACTTGATGCTCACCCTCCAAAATGCGCCCTTGAACTTGAAGTTAGTAGAAAATCTTCTAAGCGTTGCAAAATTGGAGCTTGACACTCAAAGTGCGCCCAAGCTAAGTGGAGAGGATAAAATTCTTCTAAGTCTGGGAAATTTGAAGTAGGCATGGTGAAATGCGCCCTTGCAGTTGAAGATTGCTAAAAAGTTTCTAACTCTCGCAAACTTGAGGCCCACACATGAAAATGCGCCCTAGAACTAGCTGGAAGATAAAAAATCTCTAAGCCATGGAAACTAGAAGTGGACCCCCCTAAATGCGCCTTAAGAAGAAGGACACTTGAAAATTTTCTAAGTGTTGACAAAATGGAAGTAGGCCATGGGGAATGTGCCCAAGAACTTAAATGAGGAGAGAGGACTTCAAAATTTGACTAAGTCATCATATTGAAAGCTCAAAGGCCCAAATGCGCCTTGCTTTGTCTGGAAAACTTGGATGAAAATATCTAATTGTTTGAATTTGAAGGAGGCCACCTTGAATCCGCCCTTGAAGCTAAAGTTGAGAAGTGTGCCTTGAAATTTGTCTAAGTCTGCTAAATTGGAAGTAGGAGACCCCAGATGCGCCTTACCTTGCATGGATACATGGAAATTCTTCTAAGTACTTCAAACTAGAAGTTCTACCTCTTAAATGCGGCCCTTGAGGTTCAAAATTTGAAAAATTATTCTAAGTCTTTCAAACTTGAAGCTAGACACTCCATTTGCGCCTTGACTTGTGGAGAGGCTGGAAAAAGGTTAGCAAAATATTCTAAGTTATAAAATTGGAAGCTTCAAGGTCAGAATGCGCCCATGTTGCAAGGAGGTCAAAGGGTCAACATGTTTCATCCACTTGCACATGCTAAATGCGCCCTCATCTCAAGATAGAATGTGAAGAAAAATTCTAAGTGTAGAAACTCATAGCTCACCCCTCCAAATGCGCCCTACTTCAAGGAGGAAGTGAATAAAGTTTATAAGGTGTAGAATAATGAAAGCTGACCCTAGTAAATGCGCCTAAGTTAGAAGCATGAGGGAAAATATTCTAAGGCAATAAAACTGGAAGCTCCCCCGTCAAAATGTGTCCAACTTTGGAGGAGACTTCAAAATGTTCTTAGTTTCGAAAATTGGAAGTGATGGATCCAAAATGCGCCTAGCCTTGAAGAGAGGACCTTAAAAGTTGCTGAATGTTTCGAATTTGAAACATGACCTCTAGTGTGCGCCTGGACTTGCCTGTAGAGGTGATTAAAAATGCTAAGTGTTGGAAACTAGAAGTAGCACCTTCTATATGCGCCTGGAGAGGCATGATGGAGCTTGAAAGTTGACTAAGTCCAGCAAAGTGGGAGTAAGGACCCCTATATGTGCCCAGCCATGAAGGAGGAGATTGAGAATATTAAAGGGGCGTTCAAATTGAAATGAGAAGGCTGAAATGCGCCCAGCTTTGACAAAGAGGCATGTGAAGTTTTTCTAAGCGTTTCAAAGTGGAAGCTTGACAAGCAAAATGCGCCCTTGAAGTGGAGGAGTGGTGGTAAAGTTTTCTAAGCGTTCTAAATTAAAAATTGAAAGCTCAGGGTATGATATGCGCCTGGCTATGAAAAGGTTAGCAAAATTTCTAAATGTTGGAACTTGAAATGGAAGCACAAGGTGGTAAATGCGCCTTTGACTGGAGGGGTGAGCTGGAAGAGAGTTTAAGTGTGGAACTTAAATTGAAAGAAGATCCCATCATTTGCGCCTTCGGCTTAAAAGAAGAGAACTTAAAATTTTCTAAGGCATATAAGGTAACCCCTCTTATTTGCGCCTAACCTTGAAGATGAGGCAAGAAATTTGGTGAAGGTATTAAAATTGAAAGCTTCAGCTATGATTCGCGCCCTTGAAAAGGATGGGTAGAAAAGTTTCTAAGTATGAAAAAATGGAAGTATGACCCTGAAAATGCGCCCAAAATGAAAAGTCAAGAAATATTTTCTAAGTGTTTGCAAGTGGTAGGACAAAAGCTCAAATACGCCCAAGCTAGTGATGAAATGATAGAGTATTTTTCTAAGTATAAATATTTAAATTCCACCTCTAGAAGAAAATACGCCTAAGATGGTTGGGAGATGATGAAATTTATTAAGGCATAGGTAAGTTGACAGGAAAGAAGTCAGATGATGCTAGCTTCACAGGGTCAATGAAAATTTTTAAGTCAGAGCAAGGAAATGTGCCTGGGGTTGAAGAAATGGATTAAATTTGCTAAAAAATTATTTTCTAAGGTTCAAAATTCAAAAAATTAAATGAACCCGTTCGTTGTATACCCATGAATCTGACGCGTTCTGAAGAAAATTTTCTTCTGGGTATTGGGGATCCTCGACAGGGAGTTGATTTTAAAGCCTTTCACACTTCGCCGAAGCTTTTAGGATAAAGATTTTGATGGGCACCAGGTTGATGGTTTTCCTAAGGAAAAATTTGAAAATTTTCTAAGGCAAAGTGACGAAAATGTGTTTTCAAGGTAAAATACTCTAGACGATGAATTTGAAAGGAACTGCCTAGGTGAATTTGCTCAAGTTCTTCATGAAGATAATTTTCCTGAGCCAGAGATGAACGAGATCAAAATTGTGAACACCTCAGCTGGAAAAGTAAAGGGGATATAGTTGAAGTCAAGATGTTGGAAAATCATGAAGAAAGCAAAGTTGGCTAAGGAAAAACAATGAACCCTTGGAAATCAAAATATGAAAATCCTGGTAAGTAAAGTGAATTTATATTATGAAGTGTTCTAATACCCTTCTCCTTGCTTGTTTTGCAGGAGGAATGTTGAGACCAGGCGGTGATGACTTAAGTGATGAAGAAAATAATCCAAGATGACATCTCAACCTCAAAGGAAGAAAAGTTGCGAAAAGTGGCTAAGTGTTGGGACTTAGTATAACTCCAGTGACAAAGAAGAAGTTGAAGAACAACGTCAAGAAGAAGATCGAGAACAGTGTGAACGCGTCTACAAACGGGAATCTTCTAGAAGATGGTGGTCATTAATTGCTCATTTATTGCCCCACTCTCCATTTTGGCGGTTTTTAGGGAGAATCTTGTTTAGGGCTGAGGTGGCACAATCTGGGCCATCCAACCGATTGTAATCTGAGCCGTCCGTTGGACTTGGCCAGCTATATAAAGGGGAGTCCCCTCATTTGTGCACTAGTAGTTAATCAGTTGGATATTAGAGCAGAGTAGAGAGTAGACATTTTTGGAGTTAGAATTGTTTAGTTTCATTGCATTGTTTGAAAGAGAGGGGGATTCTCCCTTTGAGAATTTTTGTAAGAAATTGTCACGAAAGCTAATCATAATAAAAGAATTTCATTGATGGTGAACTCCACTTTTGTCATGAATGGTTTGTGAGGTTTCTTCTTCCTTCAATTTCAAGTAGGATTTAACTTTCACGCAAGTAGTTTACTTTGGATTTGTGGTGTTTGATCAAAGTGGCTTCTCTTTATCCATACCACTAGCAACTTATTGATGGTAAGTCTGCCTTGCGTGGTCAACTGGAAAATACCTCAAACTTAACTTCGATTGTGGTTCTTATGCTTGTATGCATCTTTATGATGGTATATGTATGTCGAACTATAATCTGAATACCTTTCGTTACTCCTTTGAAGATTGCACCTATTTCGCTGAAGCTGTCCGATGTGAGGCTAAGTGAAATTTGGTTGAAGTCTGCTGAAGTTGAGCTCCACATATCTTGCATTTAGAATAGAACGTAAACTTCTTAGGCCCTACACTCATTTTAATTCAGTTCATTTCTGGTTAGGATTAGGAAACTTGTGCTCAATCGCCAAATCATTTGAATTACACGAAATCCCTTAATCCACTGTCTGTTGTTAGCTATCGAACAACTGTGTAAGTCCCCTTGAAATACCAGCAAAACACATCGAGCCAACTGAGGGTATTCTATTGCATGAAGGAACCTTGGAGTTAAATGTATGATCTATCTCGCAATCTTAGCATGCAGGAGACTTTGTTCAAGAGAGGATAGAGTATCCGTTGGGAAACTTTATTCTGTGTTGGTGCGGTCGCAAAAACCACGTCAACAAAAGGGAGATCGCTGGGAGAATACATCCGATGCTGCTAAGAACATCAACACTCCCTCTCAGCTAGGGAGGATACTTCTAGCTGCACAAGACATATCACCTCATCGTGATGTCTACCACAATGGCTACACCCATATGTGGAAAGGAAACATATCACCTCATCGTGATATCAACCATTATGGCTACACCCATGTATGGTATGTACAAATGTTCATCACTTGACGTGATGTTGTCACCTCATCGTGACGTTCACCATGGCTCTCCCAAAGGGTGAAACACAAGTACAAAAAATCATCACGGACTCTCTCACGTGATGTTGTCATGGAGTCACACACATGACATCCACCATGGCTCTCCCAGAGGGTGGAAATGAGGGATTTTACCTCAAATCTCAAAGAGAAATGCACTAACAAGGGCTTGCACCTCAAATCTCTCTCAAAGAGAAATGCATTAAAGAGGATCACTGATACTGAGACTCCTTCTCAACTAGGGCTTGATTCTCCACCATACCAAGCTTGTCTCGATAGTACACAAACTTTATCCTGGAGAGAGGCTTGGTGAGAATGTCTGTCGACTGCTCATCGGTGCTAATATACCTCAACTGGATCACCTTCCTCAATACCATATCTCTGATATAGTGGTATTTGATCTCAAACATGCTTAGTTCTGCCATGAAACACAGGATTGACAGAAAGCTTCACATAGCTCTGGTTATCACAATGAATGATAGTTGGTTCCATTGATTGTTCAAACAATCCTGCAAGGAGCTTCCGAAGCCACATTGCTTCTTGAGCTACCACACAAGCTGCAATATACTCAGCCTCTCCTGTACTCATGCTACAGATGATTGTTTCCTGCTGCACTAGGATATTATCGCAGACCCCAAACTGAAGCAACATCCAGAGGTGCTCTTCTGATTAGTGACACACCCTGCCCAATCAGAATTAGCATAACCATGTAGCTCCAAGTCCACATTAGAAGAATACCTCAAGCCATATCCAACTGTGCCACACAAGTATCTCAGGATATGCTTCGCTGCAACTAGATGTATTTTCCTTGGTTCACACATGAACTGACTAAGTGCACTCACTGCATAGCAAATATCAGGTCTAACGATCCAATCAACTGCCTATACATCGTGGGATCCATTGGTTCTGAAGTAGCTGCAGCCTCTTTCAATTTAAGGCATAGACATGGATTTGCAATCCATCATACCAAATCTCTTCAGAATATCAATAGTATACTTCCCTTGACTTAGAAAGATCTCATGAGGCTTCTGCCATACTTCTAAGCCAAGGAAGTAATGCATATAACCAAGATCCTTCATTTCAAATTCAGAAGCTATCTCCTTGCATTTGATAATGAGGTAATCTTCTCTAGTAAGAAATAAATCAACATAAGGAACGAAGATCAACTAGATTACCATCTTCTTCAAGTTTAGTAGGTTCCCTCTGAATCTTCACGTACTTGCATCAAACTTCTGACCTCTTCATCCAAGATTGCCTGCAACACTTGCCTTAGATAAATGTTATCTAGTGCACACCTTTGGTACTGTAGAGAGTTCAGGATTGTCCTCCTTGACCCCATCAGGTTTCTTCCTCATCAGAAGTCTCAGAAACTTTGCTTTCCACGAACTCAGCCAATTCATTTTCCTCCAAGGTGAGCATAATTCTGAATCTCCAAGATGTGAAATTTGTTGCTCCCTCCAGTCTGTCCTCGATCTTGAGTCCGTTGACCATCTTGATGAAGAGATAGGAGTAATCAACGATGAGAAAGAGAATAAAGAGTATCGCTGTAATACTAAATCTGATCAAGATCTTCTTCAAACCTGCTCTGATACCATGTTAGTTTTATGATCAGATTGGTGCACAAAAAATTAATTCAAAATAACAGCACAATAACACAGCAGATACCCTGGGAAAACCCTCCTCTTGAGGGAGAAAAACCCAGCAACAATATATCTCTTATATATTGAATGTTAACAATAATTGTCTCCTTTACAATAGGCCAATATGAAGGCCAAATATATGCACCACAATCTGATGCAACACAAATACAGAATGAAGCAGTCTGCTGATAAAGATCTCAGCCTTCTACAAAAAACAATGATCTGCTCTTGAGACAAAGTCGCAGTTGAGAAACTCGAACTTGATGAACTACGAACTGAATCAATGGATAATGAACAATGAAACACATCGAATATATATACAAGTGGAAAGGGAGAGACTTATCCCTTGTTACTTCATGTCAGCGTCCAACCAAGAGATATAACTCTAAATAATCGCGTCCCTTCATAAATGAGGTTGGCCTCACTTAATAACAAATATTAATCATCTCTCAATGAATTCACATTCATAAGGTATATGATGTCGACCTTTTAGAGATCGCACCACTTCATGAGATCGAGCCTTCAAAATATGATATTACAATTCAAATATAATAAACATGGATCGTGCCTCTTCATCAAATTGATGACTCTATAAATTAAATAGCTTTGGCTATTATTTAATTTATCATCATAAAGGGAGATCGCTGGGAGAATACAACCGATGCTGCTAAGAACATCAACATAAAGGTCTATCAACACATTGGTATGAAGTTCAATGTGTAGATAAGGGATTATGGTATTTATCCTAAACTCAGTTTTTTAGTTTACTGATTTTGAAATTATCAAGTACTACCTACACATTGAATGGCATACCAATCTCGTCTTTGTGGAGATTTTAAAGAATGCAGATTCAAAGACCTGATAATTTATTGTTCCACACTAGCTTTATTTTGGTATATATAAGTTACAAATTGAATCCAGTTTTCATAAATCATGATTTTTGTTATATATGTTAAAAGTTGCAACTTTAGTCAAGTTACCAATACGGGTACGGGTACATATACAGGTATTGGTACGGGTATGACGATACGACAATTTTTTCCCTTGGGTACGAGTACAAGAATATGCATGTATATGCGATGCATATATATGTGTATGCATGTATGGATGCATGTATGCATGTATGTATGCATGCGCATTATGCATAATATGTATGCATGTACATATGCATGTATGTATCTTGTCTTATGTGCATATGCATGTATATATTAATGATATTCATGCATGTATGTATGTGGATGTATGTATGTATGCATGCATGCATATGCATACATGTATACATCAGCCATGCATATACATACATGTATACATGCATGCATACATGCATGTATGGATGCATATATGCATGTATGTATGGATGTGCTCACTGCTCACATACTCTCTATGTGTATGGATGTATAAATGCATGCATGCTTGGATGTATGTATGCATGTATACGTAATATGGATACATGTATGAATGTATGTATGTATGTATGTATGGATAGTAAGCCGTGGGCATTCGAAATTTGGACCCATCTAAGCCAACACTTATGGACCTTGGCGTCGAATTCGAGTTGGTCCTCGGGTCCTTTCACTACATGTGCGCCTAGAATATTTTGGGTTACACTACAATCCATTTAGAACTTGACCTTGGCTCAACTCCACGCCACTGTTTCATTATGGTGGGGGGGATGGGGGAATTGGGGCGGGGCGAAACTACTCCTTGGTTTTGGCTTGGTGCGGAACCACTCCTTGGTTCTGGCTTTGGTGCAGTGGAACCACTCCTTAGTTCCAATAGTTAATAGTCTTGAGAACTACTCCCTCCAGTTCCATCTTAATGAATTTTCCTGAAACTCACTCCTTAGGTTTTAGCTTGGTGTGGAACTACTCCCTTGGATTCCGACTTAGGATCCGCTACTAACCAAGTTATGACTAGGCATCCCAGGGTCGGCTTGGTGCACTCCCTTTTAGGAGGCTGACTTGAGTTGTTCCTAAGTCCATTCCAGGACATCCAACTCTGAGAATGGGACAATCGAGTAAGATGCTCATGAAGAGCAAATCAACATACTTGTCGTTCCTTTTGTGCACGTTGGCCTTCGATGCATAGGGGCATGTATGCATGTATGTATGGATGTATGTGCATGTATGTATGTATGCATGCATGCATGTATGTATGGATGTATGGATGTATGGATGCATGCATGCATGTATGCATGTATGTATGGATGGATGTATGTATGGATATAAGTATGAATGTATGCATGTATGGATACATGGATGTATATATATGCATGTATGTATATGAATGTATATATGGATGTATATGGATGTATGTATGCATACATGTATGTGTGCTATGTATGTATGTATGCATGTATGCATGTATGTGTGCATGTATGTATGGATGTATGTATGTATGCATGTATGTATGCATGCATGTATCTTTGTCTTATGGATGTATGTATGTATATGCATGCATGCATGTGTCTTGCATATGGATGGATAGTAATATCTATGTATGCATGCATGCATGCATGTATGTATGTATCATGCATGTATGTATGGATGAGTAAGTCATTAGGAATTTGAAATTTGGTCCCATCAAGAAACCAACCATTATGGCACCTTTACGCCAGAATCGAGTTGGTCCCTTGAGGTCCTTTTACTATACGTAAGACTAAAAATTTTGGGTTACTGCTACAATCCATTTGAATCTTGGAGCCACCGACTACACAACAACGTTACGTTATGGCGGGGGGATAGGGGAATTGGGGTGGGGTCACACAGGACACCGAATTCCTATGTAGAGTACTCGGTGAAATCCCTTACTTGGGCACAACATGGACGAGTTTGGAGCGGCTACTAGTGTCGCTTGCATTTTTGAGTGCGTCCGATTTCAAGGCCATTCTAGGATGGTGAGGGAGCCACCGCATAGCAATCCGATGTTCTACATGCATTCATGGTTTAGGGACTTGCGTGCCTCTCAAGCGTGGCTCGTCTTGTTGCACAACAAAAGTTGAGTTCCAAATCCATTCATTCGAATAGCATTAGGGTCACGCTTGAGAAGAATGCAGGAGGGGGATGACGAATGAGATAGCTTCCCTATATAAGCTATTTGTCTGATTCCTAGGCATCGATAAGATGATGCTGAAAAACAACCAAGCCCCCCAATTTTCGACTTTTCACCCAAGTCGTGGGCATTCGAAATTTGGTCCCGTCCAAGCCACCCAATGGCTAGATGAGGGCTTGGATGTGTATGGATGTATGTATGCATGCACATATGCATGTATGTATGCATGTATGTATGCATGCGTGTACTCATGTATGTATGCATGTATGCATGCATGCATGCATGTATGTATGTATGTATGGATGCATAATGCATGCATGCATGTACGCATCTATGGATGTATGTATGCATGTATTTATGTATATATGCATTTATTGCATGCATACATGTATACATGGATGTATGTATGGATGGATGTATGTATGCATGTATGCATGCATGTATGTATGTATGTATGCATGCATGTACGCATGTATGAATGTATGTATGGATGTATGTATGTATGCATGCATGCATGTATGTATGTATGTTTGCATGTATGCATGTATGCATATATGTATGCATAATGCATGCATACATGTACGCATGTATGGATGCATGTATGCATGCATGTATGCATGTATGTATGTATGTATGCTTGCATGTATGCATGTATGTATGTATGCATAATGCATGCATACATGTAGGCATGTATGGATGTATGCATGCATGTATGCGTGTATACATGTATGTATGCATGTACGCACGTATGCATGCATGTATGTATACATGCATGTATACATTCATAATACATGCATGCATGCATACATACATCCATACATGCATACATGCATGCATGCATTATGCATCCATACATACATGTATGCGTGCATACATGCATATAATACATACATACATGCATACATACATCCATACATACAAACATGCATACATACATGCATCCATACATACATCCATACATGCGTACATGCATACATGCATACATGCATGCATACACCCATACACATCCTTACATACATCCATACATCCATACATATATCCATACACATTCATGTATGCATGTATGTATGTATGCATGCATGCATGTACACATGTATGGATGTATGCATGCATGCATGCATGTATCCATGTATGGATGTATGCATGTATGGATCCATGTATGCATGTATGTATGCATGAGTGTATGTATGTGTTGGTTTGTTTTTTTTTAGTGTAACCAGGCCGGTCTTCTAATCTACCTATGGAATTGCCAATTGCAATCAAGGGAAGCTCGAAGGACCTGGACCAACTGACGAAGACTTTAAAAAGCCTCCTACACTTCGGGCTCTACAAGACCCGAGAGGGTGATCCCTTTAATGCTTTTAAAATCTTTGCAATATTATCATAAACAACATTAACAACAACAGATAATCTCATTTAATAGCTCAACATAATAGGATAATACTGAATAGAATTAGCTGTTCATCAGTAATATCAACTATTTGGAGCATGATATAACCACAACACTATAACACAGAGATTTAAAATGGTTTTGAATTTATAAAGTGTTTTTGAGATGCACTAAGCTGGAAGATCAATCAATGCCTAATTTTGGGCCATGGAGTCAAATACATAAAAAGAATTCATCAGCAAATGACATTCAACCAGTGGATTTAAATTGTTAATGCCTTGCATCAACTGTTAGTGCCTTATACCAACAATCCCACTCCTATTATCAATCAAATTCTCCTTACCAAATCCAACCTGCACATTTGAAATCATTGTTATCTGCTCAAAGCATTTAACCATTTCCTTGAAATAGACCCATAAACAAATAACACAATCTCATGAAATTTGAGATGACAAAATCAAAGATACTTTGTATTATTGAATTCATATGATTAAACTGTAC
Source organism: Sequoia sempervirens (assembly GCA_007258455.2). NCBI lineage: Eukaryota > Viridiplantae > Streptophyta > Pinopsida > Cupressales > Cupressaceae > Sequoia > Sequoia sempervirens. Next base: position 18,208,815 of record VDFB02000020.1, read on the forward strand.
AAGTATGGGGACAATTTGAAGATATTCATGAATGTGCAAACCTTTGGAAGACATTTATGAATTATTTGCATAAACTGGCTGTATTTGCTCATAAAATTAGAAATTACAGCTTACAGAATCAAATTATGACTCAAAACTTGACATTTCTCTATCTACACCAGCCTCATACAAAACCCCAAAACCCAATCTCCCAACCAGAATAATGAGAAGAGAAGAGAATATAAAGAAAAGAGAAGCTCCAGAAGAATCCCTAAAACTGATCAGGAAATGCCATCTGGAATCTCAATTCACCGTTGATGAACAAGCTGCTCAAAGCATCTCTCCTCACTCTGTAACTGAATTTACCTCTTCATTTGCCTTTGCTGTTAGTTGCTCATCAACTGAAAATTAGCCCATGTGGGGGAATTCACCATTTATCAGCAGCTGGAAAATATCTCCTTGTTCCCTTGAAAAATTCTTATTTCTGTTCTTTGTTATCTGTTGTAGCTGCACATTGTAAACACATTTAATTTTCATTTCCCAACACCTAAGACATTCCTTTATAAAGTGAATATAAAATTCACTTAACTTATTCTCTTTTTACACTCCATGCACCTATTCTCCATAACACGTTCACAAAATATTTTAAATACTTTACTCTAAAAATCTCCCTCGAGTAAAATTTAACTTTACCTGTGCACACTATGTTGCACATTTAGAATATTTCACCTTTTTCCTTTTAAAAGGAAAACCCATTTAACCTTCTATTGGGCAAAACATTTAGCTTTATGCCATTTAAAATTAAATGGGCCCCCTTTAGTAATTCATCAACCACCTTATAAATTAAAACTTTGGCACTTTTAATTTTATCAGTTCCCTCTTTGAAAATGTCATCTGACATTTTATAGCATTTAAATGTTTTTTCTAAATGCTTTCTAACAAACTTCACCAATTCAATAAACATTTACGTTGGGACCCACCAACACGTGGCAAAATCTCGCTATTTCGCAATAGTTAAAGAACTTGCACCTTCCATTTGCGAGCTAGCGGGGAAGGGTTTGGATGAAGCTGCATCTTATCCTCTTCCTTGAACTGTTGATCTACATTTTGCTTCTGTTTTTCCCTAACTTTCTTCACGCTCGAGCTCTTTTATGCAACTCAGGTCTCTTGTCGTACTTTGGCTATGGTGTTTGATGAAGGTTTTCATTTTTGTGATTTAATGGATGTCGACATCCAACATCAAACCGCGCGGGCTTTCAAGCTTCTATGGCCTTTTCAACGTTCTATCTTGCATAATCTGTCATGGTCGACCTCCATTTGTTTCTGCTACAACAATTCTGTTTGGGGCTTACATTGCAATCACGGCTTCCCACGGGATCACATTTGGAGGAGTGTCCTCACACAAGCTCACGTGCCTTCTCCATTCATTTGGCTGGCGTGGGAAATGCATTTGCTTGAAAGTTATTTTTAGATTTGAAGACATTATGTGTGGAAGCTGCAAACGTAGCACTTTATCCCACTGCTGATGGTGTTCCATGAGACTACATTAAGCTGAGGGCTTATAAAAAGCCTTTTTCAGCGTTTTTTGTGCATATGTTGTACTTATGGAGATCTTGATGCGTTCACAATGCAAAACCCACATTTGCGTGCTGTCCTCTTCCATAGTTCATTTATGCTTTGGTGGATGCCCACCTTTCATTTGCTGCGCACCCTCCAATCTGCCATTTTAAGAACAAAAGTTTCATTTCCATTTATTCATTGCGTTTGCCCTCATTCATCAATACTTCGATGGGTTCTACTATAACACACATTTCTTCCTGGATGATGTCAATGGAGACAGGAAACTGACAGAAAAGTGATCTTGTCTGAAACATAGATGGAGTGCCTCAATACAAATCATTCTTCCATGAGTTTATTTTCGCCTCGAACCCTTCTAAGTCCTTGCTATAGAACGTGGCTTTTATGTTCATGTTGGGCATATGTTACTTTAGTGTTGGCCCCTCTCTTGCTGAAAAGTTTCTAAGGCGTTTCAACCTGTCCATGGTGGAGTGCGTGCCCGACCATAGCGTCCAAGAGATTTCATTAGTTCTAAATGATTTGAGGGGCATTATACTTGCTGCAAGTCACGAGCCTTTAGCTCTTTCACTACGCCTTGACCTCCTCACTATGCTTTGTGGGATGGCGTACCCTATTTCCTGCGTTGCACTTTGAAGCATCTCAACAGATCAAATTTATACATTGAAACTATGGTATCCCATGTTGATGCATAATGCCTTCCCTTTAGATAGCACAATGGTGCTCTTACCTTGGCTTGGTGGCAGCTTGGAGGCTTTTAGAATCTCTTCAATAAATCATCATTGTGCATACCCTAGGCATACTGAGTTTTGTGGGACAAATTCCTATTGAAAAAGCAACAAAACATTTCCAATTCCAAGTTGAAATGCCAATAACTAAACTCACTCACTGTTGATATGCTTCGAGTGGCATCGAGTGTTTCCTTTGCTCTGAGCCAATCACTTGTCCTTAATTCCATACTGCCCAACATTGGTGAGCTTTAAATGCATTTTGGATACATCCCCAATTCATCCCTACTTAGTTAGACCTCATTCCAAGCCAGAGTTATGACTGCAAGATTAGAGATGTATTTATATTAACAGGGAACCTTGGCACTACAAGCTTGCATAACAGATTGATTCCCTTCAGTATCATGTAGCTGTTCACACAACTAAACAAGATTTGAAGTGTTTTCTTTATCCCAAAGAAACTCAACTGCAAGACCACCCTCTTTCTATATGCTTTGGAGCAAAAGCAGTTCAAACTTTGATTAAAACTTCTTAATGCATTAAGGCATTTTGATCAAACATTCTTGTCACATAAATAATCTGCACCTTTAGGCTAGATGGACAAGCCTTGATATGAATACTTCAAAACAATATCTGCCTTGTTGATTCACCACCATTTACTGTTCTTACAACCATGACTGGAAAGTTTCCTTCAAGGTATTCCACAAAGGTGCAAAGTATGTTGGGTCCCCATATGGACCTAACTAAAAAAAAAATCGTTTTCAAACAAATTTTATGCTCAAATTTATTTGAGATAACCTCTGGATGCATCAGGGGTGAAAACACAAACTGGGTTTCCATTAAAACTCACCTTCTGACATTTTTGCAAAATGTGCAAAACCAAGTAAGCTCCGGAATCGGCCTTGAAAACTAGGCAAATGACCTCGTGAAGTTATAAAAACTTGCAGACATGTAGCCATTGCTCCAAAGATTTGAATGCAATAGACGGTTCAGAGAAATGAATCTCGAGGTGAAAGATATTCGACCTCAAAGTAGCTCAGTTGAACTTTTCTGAAATTGTAGCCTTTCTGAACCAATTAAAACTGACCCAATCGCCAATTTGCAAAAATAGCAAATCAACTCCTGGCGAGCTGCCACTGGACACAGTAGATCGTTTAGGTACACTGAGCACGTGTGCAAGAAGGATTGACTTGAGTAATTACTGATCAAAAGATATGAGGTGTCAAAGTTGACCACCTTGAAATGCTGTCAGAAATGCAAATGCAAAACTGGAGAAATTGCATTTGGTTTTGATCTGCTAAAAATAGCAAATCAAGTCATGAGGCCCTAAAAACTGGCATGTGAGCTCATTTTGGTATGGAGAATATAGAGAAACAATTATTTTGGCACGAAGATCAACTGGTTGCAAAATCCAAGCTCAAACAAGAAGCTACTTCGCAAAACTGAACGTTCGCAAACAACTGAACAGTGACAAAACCCTCCAGCTTCACTTTTCGAAACCTTGACAAAACTCATCGTGAGAAGCTGAAAATTCACATGCACGTTTACATATGACACATTAGTGTGTTTGCAAAGGGATTTTTCTTGGAAATCAACGAGCATCAAACTATGACCTCTCAAAGTAGGCCATTCAGGCAGATTAATCAGGTGCGCTTCTGAAAATGCAGAGGCAAAATTTCCGATATAAGCATCTCAAATTTGCGAAATTTGAGAGTGCCATAAGTATGGATGTAAGCATGTATGCATGCATGCATGGATGCATGTAAGTATGCATGTATGTATATATGTATGTATGGATGTAAGGATGTATGCATGTATGCATGCATGTATGTATGCATGTATGCATGTATTTATGTATGTATGTATGTATGCATGAGTGTATGTATCGATGTATGTATGTATGTATGTATGTATGGATGTATGGATGTAAGGATGTAAGGATGTATGTGTGTATGCGTGCTTGTATGTATGTATGTTTGTATGTATGCATGTATATATGTATGCATGCATGTATGAATGTATGCATGAATGCTTGTATGTATGCATGTATGCATGCATGCATGTATGTATGTATGCATGCATGTACGCATGTATGGATGTATATATGGATGTATGTATGTATGCATGCATGTATGTATGTATGTTTGCATGTATGCATAATGCATGCATACATGTACGCATGTATGGATGCATGTATGCATGTATGTATGTATGTATGTATGCTTGCATGTATGCATGTATGTATGTATGTATGCTTGCATGAATGCATGTATGCATGTATGTATGTATGTATGCATAATGCATGCATACATGTACGCATGTATGGATGTATGTATGCATGTATGTATGTATGCATGCATGTACGTATGTATGCATGCGTGTATGTATACATGCATGCATACATTGTATACATACACGCATGCATACATACGTACATGCATACATACGTACATGCATACATACATGCATGCATGCATTATGCATACATGCATGCATTATGCATACATGCATGCATGCATGCATTATGCATCCATACATACATGCATGCATGCATTATGCATCCATACATATATGTATGCATGCATACATGCATATAATACATACATACATGCATACATACATCCATACATAAATTTATGTATAGCAGCTTCGGGCTCATCCTTCTAGCCACGAGTGAAGACATAAATTCATATAGCCTATCGGCTATTCATTTATTTGTGATAATTAATGTGAAGGGGCGCTTCACATGGCAAGAATGTAATTTCAATTTGGGCCGACCTTCCTTGTAATTAGTATTTATTATTTGTAATTATATTTTCTCTTGGTGGCCGACTTAGCTCTTGAAGAGGTGTGACCTCTCTATCAATATGTATATATAGAAGGTCATTTCACTTCATTTGAGAATCAAGCAAGTTCAAGTCTTTCCTTCATACAAGTGCGAATTCTTCAAGGGCAGATTTGAAGAACAAGGAAGTGCAGATTATTGTTTGTGATTGCATCTTGAGTTGGTGCAGAATTTAGGCCTTGAGTGTGGCCTCTTTGTAAAGAGATTTGTTGCCATCTTATGTATATAAGTGAGATCTTTGTTGTTGGGTTTTCTCCCTCAAGAGGAGGGTTTTCCCAGGGTATTCTCTATGTTTATTGTGTCTGATTTTGTGTTAAATATTTGTGATTTACATCTGATCATAAAACTAACATGGTATCAGAGTGGGTCTATGAAAAGATCTGATCAGTCTTGTTTAAGCCTTTTGAAGAAGAGTGTGAGAATTAAGATAGTGTGTATCCCTTCCTTTTACAATCATGTACGATGGGCGGAAGTGAATTCATTTTGTTGGGTGAAAATTATGTAATCAACTTTTCGATAGATTACACAACTTGGACTTCAGCCACAGCTATGTGAGATGTGAATCTCTCCTCTCGGAAAGGGGAGGCACCCTTCTTACTGCTAACAGAAGCGGTAGTAAAACAAAAAAGTAATTACAAAATGTACACGAAACTTACGAAGTGGGGGGGGTGTGTTACATTCATCCTTCTCTCTTTTTTCAGAGAAGATGTTTACAATGCTTCACCGTTGGAAGTTCAGAATTCTTGATAACCTTAAACTAACAACTAGCAGTAATACCAATACCTCTATCTCGTCAAAGCGAAGCGTAGAGATACCAGAAGTGATTAATAATAAACAAATAAAGTAAAAAGGGAAAGCTCACGAAAGCACAAAGTCGTTCCGTAGCTTTATCAATGTTGGATATGTGTAGATGTACCGTTTGTCACGTTAGAAGCACAAAGTCTTCTTATATGCAGCAATTCCTCGAACAGCATGAACGATTACAAGCACAAAGTCTTGTAGATCATCCAACAAAAGTATCAAAGAGCACGAATGATTACAAGCACAAAGTCTTGTAGATCCTTCAACAAAAGTATCCAAGAGTATGAATAATTACAAGCACAAAGTCTTGTAGATCATTCAACCAAATGATAAACAGAAATACAAATGCAATCTAAATAATAAATGTAACACAAAGTTTACATAAACTACTTAGAGTCCTTCATATTTTTCAAGCTAATCACTACCAAATAAGATCAACTCACAAAAGTATCGAATCCAACGCAAAGTTTGGCTTGCAATCCTTTTCTTTATTAATCGAATTTCATTCACAAAGTATGAACGTAAAGTTTCACAAATTTGCTTCAAAAAGGGCAGCACTTCGTTGCAAAACACTAAAGGATAAATTTACAATGGAAATCCCTCACATTATATAGAAAGAGGGATGGGAAAAATTAGGAAAGAGATTGAGAAAATTAAGGAAAGTTAGGTGAGCGATTTTAGGAGATCTCACCCAACTTTGACCAAAGTCAAAGTGTAATTTATTTTCAAAATATTACATCTTTGAGCTTGGTGTAATTACAATTTACAAAAAGACATTTGAAAATGTCGAGAAATATTTACAAGATGCATAATGGGATGCACCGGAAATGTCTAACACTGGAGAATAGGGGGCTGCTTCATGTTTCTTTGCATTGGGCGCAGAAGTCTTCAAATTTCCGTCTCGCCAGACGTCCCCAAGATGCCTTCAAGCTGTCCAACGTGAGCCTTAGATCGCGAATGATGTTCAAATGGGCTTCCAGAAGTCCGAACCGGCCAATCAAATTCATGATGGCTTCCTTTGAAGATCCGGATATTTTATGGCCGCAAGAAGATACGATTTTCCCTGAAGAAGTTGACCTCGTGCAACTCTCGATACCTTTTCAAGACGACATGATGCCCGGCCGCATCTTCCCCGCATTTCAGAAGATCTTTCAGAAGAGATTGAACCACTTGAATTTCAGAGCTCTACGATTCTCTTACCTCAATGAAATTTTCGGTCGTGAATTACCCTAACCTCCATCAATTTAATCGAGCTTTACCTGTTTCATTTCCGACCATGACAACAGGCATTTTTCCATGTCTCTGCGCTCTTGGGAAAGTACACTTTTCTCTTTATCAAGCTCTGTGGTGAGCTTGGCCAACAAGGTAGTTTTCTCGTTCGCAGCCAATATAATCTGAGATCCGTGTTCAATGATCTTCTCAACAAAATCATATAACACCCTGCCTTTGGAGGCGAACTTCTCAGCTTTCTTGACAGCTGGGTCTTCAATATTTACCACTGTCAGCGGTTGTGCATTACTTGGAGAACCTGCAAGTCTCTTTACAACAGTGGCATAATGCTCTGCCCTCTGTTTGTACATGTTATGAGCTTGCTCTACTTTATCCAGCCTTCCAGCCAAGATATTCAAAGTGACTTGCACATCAGCTTTTGCACTTTCATTGGTAACCTTGCCAAGCTGGACCTTTGTTACCGTGTAGTCCTCCATATTGACATCACCTTCTTCACTTGGTGGTATTCCAATTTCAGCATACTTGTGGCCAGACTTATCAACATTCAGCCTTGAGTATACCTTTGCCTTCTTCTTCCCTTTGGCCTTTGGAAGGACTATCTCTTCAAGGTCGAGCTCCTCCGGAGAAATCATTTGCTTTTTACGCTTCGACACTTGAGATATTAGCCAAGGAGGAAGAAAAGAAGTGTGAACTTCTGGATTTACTGTCAATTCAGTCGCCATTGCTACTTCTGAAGTTATTGTCACATCTAAACTTACCATAGGTATCGTGACAATCGGAGAAGTGTCTGTAATCATCGCTCCTGTAGTTGACACATTGAGTTGATCACGCATTGACTCATTCATGAAATGATTGAATTCATTTTCAGAAGTGATATCATATGTTGGCGAAGACAAGCTAGGAATGGACGATGGAGGGCTTGACAATATATCAACCGTATGGATGCTTGTCACTGAAGGAGTATCAAGCTGGGTTGATGCTGCGGGGATAGGAGATATCTCAGCTGCAGGAATGCATGTGGTAGGAATAGGTGACGAGGGAACAGGAGGTGGAGGAGTTCTTGAATCTGGAGGGGTATGAGGAACATTTGAAGTCACAGGCGATGATGTTCTGGGAATTTCCTCAATTACATTCTCAGGAGGAGAAGTAGTTTTTTCTTGATCATGCCCGGGTTCCTGTTGATCACCCTCTTGTCTCTCCGACTGCCTCAAAATCACCTCTTCAGATCCTTCTTCTAATCTTCATCGATTCTTGCCCGCTCAGAAACTCCTTCTGATCGTGGAGTTCCGTCACAATCTTCATCTTTAGCGGATTGGTCACTTGAAGTTTCTTCTTCATCGGAATCTACCTCCTCTAGAATAGGCTTTTTACCTTTAGAGCGAGATGGATTAGATTCCGTGATCACTGTCTCTGGGACGGACTGAGTATCTTTCTTGCCAACAGTGAACTTGATCCTAGGACCTCTTCGTGAAGAAGTGGGAATGGCCGCTAATTTATTTTTGTTGCAGAGTTCTTGCTGTTGGCGAGCTTCTACTTCGGATTCCTCTCCTTCTGAGTCTGTTCTGAAACTTTTCATTGCATAACCATGTTTATGTAACCATTCTTCTGTGTTGGCTAGGATTGGTCTCAACCTTTCTCTCATGCTGGTAACTTCTTTCCTAGACCATTGTATTGTAGGCAACGACCTTTTAGCAATGCCTTGCTCATCATAGACAGCATTCATGATATCACCTGGATCTTCAAAATCCTCTGGTAGGTCAGCAATACCAAGATCCCTGATTTGTTGAACATTCAACCTGCAATAGTCCATTTTACGAATGGCTTCATCTCCGCAGCCTGCCCAGATGTCCTCAAATGGTACCTAGTGTTGGTGACCCTTTTGTAACTTCTCCGACATCTTGTAGTCGCAAACTTCAAACCTATACCGAGGGTTTCTGGATGAATCGCGATCCGCATTTCAGCATAAAACAGACTTAGCCTTTGTGCAGCTTTGATAGTATATCGGGTCGAAGCGGTCATGGGAACTTGAATCCACGCAGGTGCTTCTTCGTTCTTTTTGCACTGACATCAACTGTCTGCATGTTTCCATGAGAACCCACTTATCCGAAGGATAACGTGGTAGCATGTAGGGACAACCAGTGTAGCAACCTACTCTCAAGTAAGTAAACGTTGGGAATTGGAGAAATATGCATCCAAATTTACTTACCACCTTATAAGCCTCATCAGATACTCTTCTTCTTTCCAGAGCTGGATCAAAATTGAAGAGCAAAGGCGCAAAGAAAGCATCAGTGACCCATCTGAAATGGTGAAAGCTTTCCTTCAGCTCCAATTGATAGAAATATTTGTACACCGGCACCATCATCCGATTCCCTTTCGTAGATAGACCTGGGAATTGTCTCATCACAGCCGCCGCGTACACCAGGTAAGAAGTCATGTAGAACTTCAATGTAGAAGGAGCATTGATCAACTGCTTGTGTATTTCATCACTGATTTGTTTTCCCTAGTCAATATGCACCTTCTGCCTTCTTACGATCTTGATGTATTCATACATCCAATCGTGAAAAGTGGATGATTCCGGCAAGCCTTTCACCTTGCTTAGAAATGTGATCATATCCTTGACGTCATCTTTGAAGTCACTTCGCAGGAGTCCTTTCGGCCATCTGGAAACAGAAGATCTAGGCTTCTTTAACCATTGAGTGTTTATCAACTGATTAGCTTTATTGGGATCAACATCAAAGATCTCATGTGCTTTTGATATAGAAATGTCAATGTATTTCTCCATATGAGGGACCTTGAAAACAATATCAAAGAAATCAGGGTCGAGTCTCAGAATCTCGTGCCCAGAGGAATTGATCACACTTCTGCTTTCTCTGATGTAATGAGACGCCACCTGAAGAACAAACTCAGTATTGTGCATAGCTATAGGGAACATTGCCACCAAATGAAGGTTGTTGTGTACGATTGCTCTCATTGAATTAGGAAGAGGCTTCGTCTCTGTTTGCTTTGTGAAGTCAATCAAGTCTTGATGACCAACCTCTATGTCTTTTATCTCTTCGACCTTTGAAAGCACTACAGTCGGCGGTGTTGATGTGTTTTTCGTGACCGCACCAACGCAGAATAAAGTCGCCAACAGCTTCCCTATTCTCTCTTGATAAAAGTATTCCGCACGCTAAGATTGCAAGAAAGTTTGTGCGTTCAAATCCAAGGTTCCTTCAGTGCGAATAGGCTCAGTTGGCTCGATGTGATTTGCTGGTATTTCAAAGGGACTTACGGAATTGTTCAGCAGCAGAGGAAGGGGGGTTTCCACAATTCGACAGATTTATCAATGAAGCATAGATTTCCTATTTTAACCAGAAAGTACTGAATTGAAATGGGGTAAGGTTGAGAGAGTCTAAATCTATTCTAAGTGTGGGATATGGAGCTCAATTCAACAAACTTCAACCAAACTTCGCTTTGCCTCACCTCGGACAACTTCCACGGAGTCGGTGCAATCTTCAGGGGAGATGACTAAAGATGTTCAAACCACCATTTGATATGAAGATACCATCACAACGATGCATACCACCATTCAAACTGTGATTGAAGTTAGGCCCAAACGTTTCCAGTTGACCACACAAGGCGCATTCACCATCAGCAAATACACTAGTGGTATGGATAGACGAAGTTGCTCAGATCAAACACCACATTCCACAGCTAACAACTACTTGCATGGAATAAAAATTATACTACTTAGAACTATTTTACTCTACCATTTGAATCGGAAGGACGAAGAAACCTTGCTAGCTACTCACAACAAAGACGAAATTCACCATCAATGAAAAACTCTTTTATTGAGAGAGTGTTCACAACAATTTCTTACAAAGTTTTCAAAGGGAAAACTTTCCCTCTTCTTCAAACTACACTATCAGTCTATACTAAGTTACTCTAAGCTATCACCTAGTTGTCTCTCTACTCTGACTTTTACTCTAATGAGATACAAATGAGGGGGACTCCCCCTTTTATAGATGGCCAAGTCCAACGGACGGCTCAGATTACAATCGGCTGGATGGCCTAGATTGTGCCACCTCAACCCTAAACAAGATTTGCCCTAAAAACTGCCACAAAGGAGAGTGGGGTAATAAATGAGCCATTAATATCCACCATCCTTCTAGAAGATTCCGTTTGTAGACACGTTCACACTGTTCTCGATCCTTTTCTTAACGTCATTCTTCAACTTTTGGCATGGCATCCGCGTTTTCATTTTAAAATTCCAAGACCACAATCTCATTCTTCTGCTTGATGAAGATTTTCTTCTTGATGTTGTTCCTCAACTTAGAAGTACTTGAGGACGACCTTCTTCTCTCCATCTTGAGCTTTGAAATTTTTTCTTCTTTGTCACTTGAGTTGGGCACATACTAAGTCTCAACACTTAGTCATTTTCTCCAAGTATTCGCTTCATCTCCTTAAGTCACCACCGTTTAGTCTCGACGTTCCACCTGCAAAACAAGCAAGGAGAGGAGCATCATAACACTTCATAATATAAATTCAACTTACTTACTAGGATTCTCACGCTCTAATTTCCAAGCGTTCATCGCCTTCACTAGCCAACTTTGCGTTCAATCCTTCATGCCTTAGCCAAATTTCATCATCCTCAAGGACATATCATCTTTCGAAAGTGTTAACCGCATCTTCCTCACTTTTCCGGCTGACATTTCATCCAACCCTGGCTCGAGCAAAATGTTTTCATCAGGAACTTGATTAAAAATCATCTAGGCGATCATTTTCAAATTCATCCGCCAAGGCATTTTTAACACATTTTTCCTTGCCTTAGAAAATTTCTCAAATTTTCCTTAGGAAATTCATCAACCTGGTGCCCATCAAAAATATTCACCTCAGAATTCCCGGCAAGCTATGGAAGACTTTGAAATCCATTCCTCATCGCAGATGTCCAATACCCAGAAGAAAATTTCCCCCAGAAAGCATCGAATTCATGTGTATCCAAACGAAGGGGTACATTTAATTTTTGAATTTTCAAACCTTAGAAAAATATTTCTCAATCAAATTTATCCTCATTCTTCATCTCTGGGCAAATTTTCCTTGCTCGGCCTTGAAAATTTTAACAATTTCATGAAGCTGGCACCTTCTGGCATATTTCACAGCCAATTCCTTCTTGCCTCAGAAAACTTTATCCCTTCAAGTCTAGGCGCAAATAGAGGGTCACACTTCAAGTTTCACATACTTAGAATATTTTTATCTTTCCATAAGTCAAAGGTGCAGTCAAGGGGTTGAGGTTCAAATTTTTCCATACTTAGCATATTTCCTAGCTCAACGCCTTGGAATCTTTCACTTTGCATGCATCACGCCTTGGAATTTCCTCTTGCCTTCTAATACCTTGAGGGCGCATATGGCTAGGCAAGCTTCTAGTTTTCATAACTTAGAAAATTTCAAGGACTTCCCTCCTTTGTTGGGCGCATTTTAAAGGGTGCACTCCAAATTTAAAACACTTAGAAAAATTTTCAAGTTCTTCTTCTCTTTCTAGGCGCATATGGAGGGGTATTCTCCCAATTTTGCAACACTTAGAACACTTTTAGCTAGCATACTACCTTTGCAAGGTGGGGCGCATTTCGCCCCCTATACTTTCATTTTCAACCACTTAGAAATTTTTCCATCTCTTCCTTGAAGCTAGGGCGCAAATGAGAGGGGCTACTTTCAATTTGTAGCACTTAGAAATTTTACCCGACTTCCATTTGGCAAGGGCGCATTTAAGGTGTCCAACTTCAAGCTTAAATGCCTTAGAAAATTTTCAATCACCTTCTCTTCTCCTTGGGCGCAAATGGAGGGATGAACTTCAAATTTCACAGAGTTAGAAACTTTTTCAAATTTTTATGCAAGGTGAGGCGCATTTGAGGCCCTTTGCTTTTAATTTTCCACACTTAGGTAAATTTCATGGAGCCTCTCATGAGTTGGGCGCATTTAGCCCCTCATGCATTTAATTTTCAACACTTAGTGAATTTTTACTCCAACTTCAAGTTCAAGGGCGCGCTTCACCATGGAGCTTTCAACTTTCCAGACTTAGAGAAAAATTCAAACCACCTTCTCAAGCTAGGGCGCATTTAGGACCCCCTACTTCCAATTTTTGATACTTAGAAAATTTTGAAGCTCCACATGCAAGTTTAGGTGCATTTTGGGGCTTGAGCTTCAAATTTTGATAACTTAGAGAAAATTTCATCAAGCTTTAACCTCAAGGGCGCATTTTGACCTATGAGCTTCCATCTTCAATGCCTTACTAAATTTCTTGGCTCATCTTCAGCTTTTAAAGGCATTCTTCACTAGCTGGACTTGAAAATTTATCAATTTCAGTGAATTTTATGCTCTTTGCCTAATTTAGGGAAACTTGATCACGCTAACCCTAATTTGCTATTTTTAGAAAGTTTTTCAACCTTGCGCTTCAAGCTAATTTCAAGCTCCAAAAAGGCTGGATTTTTCTTTGTTTCAAATCTCGAGATGTGGTTGAGCTGTCGGGCCCTGATATCTGCGTGCACCTGCTATTTTTAGCAACTTACTAAAAATAGCAATTGCTCAGAATGTCTTAAAATTTTGCGTGCCGATTGCCTGAAGGGTATTGATCATGACTGGACGCTGCTTCTGCCTGGCTGTCATGTTTCGCCCTTGATTTTAGGAAACCCTAATTTTTTTGCACAGGCCTGCTAAAAATAGTAAGTGCTTGATTTTCCATCCTCTGCAACTTCGTTCGCCTTGAAATTCGTGCCATGGGATCCTTGTCAGCTGCTTGACCTGTTCATACTGACACTTCACGCTGACCTGCTATTTTTGGCATGTTTCTGGGGGTGGCTTACTATTTATAGTAACTGCTTGCTTTTGAGACTTCCACAACTCCATTTGACTAGAAATTCGAATAACGCGCTCCTCACCTCGTGACCTGCCTGTTGACGCCGGCGCATGTGGATGACTTTCTATTTATAGCCTGTTTCCAAAATTACTTACTATAAATAGTAAGTGCTCCGTTTGCCTTCAAATTTTACCAGCAGACTCCTTGAAAGATGCTGATCGCGGTGGTTTACACCGGTTTTCAAAGGTCCCGAAGCTGGAAACCCTAATTTTCTCTGCATGCGTATCAAATGATCTCTGTTTGTTCTCATTTCTATTGCATTGTGATCAGCTCGTGATTCTGAAGAGCTGGGAGGCGGCCGTCGGAATGTATCTGCTAAAAATAGTAAGTTCCTTACTGGGTGACTATCTCTGTTTGCATGTCACATCACTGCGAAGCTCTCAAAAAACCCACAAGGAATATGCAGACATGCAAAGAAATCGCTGACATGCAAACCCTAAAAATAGCCCCAGAAGACTGAATTTTGAAAGTCATTATCTTGCTTTGCATGTCACACCATTGCGAAGGTCTCGAAAAACCCAGAAGGAATACCCAGACATGCGTTGAAAAACTCTTCATCTAAGCCCTGAAATCTGCTCCAGAAGTTGAACTGCTAAAAATAGCAAGTTGCCCGTTTTAGCTCAAATTTTGCATGCGAGTAACTTGACATGTTCTGAATGCAGTGTGACGATTGAAACTTCAAAAGTGCTGATGGAATGCCTGAAATTACACACTAAAAATAGTAAGTTGTCAGAATATGATGAAATTTTAGTGAAAGCCTGCTAGAAGCACATTGACAATAGTGTTAGTCTTTATTTTTAATTTATTTACCTCACTTGACCTCAAATTGGCCGAAAAGTTCAAAACCCTAATTTTTAGACTCAGCCAAAATTTCACGTTAAGGTTCAACGGCGAGCACATCCCGGAAAGACAGACAGTAGAAAAGAGAGACAACGACAAAACAACCCAAAAAGTAAAGCCAAAATTAGGGGGCCCCCATTTGCAATGGGGCGATGTGTGAAAAAGGTCACAACAGGGTGTTAGGCTCAATTTTGATGAACTTCAACCAAACGTTGTCTAGCCTCCTGTTGGACAGCTTTGATAAGGTTAGTGCAATCTTCAAAGGAGAAAAAGGATGTTCAAACCACGATTCAATGATGCAAGTACCATCACAACGATGCATAGCTACACATGAATCTTGATTGAAGTTAAGTATAAAAGTTTTCCAGTTGACCACGCAGGACAAACTTACCATCAATAAGATTGTTAGTGGTATGGACTCAAGAAGCTCATTTACATCAAACATAAACACCCATAATTAACTATTAGCATGAAAATGAAATCCTACTTGAAGTCAAAGGAAGAAGAAACCTCACAAACTACTCACAACAAAAATTGAATTCACCATCAATGAAATGCTTTTATTATGATTAGCTTTCGTGACAATCTCTTACAAAAATTCTCAAAGGGAGAATTCCCCTTCTCCTTCAAACAACACAATGAAAACTATTCTAACTCAAAAAATGTCTACTCTCTATTCTGCTCCGATATCAACTAATTAATAACTACTAGTGTACAAATGAGGGGACTCCCCTTTATATAGCTGGCCAATCTCAACGGATGGTCCAGATCAAATTACAATGGAGGGCTCAGATTGAGCCACCTCAGCCCTAGACAAGAATAACCCTAAAAACTGCCAGAAGGTGGAGGAGTGGCGTCATTAATGATCCAAAAAATAACAGATCCCTCCTTGACCACCATGGGAAATTAATGTCCACTATCCTTCTAGAAGATTCTCATCCATAACCGCATTCCCATTGCTCTTTTCTCTGACCGCGTAAGCTATGAATCGGGCCAGCACTGAATCAACTTCCTCCTCAGAAATCGATGGAGTAAGATTGAGTTGATATTCAAGGATACCCACCATTTGCTCGCATCGATCACAAGACTTTCTCCAAGTCTCAATGGAGTCCTGTGTGCTTTGAATAATTGTTGAAAACGTGGAGATGTTTTCAAATTCAAGCTAGGAAAACGTCCTCATCTCAGAGAAGAAAGGTTGCAACCTTGCCTTCAATCCTTCCACCTCCACCTCCTCATGAGTTAGCCTCCTGGAGAACAATGCATCCAATGTGTTGAGGATGCCCTCGTGAATATTGCTCATCGCCTTCTTGATTTTGGAAGATTTTGTAGCTTCCATGTCAAAGAAGCCCTTCCCAGTGAATGCAGCAGAATGCCATCCAAGGAAATCATACCTGTCTCCAGCTTGGATCACTCCTTCATTTATCAAAGTCTGTGTAGGCATACGCATCAGAACAACAAGAAGAAGGAATAGTCTTATCCTAGAAAATATGGGTGTCACCCCAAGCTTGCTCAACACCATCTAAGTGTGAAAGGATACTAGATGCACTCTGAAAAGAGGAGACAAGGTCAGCCATGAATTTCTCCGCCTCACTGCGAACACTGCTTATCCATTTATCTCCCTCTCGGACAGCCCTCTTCACTTCTTCAAGCCCACTGATTGGTTCTCGTGGCAACTCCGGTGGAAGCTCTACTGCTGGGTTCTCCTGAGCACCCGGACATGCTAGATGTTGCACATATTCAACCAATGCCTTCTGCTCTTTCTTCAATCTCTTATACTTTCCCTCCTTTTTTACTAGCCTGTCCCTCAACGCTTGGAATGAGCTTTCAGCTTCTTCAACCACTTGCACTCTAGAAGGACGTCCCAAATCAATTGTGGTGATGGTGTAATTCTCTAGCATTGCGTCACTCAAATCATGATCCTCCCTTGGAACGAAAATATGGAGGGCGCGTGAACCAGCCTGATTAGTCTCCATTTTCGAATACTTTCTTGCCCTCTTCCTTTTTGGTGACTTACTTGTTCTATTTAGAAGCTCCTCCATCTCAATTGCCAGATCAACATCATCATCCTGATCCCTCCTTATTGCATGTGAGAGCCAATTACACTAAACGTCATAAACAATAAGGGGCTGCTCTTCAGTTGCCTCCACTTCACAAACCTCCTCCTGAGCAATATTTTGTTGAGGTTCAATTATTTCAATGTGTTGATCACTCTCCTCATGAGCTCCAACCCTTGACTCTATGACGTCTTCCTCTATCTCGAGCGCATAATCAAAGTGGGTATCTATTTTTGTCTCTTCCCCTTCATCTAGCTGATTGGCACCTTCAGGAACATTAGCACTCTGACTGTCCATTTCTCTAGGCATTGGCTAGTTAACTTCTCCAACCTCTGGTGCTCCATTCATTCAAACCCTCTGATCCGCAAACAGCGAGACTTCGCGCACACTGGAGGAATGGGTCACCAACTGAGTAGATGATGTATCCTCTGATCCTTGAGGTTCCGGCTGAATAGGTTCTTCCGGCTGTGGTGGCTCCACAGCCTGGGCAGTTTGTTTCTTCCTCTTTGCCAACACCGGTGGCCTTCTATCACCCATGAGGTCGTATGTGAGGGCAACTAACCTTCTCCTCAATCTGTGAACGTGCTCCTCTACCCAAGTCCTTGTAAAAGTCAAGACGGGAATAGACAAGGTGTCTAAGTCCGTAATCTCCGGTTCAGCCCAATCTGGTGGTGGGATCAGAGTGTTCTTTATCTATTAATAATCTGGGTGAACAAGCCTGGTATCTTCTTCGACTTGATCCGACACTGGGACCACTTCACATTCTCTAATTAATTTGAGAGGCAACCTGGAAAACATTCTTTTTCTAATCTCAGCCTCGTCTCCAGCATTCGCCCAAAAATCTTCCAAGTGAGCCCTGTGCCTGTACTCCTCTCCTTGCACTATTCCAATCTTTCCTCGTGGATCAAAATCCTGCCGGCTGGTATGGAGAGTTAAATGATAGAACTGCAACTCATCTTCTGCCTCCCTGGCTGCCTGCAAGGAAGGGCACTCCTCGAGTGAGTTCCCCAAAACAATGGGAAAGTGTAAACCTCTCTTCTTCTTCCTTCTTATAATTTTGTAGTAGGCTACCAGTTGCCTAGACAGCTCAAGCATTATCATCCTGTTCGTCGGGTACCTCGGTAGTCGGTAGGCGTATGAACTGTACCCCGGTAGCCTCAAATAGGTGAACTTTGGGAATTAGACGAACCAAAACCCATACTCTTCTATCAACATTTGCACCTCTTCAAATATCCTCTGGTGCAGTCTTCATTGAAGGGTCCTCGTGATGTACATGGTGAAGGCGTCATTCACCCTCTTGAAGTCAGCGGTGCTTGTGAGATGTAGCTGCCTACAAGATTCATGAATCTTGAACTGATTAAAACCACACCCAATCGGCTCTTGGTATGCCAACCCCCTGTATTTTGTCATCCGAGCAAGCATGTAGATGACATAAGAACTCATGTAGAACGTTTTCGTTCTCCTTATATTCTGAAACTATTCATCAATATTGTCGTTGATCATCTGAGCCCAATTCACTTCCACCTTCCCTTCGAGCACCACGCTGATGTAAAAGAACATCCATGGTTCGAACACATATGACTGTGGGCTGCCGTTAACCCGACTGAGCAACATGATTATATCACAGTATTCTTGCTTTAGCTCCTCTGAAATTATTTGCTTTGGCAGCCTAGCGGCAGGAGGCTTTGGCTTTCTCATCCAGGTGGTATTGATTCTCTTCATGCACTTCTCGAAAGATGTGTCATACATCTTATCAGCTTTTGCCTTGGATTTGTACAACATTTTATCTATGGGCAGAATCCCGAATGCCTCGCCAATTGCATCAGGTGCGAGGTTGGCTAACAACATGCCATCCGGAGAAACAATTGTCCGATGGTTTGAATTGTAGAAGTTTGCGCACTCCATAATCAGCTCAGGACACCGAACTGCTGGTTGGAACCCGGCTGCTGCATATAATCCGCTCCTCAGAATATTGCGTGACACTTCCGTTGGAGGATTGCCACCTTGCCCATATATCCTTCGCATGAAGGCCTCAAGGTTGAAAGACCCAAGGTTGGTATCAGTCACATTCCCGTACTTTGACACGATCTTAGACTCCGGAATGAAAGACTTCTTCAAGCTCTTGATGATTGTCTGCCTGGAGGCGTTTTCTTTGATAGCTTCATTATTCCCAGCCACATTAGCTTTTCGTCCTTCAGCGATCTGCAAGACGAAAAGCAAACATTACACTTTCAAACTTTAAAATAAAAAACTACGAGAATGGCCGGCGAATGGAGTTGGATGCAAAAATAAATACAAATTAATAGCTTCAGCAGTAAACTTCAACTTCAAACCTCAATAACTTTAAACTCCGAAACATAAAATTCCGAACTTCAACAATTTTGCAGCCAAAAGAAATTAACTCCAGCAATTCCAACTTCAGAAAATGCTTCAAGTTTCAACAACCTTCAACAATTTTAAATCAACAACTTTGAAAGTTTTAAATCAGCACTAGCAACTTTGAAAGTTTTAAATCAGCACGTTCCAACAATTTCAAATCAGCACTTTGAAAGTTATAAATCAGCAACTTCGAAGGTTTCAATAGTTTCTACTTCTGATTTGATTCTAAACATTTAGCAACTTCAGAAAATTTAAATCTTCAAGCTCAAGCAATTCAGTGAAATAATTAAACGATTTTATCCTTCAGCAACTTTCAACTTCGAAAAACCACTTCAAGTTTCAGCAAAATATTAAATCTCAACAACTTTAAATACTTACCTTCAGCAACTTGGAGAAATAAAATTCTCAACCTTGGCAGCTTATACTTCAAATTTTGTTTCAAATCTCAGCAACTTCGCAACTTCAGATATTTTTAAATCTCAGCAACTCCAAATCTCGAGAAATTCAAGCTTCTTGAAAAATCGAATTCAACACCTCTCACACTTTCAGCAACTCTCAACTTCGAATTCACTCACAACTCAACAATTACTCTCAACTCTTTAGCACAAATCTCAGCTTCGAATTTTGTGAGATGAAAATGAAAATCCTCGAAGTTTTTATAACCAAAAGCTGGTGCTTATTTTAGCAAATGCCATTAATGACTTAGCAATTTTCCAAATTTAAAAGAGAATATTCCAGCCGTCTTACAGTCGTCATAGCAATTTGCTATTCTAGGAGATTCTTTCCTCGATTTGAATTTAAAACTTCCCTCCCGACTGCCAGTTACTTCCAGCTAACTGAAGTAATTTCGAGAAAAATCATTTTACTTCGATTTAAAACAATCTTACCGCTTTTTTTATAAAATGGCATATTTAAAATATAAAAATTTAATTTAAACGCCATTTAATTTATTCGTCAGCACACTTTAAAAAAAATGGCTAGGCATAATTTATTTTCCGTCCGTAATAACTCCAAAAAAAATTCCCCGCACTTGAAATCGTCCTGTTGTGACCTTTTCACACACCACCCCATTCAAAATGGGGACCCCCTAGTTTTTGCTCCATTCCTCGTCTTTTGGCTCTAGTTTTGTCTCTCCCTCTCTTTCTGCTGTCTGTCCTTTTCGAGGATGTCTCTGCCATTGAGTTTAAATGTGAGTTTGGCCAAGTTTGAAAATTAGGGTTTTGAACTTCCTTGCCAATTTGAGGTCAAATGAAGTGAGTAAATTGAGATTTGAGACTAACATTGATGTCAGTGTGCTTCCAGCAAGCTTCCACTAAAATTTCATATGATTCTGGCTACTTACTATTTTTAGTAAGTGTGCAATTACAGGCAATTCGTCAACATTTTTGAAATTTTGACAGTCATGTTGCATTCAAAACACACCAAGCTGCTCACGTGCGAAATTTGAGCTGAAACAAAGGACTTACTATTTTTAGCAGTTCAGCTTCCGGAGCCAATTTCAGGGCCTATATGCAGAGTTTTTCAACGCATGTCTGGAAATTCCTTCTGGGTTTTCTGAGACCTTCGTGATGGTGTGACATGCAAAGCGAGATAACAACTTTCAGAATTTAGACTTCCAGGGCTATTTTTAGGGTTTGCATGTCAGCGTTTTCTTTGCATGTTTGCATATTCCTTGTGGGTTTTTCGAGAGCTTCGCAATGATATGACATGCAAACGGAGATGGTCACTCATTTGGGAACTTACTATTTTTAGCAGGTGCATCCCAGCAGCCGCCTCCCAGCTCTTCAGAATCACAAGCTAATCGCTATGCAACAGAAACGAAGACAAATAGAGACCATTTGATATGCATGTAGAGCAAATTAGGGTTTCCAGCTTCGGGACCTAAAAAGAAGGGCAAAAAGTCAGAATTTTTGAAAACCAGTGTAAACCACCGCGATCAGCATCCTTCAAGCTATCTACTGGTAAAATTTGAAGACAAACGGAGCACTTACTATTTACAGTAAGGCATTCCTAAAACAGGCTATAAATAGTAAATCAGCAGTGAGTGCCAGCGTTAGCAGGCAGGTCACGTGGTGAGGAGCACGTCATTCAAATTTCAAGTCAATCGGAGCCATGGAAGTCTCAAAATCAAGCAGCTACTATTTATAGTAAGCCACCTCCATAAATGTGCTATAAATAGCAGGTCAGCACGAGGCGTCAGTACAAACAAGTCAAATAGCTGATAAAGACCCCTTGGCGCAAATTTCAAGCTAAACGGAGTCACAGAGGATGAAAAATCAGTCACTTACTATTTTTAGCAGGCTGGTGCAGAGGAATTAGGGTTTCCTAAATTCAAGGGCAAGACACGACAGTAATGCAAATGCAGCATCCAGCCACGATCACCACACTTCAGGCAATCGGCACGCAAAATTTGAAGGCATTCTGAGCAATTGCTATTTTTAGCAGGTTGCTAAAAATAGCAGGTACAGGAAGGCACCTGACACCAGCTGCTTAACCACGTCCCAGGGTTCGAAACAAAGCGAAATCAGGCCTTTCAAGGGTTAGAAGTCAGTTCAAGGCACGAAATTTGAAGAACTTTCTAAAAATAGAAAGTCAGGGAAAATTAGGGTTAGCATGATCGAGTCGCCCTAAATCAGGCAAAGAACATAAAATTCACTGAAATTGATAAATTTTCAAGTCCAGCCAGTGAAGAACACCTTTAAAAGCTGAAGGTTGGTGGAATTTCTCTAAGCACTGGAAATTTGAAGTTCACAGGCCAAATGCACCTTGAGAAGTTGAAGAGGAGGCTTGAAAAATTTCTAAGTCCTTCAAATTTGAAGCTCAGGACTCCATATGCGCCCAGCTAGATGAGAGGCTTAAAAAAATTCCTAAGTCATGAAAATTTGATGCTCCATGGGTAAAATGCACCCTTGACTTGGAGGAGGCCATGAAGAAATCTTTTGAAGTACAAAAACTTGAAGTAGAGGGTCTTATTTGCGCCCAAAGTGAAAGGTGATGCTTGAAAATTTACTAAGCCCAACTTGTGAAATGCGCCTCAAACTGGAGTGGAGGAGGTGAAATTTTCTAAGTGTTGACAAATTTGAGGTAGCTACCCCTAGATGCGCCCACCAAGTTGAGAGGAAGCTTGAAGATTTTCTAAGTATTAAAAGTTTGAAGTATCACCCTCCAAGTGAGCCTCTAAACATGAGAAGAGGATGGAAAAGTTCTAAGTCCTCAAAACTTGAAAGCTAGACCACCTATATGCGCCCTTGGGAGGAGATAGCTTGAAAAATATTCTAAGTATGAAAAGTGAAAGCACACCCTCCAAAATGCGCCCTTGAAGAAGATGGAAGCAAGTAAAATTTTCTAAGTCTTGGAAAGTGGAAGGTGACCCTAGTAAATGTGCCTAAGTTAGAAGCATGGGGGAAATTTATTTTCTAAGACACCAAAACTTGAAGGAGGCACCCCTTAATGCACCTTGACTCATGAGAGGCTCCATGAAATTTTCCTAAGTGTGGAAAATTAAAAGCAGAGGGCCTCAAATGCGCCTCACCTTGCATAAAAAATTGAAAAAGTTTCTAACTCTGTGAAATTTGAAGTTCACCCCTCCATTTGTGCCCAAGGAGAAGAGAGGGTGATTGAAAATTTTCTAAGGCATTTAAGCTTGAAGTTGGACACCTTAAATGCGCCCTTGCTAAATGGAAGTTGGGTAAAATTTCTAAGTGTTGCAAATTGAAAGTAGCCCCTCTCATTTGCGCCCCAGCTTCAAGGAAGAGATGGAAAATTTTCTAAGTGGTTGAAAATGAAAGTATAGGGGGTGAAATGCGCCCCACCTTGCCAAGGTAGTATGCAAGCTAAAAGTGTTCTAAAGTGTTGCAAAATTGGGAGAGGACCCCTCCATATGCGCCTGGAAAGAGAAGAAGAACTTGAAAAATTTTCTAAGTGTTTTAAATTTGAAGTGCACCCTTTAAAATGCACCCAACAAAGGAGGGAAGTCCTTGAAATTTTCTAAGTTATGAAAACTAGAAGCTTGCCTAGCCATATGCGCCCTCAAGGTATTAGAAGGCAAGTGGAGATTCCAAGGCGTGATGCATGCAAAGTGAAAGATTCCAAGGCGTTGAGCTAGGAAATATGCTAAGTATGGACAATTTGAACCTCAACCTCTTGACTGCGCCTTTGACTTGTGGAAAGATATAAAATATTCTAAGTATGTGAAACTTGAAGTGACCCTCTATTTGCGCCTAGACTTGAAGGGATAAAGTTTTCTGAGGCAAGAATGAATTGGCTGTGAAATATGCCAGAAGGTGCCAGCTTCATGAAATTGTTAAAATTTTCAAGGCCGAGCAAGGAAAATTTGCCTAGAGATGAAGAATGAGGATAAATTTGATTGAGAAATATTTTTCTAAGGTTTGAAAATTCAAAAATTAAATGTACCCCTTCGTTTGGATACACATGAATTCGATGCTTTCTGGGGGAAATTTTCTTCTGGGTATTGGACGTCTGCGATGAGGAATGGATTTCAAAGTCTTCCACAGCTTGCCAGGAATTTTGAGGTGAAGATTTTTGATGGGCACCAGGTTGATGAATTTCCTAGGGGAAAATTTGAGAAATTTTCTAAGGCAAGGAAAAATGTGTTAAAAATGCCTTGGCGGATGAATTTGAAAATGATCGCCTAGATGATTTTTGATCAAGTTCTTGATGAAAACATTTTTCTCGAGCCCGGGTTGGATGAAATGTCAGCCAGAAAAGTGAGGAAGATGCGGTTGAAGTTAACACTTTCGAAAGATGATATGTCCTTGAGGATGATGAAATTTGGCTAAGGCATGAAGGATTGAATGCAAAGTTGGCTAGTGAAGACGATGAACCCTTGGAAGTTAAAGCATGAAAATCAGGTAGGTAGAGTGTATTTATATTGTAAAGTGTTATGATGCTCTTCTCCTTGCTTGTTTTGTAGGTGGAATGTCGAGACTAAACGGTGGTGACTTAAAGAAATGAAGCGAATACTTGGAGAAAATGACCAAGTGTTGAGACTTAGTATGTGCCCAACTCAAGTGACAAAGAAGAAATATTTTCAAAGCTCAGGATGGAAGAAAAGTGGAAACCCAAGCAATTCAAAGTTGAAGAACGTCAAGAAGAAGATCGAGAGCAGTGTGAACGCATCTACAAACAGGAATCTTCTAGAGAATGATGGACATTAATGGCTCATTTATTACCCCACTCCTCTTGGTGGTGGTTTTTAGGGTGAATCTTGTTTAGGGCTAAGG
This sequence comes from Sequoia sempervirens, assembly GCA_007258455.2. NCBI lineage: Eukaryota > Viridiplantae > Streptophyta > Pinopsida > Cupressales > Cupressaceae > Sequoia > Sequoia sempervirens. The sequence continues at coordinate 18,233,378 of VDFB02000020.1, forward strand.
TGGCACAATCTGGGCCACCCAATCGATTGTAATCTGAGCCGTCCGTTGGACTTGGCCAGCTATATAAAGGGGGAGTCCCCCTCATTTGTACTCATTAGAAATTAGAAGTAGAAGCAGAGCTTAGAGATCATAGTAGAGAGTAGAGCAGAGACACTTTAGTTGTAATATCTTAGCATAGCGTAGTTTGAAGAAGGAAAGTTTTCCTTTGAAAACTTTGTAAGAGATTGTTGCGAAAAACTATTGTAATAAAAGATCTTTCATTGAATGGTGAATTCATCTTTGTTATAAGTAGCTAGCAAGATTTCTTCATCCCTTCAACTTCAAGTAACTTAAAGCAGAGTAGTTTTCATTTTCATGTTAGTAGATGTTAGTTGTGGACTTGTGGAGTTAATCAAGGCAACTTCTTTTAATCCATACCACTAGCAGCTTGCTGACGACAAGTTTGCCTTGTGTGGTCAACTAGAAAATATTACAAAATTAACTTCGATTGTGGTTCATGTGTTTGTATGCATCGTTCTGATGGTACTTGCATGTTGAATTATAATTTGAAAACCTCTTGTCCCTCCCTTGAAGATTGCACCGACTTTGTGTAAGTTGTCCAACGTGAGGCGGAGCAGAGTCTGGTCGAAGTCTGTTGAAGATTGATCCCACGTCCCGTCCTTAGATAGAACATAAACTTCTTAGGCCCTACACTCTTTTAAAATTCAGTTAATTTCTGGTTAGAATTAGGAAACTTGCGCTCACTTGCCAAATCATCCAAATTGCATGAAAGCCCTTAGTCTACTGTCTGCTGTCAAGTTTTCGAACAATTGTGTAAGTCCCCTTGAAATACCAACAAAATCACATCAATCCAACTGAGACTATTCGCATTTAAGGAACCTTGGAGTTAAATGTATGATCTATCTCACAATCTTAGCATGCAGGAAACTTTGTTCAAGAGAGGATAGGGTATCCGTTGAGAAACTTTATTTTGTGTTGGTGCGGTCGTGAAAACCACGTCAACACATCCAAATTTTAAAAAAATTCATGGGTCCAAATTTAAAGGGGAATTTAATTTGACGTAGGAAAATAATTAAATTTTAAATTTTAATTAATTCTTCCAAGTTGGGCGAATTTCACTTTATTTGCCTAGAGCAAATTTAAAATTTACTTCCAACGCCCTTTTAATTTTAACTGCCAAGCCAAATATCAAACTTAGGCATACTTGATTTTTCATTTATTTTCCACATTTCGATTTTATCTCCAGTCTAGGCGCAATCAAAGGGGGGACATTTAACTTTTCAACATTTAATATTTATTCATCACCCTTTTATAACCAAGGCGCAAATCAACCCTCTGGATTTCATCCTTTAATGTTTTCCTTAGTCAAGATTTTAGATCTCAATTTCTTCCTGGCGCATATGCAAAGGTTAGCTTTCAATTGGGGGCACACTTGAGACCCCTTTACTTTCGATTTTGAACACTTAAATAATTCTCCAACCTCCAAAGTTCTTGGGCGCACTTCATGTATTTTCCTTCTCCAGGCGCATATCTTAGTTGAGCTTCAAATTTTAATATTTAGGAAACTTTAGCTTGTCCTCTTTACTCTTCTTGAAGGCGCATATCATGTGCCAAGCTTGGGCACAAATAGAATGTGTTGCTTTTAATTTAATCAATTCCTTGAGGTGGGCGCATTTGCAGGGGAGAGCTTCCATTTTAAGTGCTTTAGAGTATTTTTAAATACTTCCTCCTCCAGGCAAATATCTTAGTTGAGCTTCAAATTTTAATATTTAGGAAACTTTAGCTTGTCCTCTTTACTCTTCTTGAAGGTGCATATCATGTGCCAAGCTTGGGCGCAAATAGAATGTGTTGCTTTTAATTTAATCAATTCCTTGAGGTGGGCGCATTTTCAGGGGAGAGCTTCCATTTTAAGTGCTTTAGAGTATTTTTAAATACTTCCTCCTCCAGGCGCATATCACATGCAGAGCTTTCAATTTTCGGACTTAGAAACATTTCAAGCCATTCCATGAGTCAAGGCGCAAATAAGACCTTACACTTCCAGTTTCGAAATACTCAGAAAACTTTACCTTCACCTTTAAAGTTGGGCGCAAGTCATGGGTTGAGCTTTCAATTGGAGGCGTTTAAAACAATTCTCTTCTCCAGGCGCAAATCCATGTTTGAGGTTCCATTTTTAACACTTGATAAAATTTTGTTCTCTCCTCTTCTCTACTCCTGGGCACATTTGGAAGGGTCAGCTTTGAGTTTGGGGCGCAAATGGTAGGGGAAGCTTTCAGTTTTAACACTCTAAGCTCAAAGGCGCATTTCATAGGGGTAACTTCGAATTTCAATGACTTGGAAAAATTTTAAGTTCTCCCTTCAAAGAGGGGCACATTTGACACATAGAGCATCTAATTTATGACACTTAGAACGATTTCCATTCCTAATCCATGGAGGGCGCATTTAGGGTAACTTGCTTCAAGTTTTTAACTTAGGAAAATTTTGATCTCTTCAAGCTTAGGCACATTTGGCAGGTGGTGTTTCAAATTTCATGACTTAGAATGCTTTTCAACTCCTCCAACTCAGGCGCATATAACCCTTTGTGCTTCCAATTTAATGACTTAGGCACTTTCACTTTCAGCAACTCTAGGCTAGGCGCAAATCAATGGGTGAGCTTTTAGTTTTAACACTTAGAAAAATTTAAGTCACCTTCAAGCCTGGGCGCATATCAACCATGTAGCTTCCAGTTTTGTCACTTAGAAAACCTCCAATCTTCAAGCTTAAGGGTGCAAATCACATGCTGAACTCTTAATTTGTGTCTTGGGCGAGTTTGCAAAGAGGGGCGCATTTCATGTGTCAAGCTTTTAATTCTTGCAAGATGGGCGCATTTCTCATGTTGAGCTTTCAATTCCACGCCTTAGAGTATTTTCAAAGACTTTCCAGTCTGGGCGCAAATAACCCTTTGTGCTTTCAATTTGAAGAGGGATGCAAATGATAGGTCCTTCTTCCAATTTTAATCCCCACGTCTTAGTCAATTTTAAGTCTCTAAGCTCAAGGGCGCAAATCAATGGTTGAGCATCCAGTTTTGACACTTAGAAAATTTTCACCCATCCTTGGTCTCAAGGGCGTATATCACCATGCCAACTTCCAGTTTTCATGCCTTAGGCAAATCTTGAGTCTCTAGGCATAATGGCGCAAATGCAAGGGGAAAATTTTAACTTTGAACACTTAGAATATTTTCCCAAGTCAAGAAGGGGGGCGCATTTAACCCATGGAACTTTCAATTTTCAATCACTTAGAAAAATTTAACTCACTCCTTAGGCTGGGCACATTTGGCAGGTGGTGCTTCAAATTTTAAGTGTCTTAGAAACTTTTCCTTCATCCTCTTCAAGTCAGGTGCATATTACTAGGCAAGCTTTCAATTTTCCAGACTTAGTAGCATTTTCATCTATCTTCAGCTTAGCAAGGTGAATTTTGATGCCGGACTCCAAATTTTATCAAACTTGGTGGATTTCATGCCTTTTGTCAGATTTAGGGTGATTTTCTCCTGTTAACCCTAATTCGCCCTGACTTTCTATTTTTAGAAAGTTCCTTGAATTTTGTGCCTTCAACTGAATTTTGACTCCAGAAAGCCTGATTTATGCTCTGTTCTGAATTTCAACGGATTCGTGTTGTCGGGGCCTGATGCCTGTCTGCACCTGCTATTTTTAGCAACCTGCTAAAAATAGTAATTGCTCATAAAGTCTTCAAATTTCATGTACTAAACGCTTGAAGTGTGGTGATCATAGCTGGATGCTGCTTTTACACGACTGTCCTGTTTTTCCCTTGATTTTAGGAAACCCTAATTTCTCTGCCTATGCTTGCTAAAAATAGCAAGTGTCTGATTCTCCATTCTCTGCAACTCCGTTTGTCTTGAAATTTGCGCCAAGGAGTCCTCATCACTTGTTTGACCTGCTCATACTGAGATTTCGTGATGACCTGCTTTTTGGCGTGCTTTGGAGTGACTTACTATTTATAGTAGCTACTTGATTTTGAGACTTCCTTAGCTCCGTTCGAGTTGAAATTTGAATGCGGTGATCCTCATTGGTAAACTTGCCTGTCTGTGCTGGCGCTTGAGATTGACTTTCTATTTATAGCCTGCGCCAGGAATGCCTTACTAAAAATAGTAAGTGCTCCGATCGTCTTCAAATTTTTCCAGCAGACTCCCTGAAGGATGTTGATCATGGTGGACACTTCAGTTTTGGGCATTTTGACGCTTGATTCCTCATTTTTAGCCCTGAAGCTTGAAACCCTAATTTTCCTGCATGTTCTTCAAATGAGCTCCGTTTGACCTCGTTTCTGTTGCATGTTGATCAGTTTGTGGTTCTGAAGTGTCAGGCAACTGCCAGAGTGGTACCTGCTAAAAATAGAAAGTAGCTGAGAAAGTGACCAACCGGTCATCAGATGATTTTGCATGTCACACTGCCTGAAGGATCTTGGAAAACCCAGAAAAACCCAAAAAAATCTTCAACATGCAAGCACTGGCTAAAAATAGCAAGTTTCTGAAAAGTGACCAGTTTCACTTGCATGTTACACCGTTGCGAAGCTCTTGGAAAACCCAGAAGGAATATGCCGACATGCGCTGAGAAAATCTGCATGTAAACCCTAATATTGGCCTCCGAAGGATGAGTGCTGAAAGTCGTCGTCCTGCTTTGCATGTCATATCACTGCGAAGGTCTCAAAAAACCTAGAAAGAATCTCCGGACATGCATCTGAAAATTCAACATATAAACCCTGGAAATTGCCTCCGAAGGCAGAACTGCTAAAAATAGCAAGTCGTCCGTTTCTGCTCAAATTTTGCCAGTGATGAGTTCAAAGTGCCTAGAATGTAATGAAGTTGTCAGAACGTGAAAATATGGAGAAAACAAACCCTAGATTGACACTTACTAAAAATAGAAAGTTGGCAAAATTCAGTGAAAATTTAGAGGGATCTTGCCAGAAGTATTCTAACAGCAGTGCTAAGTTCAGAAGTTGATTATCTAATCGACTTGACCTCAAAGTAGCCTAAAAATTATAAACCCTAATTCATTGAAAAACCCTTCAAACTTAGTCATAATTCAAATCCAGGTCAAATGGTAAGTACACTAGCAAATGGAAGGAATAGACCGAGAGAGACAGACCAAAAGACAAAGCCAAAAGACCCGAATGGAGAAAAAATTTAGGGGGTCCCCATTTTGAATGGGGCGATGTGTGAAAAGGTCACAACATGTGGCTTTGGAAGCTCCTTGCAGGATTTTTTGAGCAATCAATGGAGCCTACTATCATTCATTGTGATAACCAAAGCTGTGTGACGCTTTTTGTCAATCATGTGTTTCATGACAGAACCAAGCATGTTGAGATCAAATACCATTATATCAGAGATATGGTATTGAGGAAAGCTATACAGTTGAGGTATATCAACACTGATGAGCAAACGATAAACATTCTCACCAAGCCTCTCTCCAGGATAAAGTTTGTGTAATTTCGAGACAAGCTTGGTATGGTGGAGAATGAAGTCCTAGCTGAGGAGTCTCAGTATCAGTGATTCTCTTTAATGCGTTTCTCTTTGAGAGAGATTTGAGGTGCAAGCCCTTGTTAATGCATTTCTCTCTGAGAGAGATTTAAGGTGCAAACCCTTGTTAATGCATTTCTCTTTGAGATTTGAGGTGAAAGCCCTTGTTTCCACCCTCTGGGAGAGCCATGGTGGATGTCATGTGTTTGACTCCATGACAACATCACATGAGAGAGTCCATGATGATTTTCTTGTACTTGTGTTTCACCCTCTTGGAGAGCCATGGTGAACATCACGATGAGGTAACAACATCGCGTAAGTGATGAACACTTGTACATACCATATATGGGTGTAGCTATTATGGTTGATATCACGATGAGGTGATATCATTTCTTTTTCCACACATGGGTATAGCCATTGTGGTAGACATCATGATGAGGTGATATGTCTTGTGCAGCTGGAAGTGTTCTCCCTAGCTAAGAGGGAGTGTTGATGTTTGCAGCATCGGTCTCCACTTCCAGTGATCTCCTTGTTACAAGATAATAAATTAAATAATAGCTAAGGCTATTTAATTTATATATAGCGATTGGATAAGATCAAGAGGCACACCATTAATATTAAATGGTGGTTAATTATTGAAGAGACTCGAATTATGAAGAGACACAAATTTCTAAGAGGGGCTGACTTCTTGCTTATTGTTATTATGTCCTTTCAAAGAAGGTCGACTTATGATTGTGAAGAGACACATCCTCTCTTCCTATCTTGTATATATTCACCTTCATTGTTACTCATTTGACATCGATTTATTCATAGTTCAGGCAATACACTTCATCACTACTTGGTGTGAATTCATATACAAGGCAGATCGAGTTATATGCAAGATCGATTCATCATTGTTGAAGGATGTTGAAGGCTGAGAGTTCATTAGTGAATTGTCTCTTTATAATTTTGTGTTGCATCATACTTTGTTACATGTTATAGGCCTTCATACCGGCCTCTTGTAAGGAGATCATTATTTTGGTGATTCAATATATAAGTGATATATTGTTGCTGGGTTTTCCTCCTTCTAGTGGAGGGTTTTCCCAGGGTATTTGTTGTGTTGTGTATCTGATTTTTGAATTAATTTCTGTATTCTAATCTGATCATTAAAAACTAACACTCTCTGGCTGTGAATGCAAGGAACCTTGTCATCACTAGATCAAGTTCCTCCATTGATATGTTTCGTAAAGTATCTAGTTGCACTCCTATTACATCCAAGGCTTCAATGCACTGAGCAAAAGTGCTCTCACACTTACCTTCTTTCCTTTGAAAGTTATCCATAAAGATCAAGAGGGATGACATATCATCCAATTGATTTTCATTAATAATCTCCATTTCTTTAGAATAAATGTTTGTCACACTTTCCTTTAAACCTTCCAAATCCAAACCATCTGTATCATGGGCCTCCTATCCTGTCAATCCTTCAAGCGATGTGAGGATCTTGAGCTGTATCTTTCCAAGAGAGTTTTGCATACTAGCACATTCTTATTTCATCTCATCATATATTTTCTTTTTCTCTAGCAAAGAACAATACCATCTACTGAAGTCATAAGAAGCTCCATTATCAATAACACCTTCTTGAACTAACACTTGCTGAGATATTTCCTTTAATGCCTTTAGGTGAGGTATCACCTTGTCTTCTATGTTTTGGAAATCCTCTCAACTCTCTTCCACTTGACGAATTTTAGTTACAAGCAAAACACACTTATCATAAGTTCAAACACACCTCTCTAGGAATTGCTCCACTTGCTTTGAGATATTTTTGACCCATCTTTTGGTTGCTTGACTTGTAACTCTCATTGCTTCAAGGCTGTCAGCAGATTCTTGAGGAAGGGAAGACGGTGGAATGAAAGCGTCATTCTCTTGCCTTAGTGGGGCTGTTATTTGCTGGATAAATTCTATTAGTCTCAAATTCTCCACTTCCAGTCTTTCTTCTCTATCTTGTCAAAATTTTCTTTAATAGCCCTTGAAGTATGAACTAGCTCATGAAAGTCCTGTTCTATTATGGTTGGTCCAATGTCAAGTGTTGTAACTTCGTAATCCATAGGGGTAATTTGGTCCCAAGGCTTATCAAATTTTGGAACTGCTACCTATAAGATCCTAGATCTTGTACCATCTCTAGTGATTTGAGAAAACTTCTTAGGTTTCTTTGGTACCTTAGCTTTACCAATCCTTTCCAAGAAGTCTTGCATACTTTCAATTGGCTGAATTTCATTCACTGGCTTGGGTTTCTTCATTAGGCTTTCGATCAACCAATCTGGTACAGTAGATAATTCCATCCCATCTTCCAGTTGAATATCATCATTTATCCCCTTTAAGGCATAAAATATCTCATCACCCACTTCTTCATTAGTTTCTAGGATCTCAGTACCTTCCACGTCTTCAATCATAAGTGTATCCTCTCCCTCCATGTAATCTATAAAGGTTTGTTCCTGAAGAGGTTCCAGTTGTTCTACCTCTTGAAGTTCAATTCCCTATTCATGATTTGATTCACATTCAAGAATAAACGCCTCTTCCATTACCTTGATGGATGGCATGCTTGAAGATGATGGAGTTGCATTAAATTTTTGCTTCTTGAGCCCTGAATCTTCACTTGCTATCTCTTTTTCCTTTGCTTGAGGATCTTCGGTCATTACTTTCCTTTTGCTCAAACTTGGAAGTTCACTAAGACCTTCCTCTCCTATGCTAAAATCAGTTGCTTCACCTTGACTTCCTACATTGCCTAGTTTGGCGTAGATAAGGGAGATACCTTCTTTTCTCAATCTGCTGATTTGATGATCTACCCGTTCCCTGGAACTAGCTATAATATCTTTCATTAACATACTCAAATCTTCCAACTTAGGTTGTGTCCAATTCGGCAATAAGATGGGCTTATTCTTTTCTTGTTCAAATTGGGAATGTACATACTCTTTGTTGTCCTTCACCTGGTCTAGAATAGGGAAAAAGTTGCACCTCTTCACATGATCTATTGGAATTCTAGACCACATTTTCTTTCTTACTCCATACTCATCTACTAAGTTGGACTAGTAGTCTTCTATTTGCATTACATGAAACAACTTCTTTCCATGAACTCTCAAGTATGGATTAAAATATGACCTTGGTTTATACATGCCCAATTTATAAAACTGCAATTCTGATTTGGCTGTCTTGGCTGCTTGCAAAGAAGGGAAAACTTCCAACATCTTCCCTATCACAATAGGAAAATGCACTCCTTGCTTATTTTATTTCTTCTGGATGGAATCCAAGTGAACCAACTGTCTTGTAACCTCAAGCATGATCACCATATCTATCAAGTATCGTGGGAGTTTGTATCGAGCTTATGCAAATTCGTGGATCCTCAAATATGTGAAGGTTGGAAATTGAATGAACCATGATCCAAACTTTTCCAGCAACGCCATAGCCTCCTTGGATAACCTCTTATGGATTCCTACTTGAAGTAGTCTAGTGATGTACATGAGAAATGCGTCATTGGTTATCTTGTAATTGTCTTTAGGTGCAACTACAGCTGAGGGTAATAATCATATGCCTTGAATTGGTTACTTCGAGCCCCTACTCCTTTGCAGATTAATCCTCTATACTTTGTAAACCAGGCTAGGATGTACACTACGTAGGAATTCATGTAGAAGGTCTTTGTTTTCTCTCGATTTCTCAGCTGGATGTCAATATTGTCACTTATCAGTTTAGCTCAATTTATCATTTCCATTCCCAATACAACTTCCACATGTGGGAACATACAAACCTCAAAGAAAGCCCCTTGAGGAGTACCCATAACTTTGTTCAACATATGGATCATATCACTATACTCTTCTTTGAAATCAGTGCAAATTAGCCTCTTGGGTAACTTAGAGTGATGCTTCTTTGGTTCCTTCAATTATTGTTGACTATATCCATACAAGCCTCCTTCGCTTGGTCAAACATTGCTTGTGATTCCTCTTGAGTTATGCTCAACATCTTGTGGCGACGAAGAATGCCAAACACTTCTCTAACCGAGTCTTCAGTAAAATAAACGAAAGTGATCCCATTAGATGCTTGATGGATCATGCTTGTGGATCATATCTTCTGGCGCATTCAACTATCAGCTCACTACATTGAACTACAGGTGGAAAACCAACTACTTGATGAAGTCCGCATTTGATCATGTTTGTTGCTATGGGCGTAGGCATTTCATGTTGGGTGCCAAACATTCTTCACTTGTGTTGAATTGTGTTAAATTGCTCAAAGTTAGTGTCTCCAACTTTCTTCCACTTGGATGATAGCTGGGATTTTGAATAAAATCCTTTGAGAACCTCCCTGATTTGATTCTTTCTGACTCCTCCCATGTTCTTTGATGTAGACATGACACCTGTATGAAGCTTGAAGTTAGAAAACATGCATAAATTGTAAAGAAGGCGTTATACTTAAAATCTTAAGGTTGGGTGAGTGCTTTAATTAATTGATTTAAAATTCCAGAACTCGACTGCAAGGGTTGATTAGAAACTGAATTTTTTTTGAATTTAGCCTGCAATAAATGTAAACAAAAATGAATTCTTATTACTAACCCTTGTTCTTTCAGGAATATTAAGAGAAATTTAATTATTTTACTGGAATTTGTGAGCTTGAAGCTGGAATTTATTTGCAAACTTAAGATTTTAATTTTTTTTTTCCTTCTCCAAATTCGCAGCTTGTGAACCTGCAGAAGCTTGAAGTTCTTGACTAAAACCTGGAATTTTGAGAATGTATTTGACTTCTTATGCTTGGACTGATCAAATTTGCAGCTCATGCAAAGTTGAAAAGGATGCCTATGGCTCTACTGTAGCTTGCTGAGAGAAGTTTTAACTTGTGTTGAATGAAAAAGACACTTCAAGCGTATCCGTTTATAAGCAAAACCTTTCCTTATTCAAAGAATTCGACCCCCCTCATGATTGGTTGCTTTATTAAAAAAAACATGAAGAAAACTTATCCTCTTTTTTGATTTTTCCTTGGGTGCCCTCTTTGCTTGCTTGTGAAGTTTTCAAATAAAAAAAAACTTAAGTTATTTTTGTTTTAGCTTGCTTAGGAAAATTGACCTTTATGTGGAATTTTTGATTTTGGAATTGGATTTTCCTTCCTTCTCCAAGTAAACTTCATGCCTTAGGCAATTTTGTGGACTTATTCTTGGGAAATACGCCCCCCAACTGGATTTCTCATCATTTCAAGTGAATTTCTTACCTTAAGGGGGTATTTTTGATTTTGAAAACTTCAACATGGAATTATTGAGGTTTTAATTGGATTTTCCATCATTCTCCTTAAGTAATTTTCATCCACTTCGAGTTGAATTTCTACTTTTAGACATATTCGGTCAACTAGAATTTTACCTCATCAAACTGGATTTTACTCTTGGAGGTGTTCAAACTTCAATTGGATTTCATGTCATTTTTAGCAGATTTCATCTTTGATGGATTTTATTCCAAGTGGATTTTACCTCGCAACTGGATTTCTCAAGAATTCAACTGGATTTTCCATCATGGGTGAACTTCATGGCTTGAGGAGGATTTCCTCATGTTTGGGGTGGACTTTATAGGTTTTTTTCCTTGATATCTTTGAAACCCTAACCTTGGCACTTTAAAAAAATATAAATTACTAAAAATAGAAAAAAGCAAAAAACAAAATTTTTATAAATAGTAAATCCCCGATTGGTCCCAAAATGCCAAAAATGGAACTTTTGAAAAAGCAAAAAAGCAAAAAGCACAAAAAGCAAGGTTGTCCGAATTCGCCAGTTGAACAATCCTTTTTACTGCAACAACCCTTCTGAGTACTCCTATGGCGTTAGAAACTTCATTTGACCCTTCGAGCATTGACTTGACCTACTTAGCCATCTCAAATCTTGACAAGTTTTAACTTTTAACTCAAGCCCAGACCTTGAACGTGCCGACTGATCTTTGCTTCATAAGAGACTCAAAGAAATTGAAGCTAATGCTAGAATCAACTCTAACACTAAGGCACCAAACACGACTAAAAAAGGGGATCCCCATTTGCAATGGGGCAACGTGTGATTAGGTCACAACAGTAGGGTTTTATAAAAAAATTCTACTAACTCTACCCATATCACATCTTGTGCATCAGATTGTATGTATGTAGGAGTATATACACATACGTTAGCAACATCAATTGACTTACTCTCTAAATCCTTATCGTCAACAACATAAGGGCTTTATTCAATTCATACCCATTTAAAAATTGTATCTTCTCCAATAGATAAATATATTATAGTCAACAGAACAATGTATGTTTACATTGTGCATATATCATGGTTGTCCTTGAGGAAATGCAGGAGCAACAAAGAAATAAAATGGAGAGCTTCAATTGGCTGGTGATCATGCCTCCCTTTGACTGCCAGTGGTTGTTGGAAGAGAAGCTCAGGTTCAGAGAGGTAGGGAGGGGGGCTATATAGCCTTTGAGGCCTATGCAGACAATGACACAACAATGATTTTCAAATAGAAGACCGGCAACAAACACTACCATTATAGGCATGACAACATAACCAATTATGATTGTTCTCAGGAGCCATTGAAACAGGGAGTTGAAGAGAAAAGTTGACGGTGTTAGTGTTGTCGATGTAGGGGGATAAGGCCTTTGTTTTTCCTCAGGGTTCAAAAGCTATTGGATCAGTATCTATGATGGTTTGATTACTATTGGTAAAGGTGGGGATCTTGGGTGCAATGTGACGTTTCAATGGCTTGATAAGCAACTCAAGTCTAAGGTGCAATATGTGGGGCTTAGTATTTGGGACAAACATGTTGGGTGTAGAAATATTAGGGTGCTGCCCTCTTCTAACTTTAAGTCTAAGAAGAAAGAATTGAGAGAGGAGGGATTTGGATGACTTTTGGGGAGTTGGGAGTTGCTAGATTCGAGAATTGTGGTGGGGCTTGAAGGGAGGATTGTGCTTGCACACAAGGTGGTTTTGGCCTTCTGTTGTGGTGGGGTTGTGTTGGATGAAGGGGTCATTAGATTTCCTTCCATGGAGTATCCAACTTTGCATGCCCTACTTCAATATTTGTACACTAGGTGAACACAGGTATGGATCTTCTCTTATTTTTCTTATGTTTCAGTCTTTGTTTTATTTTTAATGTGTTGTAGAATTCGATGTATTCAATTGTTGCAGGCAGTAGAATTTTTATTGTCATTAGGCTTAATGGTTTTTTAAATTTGTGCTGCTCAGAAAATGCTTGTTTATGGAATTGTAATTATTTCACTTGATTCTAGCCATAGGTTCAATGGGGTTTTGAATCTCTGTCATCTTAATTGTTTCGGGCCATAAGCTTAATGGTTTTTTGAACTGGGCATGGGATTCTTGGTCTTGGAATTCAGATCATATCAATTGGTACCAACCATACAGTTTCATTGTATTAGGGTCATTTTGTTTGGTGCTGGCCTCTGCCTTATTCTATATATGTGCACCAAAAAAGCAATCGTTAAATACCATCCTCTAAAAATCATTAGAGCACACTTCAAATTTATATGTAGAATCTTTAGCTAAGTCACTTTCCATTGTTTCCCAAACTATATTTCGTTTACTGTGAATAGATTGAAGTAGTAGCTACATGGAGGTTGGTTTTGGTTCACCTCATTTAAAATATTCTTGTTGTGGTAGGGTTTCCAGCTACTTTTGTCTACTCATGTATATGATTTCAGAATTGAAAACAAGTAGAATCCAATATTTTAGTCCAGCTACTCTTTTCTATTGCTATATGGTTTTATAATTGGAAGCAAGGTAGGATCCATTTCGGATCCAATACAAAAGTGCATTCAATTCCTAGAATTCTTGATGTTCTATGATTGTCGTTGTAGGAAAAGGTTGATACTTACTTTTGTCAATTCAAGAAAATTGTTCATGTACACTGATCTAAGTTAAGTACCATGTTGTATGGATTTTTATTTTGAAACATGGATTTCATTTGAGAAAAATACAACTTAGCTCTAATGCCATCTGAATATTAAGGCCAGGTCTGTGTCTAAGACCATCTGACTATTGGTTTTCATTTTCATTAAGATCAATCTCCTTCAAAGTTAATGAATAATCTCAGTTATGATATTTTTTTAATAAAATGTACATTAATTGTAGTGCAAGAACCAGGCCCATCTGACAAGCAGTCATCACTCTAATATATCCCAATGTGTTGTACACAAAATGTGGACCAATATTTGTACGATGTACAAAGAAAACATGACATTAAAGTTGCATATGTAAAGGTGTATTATCATCTCATGAGATAGGAAAAAACTTCTTGAATTAACAAGTTAGTAAACATTTTTTTAAAGATATTTTATAAAATTCTTGCCTCCTCTATTGACCCAATCTTTCATTCAAATTTACATAACATTATATATAAATTACAATCGGCGTAACTATTGCACCTCCTTTTGGTGCAAGTGTTAGTTATTAGTCGATAGGCTACATATAGTTGGAAGTTTCACTTGAAACCCGTCTCATGCCACTACACAATCTTTGTCTACCGGTATACAACTTCTTTCCAACGGTAAACAATTTTATCCTTTCATTTAAATCATTATTTTACAATATGAGTAGCATAGCATTTATTGAAGAATTTATGATGGATAGTGAGGTAGGCGGTGGTGAACGGTGTTAGCCGGTTGGTCTGTGCTACAACTCTTTAATTAATTTGTTCAAACAAAAATCTATTTGATAATGCGTATGGCTTGTGTGAATGGTCTGGATGAATCCACTTGCAATCATCTGTAAATAGTCTAAACGGTCAAAGATTATTTAATTAATAATAATACATGATTTGAGATTGGAAGATTTGATTTCATTAGAAAGATATGATTTCCTTGGCTGTTCAACCTGCCATTTGAGTGAACAGGTGCAATCGCAATTACTTCTTTTCTTTTGATTGCTTTTGTTGCTACTGGATATGCACTATTTAGTTAGTGAGTAATATCTACCGAGCTTGGTTTTTTCATTTGTTCAACTACTTGTTCTGTGCTTCCTTGATTGATAAGTGTTGCTTTAACAATCGGATTCAATCCTTCATTTGATGCTATTGTTGTTTACTTGCTGATGATCTTCTGTTCCTATGTATGTGTCTGCTTTTTCAATGGTAGCATGCTTTTTGGTTAGTTGCATATACATGAGTATCGTGTTTGTTGGGATTTCATGAGTTCAGGTTCTTGTATTTTCACATCTAAGGTGCTCGATGTGAAGTAGATGTTTCAATTGACTGTCTTTTAGACAACCGAGATGCATCTTTAGTCAAATGCAGGAAATGCCCATCAGGTTGCCTGCTAAGGAATATGCTAAATGGCCGTTAAAAGGTGTGATCTATTTCCTGCACTATTTTTGAGTATATCATAGCTAATGTTTGGATCCTTAATATTTCATCATGAGTATTATGTAACTATATTTTAGATCTAATTCACAATGTTCACCGAATTTCATCTATGAAATTTGAGATTCAGCGAACTTCAAATAAATATTATTAATTCATTTTCGTTTGCCCTAATATTCGTATGGATGAGGGCTTAGAGTTTTTGTGCATGATAAAGCTTTACTTTTCTATTTGTTTCGTTGGGTGTCCTTAGCCTTTTCCTTCCAACTACATCGGATCTCGCTCTCAAAGCTCCGGATATCCGCCTGCTTTGTTTCCCTATCTCCATAATATTTGATAAATGTGTAGTGTCAAGATAATGAAGGTCGCCGTCTCCATTTCCACCAAGTCAAGCTATATTTCAATGAATCTTTGAATGTCTGGCCAACTCTTTGTCCCCGTCTCCATCCATTATTCCGTCGAGCAATATTCACTTATCTGCATCCATTATTATGGCGAGAGCTATATTTACTCATCTCACACAATTTTTTTTTTTTTTTAATTATTTTAACTTTATGTTCAATTCAAATTAGTGTTCCATGGGGACGCGTCCCCCCCTAAATATTTGTCGCCCCCCCATCCCGAATGTTTTGGGAACTTGGAGATGCCAGGGAGATGTCCCTTCGTTGTCCCTCCACCGCCGTTGGGATGTGAGAAACGTCTTGGAGACGTGGGGGATGCCTGGGCGTCTCCGAGACATCTGAGGGACGTCCAAGCGTCCCTCGAGCGTCTCGGAGACGCCCAGGCATCTCCTATGTAGGGACATAAAAAAAAGTGTTTTTTTTTAAATTTCTTTTATTTTTATGGTTCATTGTGCCTAGGGCCAAACCCTAAAGGCTTGTGGGACCCATCTCAAAGCCTCTAAATGAAATAAAAGTCTCTAATAGCTCATTTTTTTACTCACATATGCATTTGATGTTTTGGAGCAGCTAGGTGAAGAAGAGGAAAACTAGTGAGAAGAGTGAGTTTGAGGTGCTGCAAGTGCAAGAGGGGTGAGAAGGAGAAAGAAGAAGAAGAGGAGGAGCATTTTGCACCAATTTTGAAGGATTTTTCAAGCACAAGGTAGGGTTTTATAACTATTTTTCTTAGTTTTTTCAATTTTTTTTTTGTTTTGTTTTCCAAGTTTTTAGATTCATTTTGAAAATGTAGTTTGATGTTTGAAATGGGCATTGAAATGAAAATCAAAACATGAATATGCATGTGCAGCCATGTCTATGAAATTATGATTAAAAAATTAATCATAATTTCATATAAATGGCTGCAAATGCATATTCATTTTTTGAATTTTTATTTCAAGGCTCATTGTTTTTTCTTTCATCTTTCCATCAAGATTCATCGTGAAATTTTAAAATTTTATTTTCAAATTTGTTAAACTAGGCTGAAGCTAGGCACTTATAGAATTTATTTGTTTATTACAGTGTCACAATGAGCTCTCATGACATTAGCATGAGTGAGGATGAGGTTCATTCACATAGTGATAGCGATCCTGAATATGCATCTAAGGCTAAGGGGGATGACCATGGGGCTGAGCATGAAGCCCAAACTAGTTCCATGGAAAGTGAACCAAGTAATTTACAGTGCCCTTCTGGCAATATTGGCAAAGTATGCTAAGGGTCCTTTTAATCCCAAATCCCCTCTCAAACAATTTTCAACAAAAGATCTAAGCAGGCAAGGGGCAACATCTGGTGGCACAAGGAGGTGGAAGTGCAACTTTTGTGGTGAGGGGTGGTATGGGAGCATCACTAGAGTCAATGCACACCTTTTCATTAAAGGAAAAGGTGTGGGGATATGCAATTTTTTGGAAAAACTAGAAAACTTAAAATTCAAAATTGAAATAAATAAGTTATGGGGTGTTCCTGATGATACTCTAGCTTCACCTGTTCCTACTATTTTGGTTCATAGGGCACAACTTCAGCATAGCCAGCAACAGAGATCCAGCCATACTTTGCAGACAAGAGTAGGAGGGACACTAGGTTCTTCTTCTAGTGCCTATGCAGGAGAGGGGAGGGGGAAACATAAATTGCAAGGTCAAACTCAAAGTAACCCCATTGCAGATTTGTTTAATGTGCATCTTAAGGATGAGATAGATGATGCCATTGGAAAGTTCTTCTTTGCCAATGGCATCCCATTTCATGTTGCCCGATCTCCTTATTATAAGGATATGATATCGATGGTGGCAGAGGGAGAACCATCATATGTGCCACTAGGTGAGACAAAATTGAGGACCACGATCTTTGATAAGAACTATTCCAAGATCAATTTGTTAATGGAGAAGATGAAGGAGTGTTGGGATAAGACATGATGTAGCATAGTCATGGATGGGTGGATTGACATTAGCCATCTCCCACTCATTAACATCATGGCTAAATGTATTGAGGGCCCATATTTTCTTAAGGCAGTTGATTGTTTAGGGCATCGCAAAGATGCTGATTTTCAGTTTGAGGTTCTCAGGGATGCTATTGAGGAGGTTGGGCCACAAAATGTAGTCCAAGTTGTGACAGATGCTGCACATGTGTGCAAAGCTGCAGGGAGACTTGTTGAGGCTACTTATAGGTATATTTGGTGGACCCCATGTTGTGTGCATGCCATGAACAATTCACTCAAGGACATGGGAAAGATTGATTGGATTAGAGTAGTGGTTAATGATGCAAGAGATGTGCAGATGTTTATCTACAACCACCACACATCACATGCACTCTTTAGGACCTTCGCTAAGGAGTTCCTGAAACCTACTAATATAAGATATGATTCCTATTTCATTCTCTTGGACAAAACGATTGAGTTGCAAGAGGCACTGCAAATCATGGTCATGACAATAGATTGGACTAGGTGGGACGAGTATAAGAAAGAGTAGGGGAGGAGGGTGAAGGATACGGTGAAGAGTGATGTGTTCTGGGATGATGCAAAATATATTGTTGCCATCATTAAACCAATTTTCTAGGTTATCAAGTATGGGGATTCTGATGCCCCTAACCTTGGAGAGGTGTATGAGTGCATCAATTTTATGCTTGATCAGATGAGGGCTGTTGTGTGAGAGAGGGACCCCACATTAGCATTCTACCATGAGCACATTCAGCCAATCATTCATAGGAGATGGGAGAAACTCAACACTCCCTTGCACATGGCAGCCTATGCACTTAATCCTAAGTGGTACTTGACTAGGCCTAGCAGAGTGACACTGATAGAGGATGTAGAGGTGAAGGAAGGGTTCTTCAAGTGCATTGAGAGGATGTATGATGATGTAGATGCTAGTGTGATTCACATTGAGTGGACCAAATTTGCCACTCTTAGGGGTTATTCAGATGCAACCAAGATGGATATGTGAACTATGGCACCAGAGGACCCAATTTTGTGGTGGACTTGCCATGGATTAGGATCTTTGACTACCACTCTAGCCATCCAATTGTTATCTCAAGTTTGTAGTTCTTCAGCTGCTAAGAGGAATTGGTCTACATATAGCTTCATCCACTCTTTTAAGAGGAACAAACTTACCTCTAGGAGAGTAGAGAAACTTGTGGCTGTACATAGTGTTTTGCATCTCATTGACCGCAAATAACTTTTGTACAAAGAGATTCCAACAACACGGTGGGATGTAGATCCAGAGGAGCCAGAACAGATTGATGAGGATGCTTCAATTTCAGCTTCAGATGTAGGACTGGTTGGTGTTAGTTTGGCTGAGCTTGATCGCGAGGATTCTAGTAGTTCGAGTGATGAGGAGTTTGGGGATGATTAGAGGCCTCCCTTCACTACATTTTTGCATTTTGTACTTATTTTGATTATGATATCAATGTATTCATGCTACTCATTGTAATAATTTTTATCATTATGATATGATATTATGATGTGACATGTCATATTTTCGATTTTCATATAATAGAAATCTCAAATTCGACAATTTCATTTGTCAAATTTTAATATTTTATTTGATTACTAATAGTATTCAAGTATTCAAAATTTTAGTATTTGCAATTTTACTAATTTTCCAAAGTTTAATTTGAAATGTTATTCTGAAACATCTTTTTATAACTAGTTATTCAAGTACCATATGTATATTAGTGTTGTCCCCCGTTGTCCCCAAACTTAGACCCCTTGTCCCCCCGTCCCCGAGACGTGTCCCCGACAGGGGACGCATCCCCTTTAGGAAACTCCGTGGAACACTGAAATATATTATATTATGATAATATAATATTTTAGATTTACTAATGTATTCAAAGTAATATAATGCAGTGTTATTTTTATGGGTTTATTTTTTACATTAAAAAAAAATCAAATTTATATAAGACGAATTTAATTCAAATTTTTTACTTTTCAAATTTTTTCCTTGCCAAACTTCATCTGAATTTCAAGGTTGTCGAACTTGAATTTGAATTCGAACCTTGTGACTTAGGTTTAGATAATGACGTATAGATAGAGATGTTATGCATATTGTTGCTTTGATACACCAATTTTGCTGCTATGATACACCAATTATGTGAAAAGAATATGAGTATTGGGTAATGAAACTTTAAATATAGGCATTGATAGTTTGGAAATGTCCAGTAGATTTGGTGTAAATTTCTGCTATAATACTTTTAAGAATGATATGTAAACAACATCTTAATTTATGAGAACTGGTTGTTTAGATTTATAAATTTCATTCAAGCAGTGACAATGATGATTGTACATTAGTTGTATAAAAGGTACATATGGATGTTGAGTGATGACTATTTAGATAAGAGTATTAATATTTTTAGATAAGTCAGTTTAGATTTATATTTGATGCAAATATCTGCTTTGATGCTCACAACAATGATGTAAACACCGTATAGGAATATTGAGTACTTAATGGAAGCAACACATTATTACAATCTGAGCATGACATTTCTTTTGTTTTCTTAACCTGTAGCATATGTCAATGGATGAAGAGAAGGTAGGATAGTCGAAAAAACATTCAAAATGGGAGAATACCTAGCCAAAGGGCTAGAAGATGCTCTAGCTTTAAACATTCTAAATGAATTTGAATTAGCCAAAATAATTCTCAATTTTCATCAAACCAAAATGTTAGAATCTAAAAGCTATAAAGCTCTAAATGAGGATTCCATTTCCCAAACAATGTAAGGCACAACTTTGGAAAGGTACACAATGAAATCCCTGAGCTGCGTCTTAATTTGTTATATTATATTTCCAATTTGAAAACGAGAAAATAGAAAGTCTCAAAATTTTACTAAATATATTTTACCTGATAAACTGTGCAGGGCAAGAGCATATGGATGGAATGATGTTTTTGTGTTTAGTAAGGCAATGTGAAATATTTTTAGACCATAATAGAGGAGAAACCCCATTGGCTATTGTTAGACCTAGTGCGATTGAAGGAACCTACAGTGATCCATTTCCTGGATGGATAGAAGGCCTTCGGTAAGAACAGTCTTAAAATTCATGTATGTATCAAGTATTTACTAGCCAAAGACTAGTTTGTGGTAACTGTCAAAGTATCTTTGAAGATAATTTGTAAGAACAAATCAATTTTTTTTGTGCCATCTATCAACTTAAGTTAAACTCATTATAAGATTGTTTAAAAGTATTTATTTTTAAAATACAAATTTAGTTATTTTTATTTAAAATTTTATATATTAAATTATCCAACTTCAAATACACTTGGTGATATTTTTTGGATTCTTTGTTTGTTTGCTCGCCTAGTAGCCTGGCATCCCCACTTTTTTGTTTGGTTTGGAAGGCCTTGAAGGCATTTATGCTCTTTAGACCAGTTCATCACAAACCTTCCTTTGTTGGTTGATTCTTTCTTCTTCAATGTAGAAGTTGGATAGGTAAATGACCTCTGTAACAATAGAACATAAATATCCTAAAGGACCTCTCCTCTGCAAGCTACTGATAAAGTTATGATTTTCCAATCATACTTTTTTTTAGGTTTAAAGATAGTTTTATGATGTTAGAGATTAGATTAGAGCTTTCAAAAAATTCAATTTTATAATGTTTTAATAGTTCTGTAATTGCAGACTAAACATCATATAATAATTCAATTGATGCAGAATGGTGGATCCAATAATTGCCTACTATGCAAAAGGCCAACTCTCTGCCTTGATTGCTAATCCAAATTTGGCATATGATATCGTAAGTATCACCACACACTTTTAACAGTGTTTTCTTGAATTGTAGAGATGGATATTAATAGACTAGTATTTTTCTACATGTATTTATAAATGCAAATAATATAATTTCAGGTCCCAGAAGACATGGTTGCAAATGCAGTACTTGTAGTAATGGCAAGGCACGCTAGAAAATTTGGCTTGGAGATTTATCAAATGGATTCTTCTGTTGCAAATCCAATATTCATGGGAGAACTTTTGTGATGTTTCACCAGTGTTTTAAAGCATATCCTTATGTTGACGTTAGGGGTAAACCAATAAAAGTATTCTCTCAAGCTATTTGGCAATATGGAAGATCTCTCTTCTCATGCTATAAATAGATCATTAAATGTAAGTTGCAATGGAATATTTATTTATTTATTTATCATAATATAGATGAAATTTAAGACATTTTTGGACCGAGTTGCCATGTAGGTTTCTCTTAAAAAAAGTATTTCCATAGTTGTTGTTTATGGTCTTAGTTGTCACGAGTTTCTCACAATTCATGTAATATTCAAAAGATTTCTTTTGAGAATCATGTGTGTATATTTTTGAATTGATATTTTAGATCACACTCAGTGATCCATTACCAGAAAGAGGAGAGTGATTCTGATGATGAATCACTTAGTGTGATCTGAAACATCATTTCAAAAACATACGCTATTGATTCGAGAAACAATCTTTTTAATTTTTTAAAAAAATTTATGCATTAAATGATGATTAAAAAATGTGTAATGATAATAGGAAAATGCACACTCGTTTGTTCAAATGGAAAAGAAAGAGCATATTGCTATGAAAGTAAGAGCCCGTGTGAATAGACAAATGGGCAGGATATAACAGTCATATTTTACTTGCAGAAGAGGTAAATCTATTTAGTAAAATTTATTTCAGTATTTTTATTGTTCTTGGATTAAGACACTATCTCACAAGAATGGTATTTATTTTGACTTTAGATTTGACAACTCAAAACACAAATAAGTTATTCCAAAAACTATCTCAAGAAGAAAAGAAAATATTTGGATTTGATGTAATAGCATAGACTGGAACGATTACATTATGAATATTCATACTCCGGGACTTTTGGAAATGTTATTATGAAAAGAAGACCTAAAGCCATTGAACAAGACAAGATTCCTATAGTCCCTGTATTGTTGAGGTCCTAGATAATTAAAAAAGGAATTGGATAGGTTTCCCAGGGACTCAGTGTTGTGACCTTTTTCACACATCGCCCCATTGCAAATGGGGATGCCCTAATTTTTGCTTCATTTCGAACTTTTGGAATGATTTTGGTTTGTCTCTCTTTTCTACTGTCTACCTTTCTGGGATGTCTCCGCTGTTGAGCTTAAATGTGAATTTGACCAAGTCTAAAAATTAGGGTTTCCATCTTTCCAGCCAATTCGTGGTTGAACGTGGTGAATAAATTGAAAATAAGGACTAACGTTGATGTCAGCATGCTTCCAGCAGACTCTCAGCAAATTTTCATCAGATTCTGGCAACTTACTATTTTTAGTAAGTGTGCAATTCGGAGCATTTCCTCAGCATTTTCAAAATTCTGACAGTCACACTGCGTCTAGAACACATCAAGCTGCTTGTGTGCAAAATTTGAGTTGAAATGTAGATAACTTTCTATTTATAGCAGTTCAGCTTTCGATGCAAATTTCAGGGCCTAGATGCAGAGTTTTTTTTTGCATGTCTGGATATTCCTTCTGGGTTTTTTGGGACCTTCGCAATAGTATAACATGCAAAGTGAGGTGAAAAATTTCAGAGTCCAGCCTTCTGAGGCTATTTTTAGGGTTTGCATGTCAAGGATTTCTTTGCATGTCGGCATATTCCTTGTGGGTTTTTCGAGAGCTTCGTAGTGATATGACATGCAGATGGAGATGGTCACTCGGTAAGGAACTTACTATTTTAGCAGGTGCGTCCCGGCAGTTGCTTCCCAGCACTTTAGAATCATGAGATGATCGCAATGCAACATAAATGAAGACAAACAGAGATCATTTGATATGCATGCAGAGAAAATTAGGGTTTCCAACTTCGGGACCCTAAAAGAAGGGCAAAAAGTTAGAATTTTTGAAAACCGGTGTAAACCACTGCGATCAGCATCCTTCAGGCTATCTGCTGGTAAAATTTGAGAGCAAATGGAGAACTTACTATTTATAGTAAGTCATTTTGGAAACAGGCTAAAAATAGAAAATCAGTTGCATGCGCTGATGTCAGCAATAAGGTCACATGGTGAGGAGCGCGTCATTCAAATTTCAAGTCAGTCGGAGCAGTGGAGCTATCAGAAGCAGGCAGTTACTATTTATAGTAAATCACCTCCAGAAATATGCTATTTTTAGCAAGTCAGCTTAGAGTAGCAGTGTGAACGGGTTGATGGAGTCATGAGGATCCAGTGTTCAAAATTTCAAATCGACCTGAGCTTCTGAAGTGTGAAAATTGAGAGACTTACTATTTATAGTAAGGCATGGGAAGCTGGCAGAGGAAGGTAAAAAAATTTCTAAGTCTGAGTTTCATCCTGTAGCCTACTTCAAATGTGCCCTCATCCAGTTGGCAGGTGATAAAATTTTTCTAAGTGATGAAGATATCCTGCTCATGCCTCCATATGCGCCCAGGGAGAAATAAGTTGGTGAAAAATATTCTAAGGCATTGTTAAATCTTCCTGCCACCTCCAAATGCGCCCAGCAAGTATTCAAGGTGTTTGAAAAAGTTTCTAACATGTTTCATCCTTTAGCCATGCCAAAATGCGCCCACATGCAAGCTAGTAGCATTCCAAAAAATTTCTAAGTATAAAAATTCACCTCCTAGGCCAAAATGCGCCCATGCAACAAGAAGGATAGCAAGTCAAAGAAAGTCAAAGTTTTTCATCCACCTCACCCATCAAAATGCGCCCAAGTTGAGAGAGTTGATAGCAAAAATTTCTAAGGCATGGAAATATCCTCCACCACCCCCTAAATGCACCCATCCTTCATGCATGTTCAAATGCACCCAAAAGCAAGTGAGTCAAAGGAGTCAAAGGCGTTCATCCTTCAAGCCTGCCAAAATGCGCCCAAAAGCAGCCATGTGAGGACAAAAGAAAAGAAGGTGAAGAGTCACATGCTAGGCATGGTAAACATTAGTCCTCCACACATGTGATATGCGCCCAAGGTGTTGAGGGTGAAGTGGGGTATGCTAGGCGTGATCAATCTTCTTCTTCAAATGTCAAATGCGCCTAAGGTGGTAAGGTAAACTACAAGGTGGTGAAAGCAAAGTTGATGCTAGGCGTTGGAATTTTTTTTAATAAAAGTGTCCTTCATGGTATAAAATGCGCCCAGGGTAATGGAAATAATATTTCTAAGTGAGTTGTTGAAATAAAATTTTCCTCGCAGACAAGGTGAACGAAGTTGAGTAAAATTTTCCTATGGAAAAATTTTCAAAAGTGCTAAGTGATTCAAAAAATTTCTAAGGCATGAAGTATTTTCTCCCTTAAGGAAAACGCCTAAGTCTGGAGAGGTGATGAAATTTCTCAAAACGTGAGCAAAATTACCAAAGATGAAGTCAGATAGTGTCAGCTTCGTGAGGTTGATAAAAATTTCTCAAGTCGGAGCAACAAAGTACTCATAGGGATGAGGAGCTCGAATAAATTTGTTGAAAATTATTTTTCTAAGGTGCAAAATTCAAGAAAATTAAATGAACCTGTTCGTTGTGCACCCATGAGTTCGACGCGTTCTGAAGGAAATTTTCTTCTGGGTATTGAAGATTATCGATGAGGAATGGATTTTAAAGTCTTCCACGCTTTGCCAAGCCTTCAGGATGGATATTTTGGATGGACACCAGGATTGATGAGTTTTCCCAAGGAAATTTTCTAAGGCAAAGTGTGTTGTTGAGATAAAGTGTTGTGGTTGATGAATTTGATGGTGATCGCCTAGAGGATTTTTGATCAAATTCCTGATGAAAGGATTTTTCTCAAGCCTGAGTTAGAAGAGATGTCAGAGTGAAGTGCGCCAAGCAGAATGTGAGATGGGTTGAAAATTTGGCTAAGGCATGAAGAATTTGAACGCGAAGTTGGCTAAGGAAAAACGATGAGCCCTTGAAGATCAAAGCGTGAAAATTTGGTAAGTAAGTTGAATTTATATTATGAAGTGTTCTAATACTCTTCTCCTTGCTTGTTTTGTAGGAGGAACATCGAGATCAAGCGATGATGACTTAAGGTGATGAAGAAAGTAATCCAAGATGATATTTCAACCTCGAAGGAAGAAAATTTGCAAGAAAATGGCTAAGTGTTGGGACTTAGTATAACTCAAGTGACAAAGAATGGAAGCTCGAGCAAAGTTGAAGAACAACGTCAAGAAGAAGATCAAGAGCAGTTGAACTCTAGATTCTATCAAATTTTATTATCTGAGGAGGCAATCTTTGAGACTCTTTTACCCTCCTCCAAGCGATTAACAGAATTGGCTGAATGCGAACAACGGAGCAGTGTGAACGCATTTCAAAGTTGGAATCTTCTAGAAGGATGATGGACATTATGGCTCATTTATTACCCCACTCCTCTTGGTGGCGGTTTTTAGGGTGAATCTTGTTTAGGGCTGAGGTGGCACGATCCTGGCCATCCAGCCGATTGTAATCTGAGCTGTCTGTTGGACTTGGCCATCTATAAAAGGGGGAGTCCCCCTCATTTGTATCTCATTAGAAGTAGAAGTTAGATAGTAGAGATTAGAATAGAGAGACAGCTAGGTGATAGCTTAGAGTAACTTAGTATAGATTGATAGTGTAGTTTGAAGAAGAGGGAAAGTTTTCCCTTTGAAAACTTTGTAAGAAATTGTTGTGAACACTCTCTTAATAAAAGAGTTTTTCATTGATGGTGAATTTCGTCTTTGTTGTGAGTAGCTAGCAAGGTTTCTTCGTCCTTCTGATTCAAATGGTAGCGTAAAATAGTTCTAAGTAGTATAATTTTCATTCCATGCAAGTAGATGTTAGCTATGGAATATGGTGTTTGATCTAGGCTACTTCGTCTATCCATACCACTAGTGTATTTGCTGATGGTGAATGCGCCTTGTGTGGTCAACTGGAATATCATGTACTTAACTTCGATCATGATTTGTATGTCTATATGCGTCGTTGTGATGGTATTTTCATGCTAAGTTGTGATCTAAACACCTTGAACTACTCCTCTGAAGATTGCACCGACTCCATGGAAGCTGTCCGATGCGAGGCAAAGTGAAGTCCGGTTAGAAGTTTGTTGAAGTCAAGCTCCATATCCCACACTTAGAATCTCTAAACCCTGCACCATTTCAATTCAGTACTTTCTGGTTAGAATAGGAAACCCGCGCTTCATAGACAAATCTTTCGAGCATTTGAATTTCTTTCTCCACTGTTGAACAATTCCGTAAGTCCCCTTGAAATACCAGCAAATCACATCGAGCCAACTGAGCCTATTCACACTAAAGGAACCTTGGAGTTGAACGCATGAAATTTCTTGCAATATTAGCATGCTAGATACTTTGATCAAGAGAGAATAGGGTAGCCGTTGGCGACTTTATTCTGCGTTGGTGGGGTCACGAAAAACACATCAACACTCAGGTTATTAATGGCGTGGGTATTTTGTTGATGTGCTTAGTTTTACAGGTTATTTTATGATTGTTAAAATATGTATAGATTTGATGCAAATAATTCTATAATTACTACAATACTGTCAAATTTATATATGGTTATTGAATAATGACAGTTTAGATATGTTTAGTAATATTTTAGATATGTAAATGTAATATATATTTTATGCATATAGCTGCTGGATGACGCTTATAGGGTACATTGATGGTATAAATAGTAGCATTCGTATTGAGTAATTGCACTTCAGTGTTAGTTTTATGATTAGATGTAAAGCACAAAAAATTAATTCAAAATCAGACAATAACACAACAAATACCCTGAGAAAACCCTCTTCTTGAGGGAGAAAAACCCAGCAACAATATATCACTTATATATTGAATGATAACACAAATAATCTCCTTTACGATAGGCCAATATGAAGGCCAAAAGAAGCACCACAAATTGATGCAAACTCAGATACAACCAGATGTATATCGCTGATTAGAAACTCAACCAACAATATGCTCTTCTACAGAAATCGCTATCTCCTCTATATGATTCACACTTGAACTCCAAAGAAATAATAATGAACTGAATGAATGAATGATACAAAGCAATGGATGAATGTGTATATATACAAAGGGAAGAGAGACACATCACTTCAAGTTGAACATGTCAGCCTCCTCTAGAAAGACGTGCCTCTAAGACTCATCAAGTCGGCCTCTTGAAATCGTGACCCTTCATGAAGAGATGTTGGCCTTATTAAATAAAACATTTCTTTATTAAATTCTAGTCTCTTCATAATCGTGCCTATTCATAAATATAAATCTCTTATAAATTAAATAGCCCCTAGGCTATATTTAATTTATCACGAGTAAAGGAGATTGCTGGAAGTGAATACCGATGCTGCAACATCAACACTCCCTCTCAGCTAGGGAGAATACTTCCAGCTGCACAAGACATATCACCTCATCGTGATGTCTACCACAATGGCTACAACCATATGTGGAAAAGAACGATATCACCTCATTGTGATATCAGATATCACCTCATCGTGATATCAACCATAATGGATACAACCATGTATGGTATGTATAAGTGTTCAATTGCGTGATGTTGTCACCTCAACATGACGTTCACCATGGCTCTCCCAGAGGGTGAAACACAAGTACAAGAAAATCATCACAGACTCTTTCACATGATGCTGTCATGGAGTCACACACATGACATCCACCATGGCTCTCCCAGAGCGTGGAAACAAGGGCTTTCACCTCAAATCTCAAAAGAGAAATGCATTAAACAAGGGCTTACACCTCAAATCTCTCTCAAAGAGAAATGCATTAAAGAGGATCACTGATACTGAGACTCCTTCTCAACTAGGGTTGTATTCTCCACCATACCAATCTTATCTCGAAAGTACACAAAATTTATCTTAGAGAGAGGCTTGGTGAGAATGTCTATCGTCTGCTCATCAGTGTTGATATACTTCAACTGTATAGCTTTCCTCAATACCATATCTCTGATATAATGGTATTTGATCTCGACATGCTTGGTTCTGTCATGAAACACAGGATTGATAGAAA
The DNA here is from genome assembly GCA_007258455.2 of Sequoia sempervirens. Classification (NCBI taxonomy): domain Eukaryota; kingdom Viridiplantae; phylum Streptophyta; class Pinopsida; order Cupressales; family Cupressaceae; genus Sequoia; species Sequoia sempervirens. Next base: position 18,261,537 of record VDFB02000020.1, read on the forward strand.
GCTTCAAAAAACTTTGGTTATCACAATGAATGATAGTAGGCTCCATTGATTGTCCAAACAATCTTGCAAGGAGTTTACGAAGCCACACTGCTTCCCAAACTGCCACACAAGCTACAATATACTCTTCCTTTGTTGTACTCAATGCTATAGATGACTGCTTCTTGCTGCACTAGGATATCATAGTAGATCCCAAACTGAAGCAACATCCGGAGGTGCTCTTTCGATCAGTGACACACCCTGCCCAATCAGAATCAGTATAACCATGCAACTTCAAATCCACATCTGAAGAATATCTCAACCTATATCCAATTGTGCCACACAAGTATCTCATAATATGTTTTGCTGCAACAAGATGTATCTGCCTCGATTCACACATGAACTGACTAAGTGTACTCACTGCATAGCAGATATCTGGTCTAGTGTTGACTAGATACATCAAGGATCCAATCAAATGCCTGTACGTTGTGGGATCCACCAGGTCTGAACTAGTTGCAATCTCCTTCAATTTATGTAGGTTGGTCTCCATAGGTGTAGACATGGATTTGCAATCCATCATACCAAACCTCTTAAGTATATCAATGGTTTACTTCCCTTGACTTAGAATCATCTCATCCAGATTTTTCCAAAATTCTAAGCCAAGGAAGTAATGTATGAGCCCAAGGTCCTTCATTTCAAACTCAAAAGCCAACTCCTTGCATTTGAGAATGAGGTGATCTTCTCTAGTAAGAATCAAATCAACATACAAAACCAAAATCAATGCTTCACCATAAATTACCTTAAAATACAGATTTGAGTTAGCACCATTCTTAGAGAAGCCCAAGCTTGACAAGTAATGATCAATCCTTTCATACCAAGCATGAGGAGCCTGCTTAAGACCATACAAGGCCTTCTTTAGCCTGCAAACATGAGACTCCTTCCCATGTACCTCGAATCCATCAGGTTGCTTAATATAAACATCTTCCTCAATCACACCATTTAGAAAAGTTGTCTTCATGACATCCATATGATGAATCTTCCATCCTCTAGATGCAACAATGGAAATGATGGTTCTAAAAGAAGTATAGCGAGCAATAGGAGAAAATGTTTCTTCATAGTCAACTCCCTCTTTTTGTGAAAACCCTCTAGCCACAAATCTTGCCTTTTACTTCTCAATGCTCCCATTAGCCACATGCTTGATCTTGAAGAGCCATTTTGAAGATACCACAGATTTGCCTTTGGGTCTAGGAACGATGTCCCAAACATCATTCTTGAGAATTGACTGATACTCCTCTATCATAACATCTTTCCAAACCTGTTGACTAGAAGCTTCCTCAACACTGGAAGGCTCAAACTAAATAATCTGACTCATCAAAGCAACATAACTAGAGAACTTGTGAGGTCTCTTTCTCTGAAGGTTCCTCTTGGAGCTGCAAACCTTTCTGCCTCCTACATTGTTTGCCAAGCCCAAAGAGGTCTTTTTCTCCCAATCACAATATTGGTAGGCACATTAGTAGGATCCAAGGGCTCACCTGGATCATCATCTTCCTTTGGTTCTGAAGTCTCCCTCTAAATCTCAGGAGCATGGTCAACTTCCATATCTTGAGGAGATTCTTCATTATCAATCTCCATATGAGTGCCCTTAGATCTTATAAATGCAACATCTTCCTCAAATGTGACATCTCTACTAATCTCGATCAACTTCTGACCTGAGATGTAGATCATGTAGGCTTTTGATGTTTCACTGTAACTTACAAATATCCCCTTCTTGCCAGAAGGCTCCAACTTTGTCCTCTTTTCCTTTGGTACATGAACATACACTGGACATCCAAAGATCCTCATATGACTCACTTCAGGCTTCTTTACAGTAAAGGCTTCTTTAGGAGTCATATTCTCTAGAATTCAGTGAGGACTTCTATTTTGAACATAGACTGTTGTCCTAGATGCTTCTTCCCATAGGAAGGTGTGCAAATCCTGGTCAAGAATAATGGCTTTTGCTGCTTCCACGATCGATCTATTTTTCCTCTCAGCAACATTGTTCTATTGAGGATTATAAGGGACATTGAACTCCCTCTTAATCCCAACTTCAATGCAATAGTTCTGAAAGCTGTAGGAGGTATACTCTCCTCCATTATCGGATCTTAGGACTTTGATCTTCTTCCCAAAAAAAAAATTCACCTGAGCTTTGAATTCCTTGAACCTTTCTAATACTTCCTCAGATTCTTTAGATTTCAAGAAATAAATCCAACAAAAATTGGACCACATAAATCAAAATGAATGAGATCTAGAATACATTTGGATCTATTTTCTCTACTATGAAATGGACCTTTAGTAACCCATAGCACAACCTCTACAAATACCTTCATGCTCCTGGTTGAACTTTGGAAGTCCCATGACCATCTTCTCCATTATAGGTAGAGCTTGGAAGTGAAGGTGAGCCAATCTTCAATGCCAAAGATCACACAAGCTTGAAGAATCATATACTAAAGCCTAAAGTGGATGAGTGCATAGCCTGTAGAGACTCTCATGTCTAACTCCAATCACTTGAACATACTTGAAGTTGGAGTTCTTCATCCACACAATAACTTTTCCCTTAGAGAATGCAACTTGGTAACCCTTGTCTTCCAAGGCTGAAATGGAAACAAGGTTTCGCTTGATGCCTGAAACATATAGAACATTGCACAATTGAAGAGTAATGCCAAAATCCAAGTGGAGAGTGGAGGTACCAATTCCTTTCACCGAGTAACTAGCATAATCTCCAATAATAACTTGTTCACTAGAATCTCTCTCCACCAAATTTGTTAGATGCTCCCTGAATCCAGTAATGTGGCAAGATGCACCACTATCAATCAACCAAGTGTTGGTGTTCGTAGTAACATTGCTTGAAAATGCTGAATAGAATAAGTAATCACATGAATCCTTGTGCAAGGAGACATCATCAACATCTGCAATGGTGGCCTGTTGCTTAGGCCTAGTTGGACAATGCTTAGCAAAGTGACCATACTTGTCACATCTAATGCATTGGACTTTTGAGAGGTCCTTCTTCTTCTTGAATGCGGGAGCACCATTAGCTCCATTATCTCTATTCCTCTTGAAGTATCCTTTCTTCCCATTTTTTCCTTTCTTCTTCGATGATTGAGAGGCGAGAACATGAATGTCTTCATTGGTAGGGCTTTGACCAATTCCTCTAGCAGCCAATCTAGACTCCTCTTGAATGCAATCCGCTCTCAATTGATCAAAATTGGGAAGCTTCGATCTTGCACTGATTCCTTGAATGTAGGACTCCCATGATGAAGGAAGACTATTAAGAGCAAGCATGGTCAAGCCCTTGTCACCTATCACATGACCAATTGTAGAGAGCTGATTTCTCAACTCTGATATCTCCATGAAGTAAGCAATAATCGTTTCTCCTTTCACCATCTTCACATGATGTAGTTGTTGCTTCAGTGCAAGAGCCCGGTTGGTGTTGTTGATTTCGTGCATCTCCTCCAAGGTTTTGAACATGTCTCTTGCTGTCTTCAACTTGGAGACAATTGGAACGATATGATCCTTCACGAAATCAACTAACATCTTTTCCTTGATATCTTTCTTCCTCCATTGAACTTTCTCTCCTCATCTGTAGGTTTAGGAATTTTCTCTCCATGAACTCAACCAATTCATTTTCCTCCAAAGTGAGCATAATTCTGAATCTCCATGAAGTGAATTTTGATGCTCCTTCGATTCTATCCTCAATCTTAAGACCGTTCACCATCTTGATGAAGAGATAAAGATAGAAAATAATGAGAAAGAGAAAAGAGTATCGCTGTAATAATAAATCTGATCATGATCTTCTTCACACTCACTCTGATACCATGTTAGTTTTATGATCAGATGTAAAGCAAAAAAAATTAATTCAAAATTAGACACAATAACACAACAGATACCCTAGGAAAACCCAACAACAATATATCACTTATATATTGAATGATAACAAAAATAATCTCCTTTACAATAGGCCAATATGAAGGCTAGAAGAAGCACCACAAATTGATGCAAACTCAGATACAACCAGATGTATATTGCTGATTATAAAGTCAACCAACAATATGCTCTTCTACAGAAATCGCTATCTCCTCTATATGATTTGCACTTGAACTCCAAAGAAATAATAATGAATTGAATGAATGAATGACACGAAGCAATGAATGAATGCGTATATATACAAAGGGAAGAGAGACACATCACTTTAAGTTGAACATGTCGGCCTCCTCTAGAAAGACGTGCCTCTAAAACTCATCAAGTCGACCTCTTGAAATCACAACCCTTCATGAAGAGGTGTTGGTCTTATTAAATAAAACGTTTCTTTATTAAATTCGAGTCTCTTCATAATCGTGCCTTTTCATAAATATAAATCTCTTATAAATTAAATAGCCCCTAGGCTATATTTAATTTATCACATGAGTAAAGGAGATTGCTAGAAGTGAATACCGATGCTGCAACATCAACATTCAGATTTGAGTATTTAGTAATGATAGTTTCAATATTATGTCATTTAAATTTAGATAGATTTGATGCAAATTTTCTGCTATAATACTTACAACAATGTTATAAACTCAATTTATGTACTTTCATTATAAGTGGCACAAGGGTTTTGGAATTGAATTCAAAACCTAAGCAAGATCATGTAAATTACTTAGTGGAACTGAGTGTCTTGAGATTTCTCATAAGCATTCAGTTTTGAATAAATTATGTAAACTTAATATTTATTGGTAGAGTTGGAGGGCAGGATGAATATTTAATTGTATGTCTGTGATGGTTATGTATAACATAAAATTTTCTAGTCTTGTTTGTGGAGTGTATTGGGGATTTTTTATAGGCAGGGGTTGTGTTTGAATCATCTATTAGGTTTGCTCTAATTTTGAATAAATTGTGAGTTATGTATTGATTTTAACTGACATCAAGCGAATATTTAGCACTGTAAATTATGTATTAATTTAATTTATAGACAATTATTTTACAAAGTCGACTAATATGTGATAATCAAGTTTCATATTTCATTATCTTAAAAAATAGGCAACTACATGATATATATTAAGATTGATTTTTTTTGTTGATGTTTTGATAACTTTTTAGGAGTAAAATATGTTTGTAAAAGTGCCATTGTGAAAATTTGGAACTCATATATGGTGGATAATGTACAAGTCTTTGAAAAGCTATCTTGATTCACACAAGTTAATTTTGTCTTTATAAATTTATGTAAAATTAGATGAAGTTTAGTGTTTAATGCTTAGAATAGAAAATATAAATAGTTTTTTTTTTATTGAGAATAAAATTGTGATTGCCACCTCTATGTGAGTGCCTTCCTTGGCCATGGTGGATGGAATTATATTCTTGAGAGTATTTTGATGAGTGTCTCACACAAAAACAATAACTAAAAAACAAACATGAATAGATCACCGACAAAATTAATTCATCTTATTTACCATCAATTGAAAAAGAAAGCAAGGAAAATAATTTTATTTAACTCATTATTTCCTGCTTGTCTTCTATCATAAAGGAATTGTAGCATGTGTAAGAAAGTTTTACATTTTTTTATCTGCTCACTTTGGAGATGGTCCATGGTCTTTAGAATGTCATGCCAATAATTTGAACTCGACACCTTTCTCCACATATTGCCCAACTTCCTTCACCTCTTTCTCTTTGATTTTATATCCTTGTGTTAGGAGTGGGGATAATCATTATAACTCTTTCTCTTTAACTTTTATTCTTTCTCCACCATGTTCAACACTTTTTTTGCACTTGGGGTTGATGCTCTGTATCTCTATCTCTTTTTCAATGTTTTTGTTAACATATTAAATTCATTCTTACCCATATTAATTTCAATCTACTTACATTATTCTTTGAAAACATTGAATGAAAATTTTTCAATGTTTTTGTTCAAACTTTTTTCTTCCTATAATTCCTCTCTAATGTTTAATTAAATTCTATGTGATGCTTGGTAAACACACACATTCACAAAGGCTTAGCTCTACACACCCTCAATTAGAGAAAGAAAGCAATAAACATTTTATGTATCAACTTTTTATAAATTACTTAATGATTGAAACTTAAGACTTCTTATAAAACTCTAGGTGTCTCTATTCACCCAATACTACTTTCAAAATTGCAAGGCATTATTGATGTAACCATTGCACCCATTCTAGTGCTAGTGCTAGTGTTATAGATGGGAGATCTAGTAAGTATTTATAGATGTAATAGTATTTGAAGATAAATTGATTAAATTAATTGACCAATTTGATTTGAGGAACATACAAAAGTCACATGTTGAGTGTTGTTTTGGAAGCTAAGGATATTAGAAAATTATGGAAAGTTTTAGACATGCAAATTTTTTAAAGTATTGGTCGGTGAGTTTTTTTCATTCTTAAAATGTGTTACAGGTCAATTGTATAGGACATATTGTTAATGTAATTATATTTGACAAATAATATATGAATATTATTTTAAAATTTTATGAATATTTATGTCAAAATCTTATCAATTCACGAATCTAAATTGTATTCAATCAAAAAAATAATTGTCGAAGAGTAGCACATAAAACATATGCTCTAGCAAACTAGGCTTTATAAAAATATTATCCTGACATGATGTCTATTTTTTCTTCATATTGAACTCCTTATACAATGAATTAATAATTTTTTTTATTTGAAATTTGACATAATTTAAATCTAATTTTATTTTATTTGTATTTATTCTCAAATATTAGATTTTTTTTTATCCAAATAAGGTATTCATTTGGAGACTTCCTCTCTTTGTTAGCCATTTGTCTTCCATAAAAAAGATGAGGATGTGGATATCTTGGCCCCTCGGTTTGATTTCAGCTAGGTCTCCTCAAATCACTGTAATTTAATACTCCCAAGGAAAAAACAAAATGAATGAAGGCAAAGTCATGCCCTTTGTCTCATAGGGCCCTGTATAACTAAAAATAAAAATATTTTGACTAGAGGTGAGTTGTGTCACATGGTTCATTCATTTCTTTGATCATATAATTAATATATATTTATTATTTTCATTTGTTTCCAAAATTATATTGTTTTTAGAATATGATCCATAAGTAATCATCTATTAGATCTGAGTTAATCTATGCTTATTTGTATATATATTATTAGTTAAATCTAGATTATATTAGAGAAATTATATTTTTCTTTACAATTATAAAAGTGTCGAAAAAATAATATTTTTATTAAATCATTAATCAATCCATTATTTATTTGACTAGACAAGTTGAATGACATAAGAAAATATAATCTTCTCAAACAATAACTTAAATCTATCAAATTGCCTATATTTTAGAAGAGAATCACTCAACTATATGAAAATATAACAATCACAATGAATTTGATTCAAATATTTATATGCTTAAAATAATGATGATATAAAAATTATTTTCTTAAATGATAAGAAATAGAATTAAAAATCATCCTATTTTTCTTCATATTGAATCAAAGTAAAAGAATAATTAAGGGAGAGAAATCATCCAATTAAATACATAAAATATTTTTTACAATTAAATTCCAAGTGTTACAGAAATTATTTGATTAAAAAAATATCAAATAATATTTTATAGAAATCTAATTAATAGACCAATATTTCTTTTATTTTAAGAAAATAAAAAAATCTCAAATTTACATCAAATTATTTTCTAATCTTTATGTGGGTGAAGAACAAAATAATCTTCATTCTTTACCTTTTTTTTTGAAATTTAATTACTAAGAAAAAAATGTCTTCATTTTTATTGTTGGAGGGTTTTATATCAAATCAACATAATCATTTAGCTACTTGATATGGGAGTATGAACCTTAGATTGAAACTTCAACTAAGAGTTAAGGATTAAGGGGTGTCTCCTTTTCCAAAGTCATCTAAAACATGATATTGAAACCTCTTGGATTGAGAGACAAGGATTGAGGGATGTCCATGTAGAGGATGAAATTCGACAACCTCAAGATGATGAGGTCTCAAATGGCAGATGGTCCTCAACTACCTCAAAGATCAAAGCTTAGGTGAGAGGATAAAATGATAAAGGGTGGTTGTTTATATTTTATGCAAAAATGAAATGAGAGAGTTCCAGAGATCAAAGAGCGGATCACAGAGGTCTTCTAGATAATCTGACAAGCTCTTGGCCAAGGAAGAAAAAGCAACATATGAACGTCCTTGCGACGCATTGGTGTCTTGTACAGATCAAAAACTAAGACTACTTAGAAAACAACTAAGTACCTACTAATAGTTCTATTTTCTAGGAACTCTAAAGAATGTGAGAAAATAACATACTTTAATAGAAACTAAGACAATATGCACTGAATGTAATGCAAATGATGAAACAAGAAAAGAGGAAGAAAATACTCACAATAGACCAAGGAATGAAGCCTCCAATGAAGGGATGTCTTCAATACTTGCACATAGAAAATTGAGAAAAATGTTCGAGGCTGTTTAAGGGCTTGCCTTAGTCAAACCCCCGCTTTGGTGTTTCCACCTCCACAGACAACCAAATGAGATAGATAGAAAATGAAGTAGACGTGATAGAAAAAATAAATGTGCTAGGATAACATGATAAGTATATTAAACGATAATGCAATAAACTAATTACAATTAACCTCCCTTTAGTAAGATGAGAATACTGAAAGGAAGAGATTGCAATCACCAAGCTTGAAAGAACAATGTAGAGCATCTTGTGAGAACAAGAAAATGTAGTGTAGAAGAGCAAGAAGGATTGAGAGAATTAGTTCAATAGTCAAAGGAATGAATGAAGATGAAGTTTTTTATGAAAGTATATGCATGCAAGGGTTGACCAAATGTACCTGTAAGCTAGCAAAGGCATTATGTTCACTAGTAGATGGGAAACACAAGTCTCAACAATTATTGCAATTGGGAATCTATTTGGGATGTTCACATGATGCATGGATGTTTGCATGGTATGCATTCGTCTGAGATATAAATGAAAAATTTGCCCCTCAAGTGTTATTATTATTCTAAAAATAATTCACCACAACTACCAGCTTAACTGATTGGGCATCTTCATCTAAATTTGAAGTGGTAATTACAAAATTTATTCATTCACCAAGATGCCAATGAATCAATGCCACCACTTATATGCTTACACTAAAAAGTGTTAAGCTCATGCAACTAGGGTCATTCCTAGACCTAGAATTTATCTTGAGGGTTCATGGTGACCCTGCCTATGTATCCCCTCATGGAAATACGAGGCTTCGTAGCTCACCGAACAATGTTAGAGGGAGTTCATTCTCTCCTCTTACATGAGATATCTGATCTCATTTTTAACCCAAGTATTAATTAAGCATAAACTATCAACTCAATCCACATATAATATAATGATAAAAACTTTTCCATCAAGTGTTGGGTCCATACCAAACATTACTTAGAATTAGTGTAAAAACATTCACAATATTCACAAGGGGCATATCATACCATAATCCCAAATATCATACATGATGACTATCACGAGCATACCTCCATATACACTAGTTGGCTAGCTAATACACATCACAAGTCCAATAGTGACTAGATAATATGCAAATCACAAGTACAATGTTGATTAAATCATTTATAAATCATAATTACAATTGTGAATGTCTTATTTACACATCACAAGTACAACCGTGATTATCATACTTACATTAGTGATTATCTCCAACATACATCCCAAATACACAGTGCCTAGATCCAAAAAAATCACAAGTACAATGGTGTCTAGCTCATATGTACATTACAAGTACCACAATGATTAGCTCCAACACACACCATATATACATAGTGAATAGCTCTAGCACATATCACATATAAATAGTAATTGGTTGACACATCCATAATGGATCCCAGATAGAAAATAATATTGATGCATTGCACACTACACTATGGGTCCCATCCTCTTCTCTGGTCTTTTGCACCATTAGACAACTAGGAAGAGGATTGGAACATCCCATACTACATCGTAGGTCCATCTTCAACCCAACAAGGCCAAGTATACAATCCAAAAACTGGGAAGGGGATTTAGTGCATCCCATACTACACAGTGGGTCCATCATCCATCCCAAGGTTTTCCACAAGTAGTGAACCTACCATAACCAAATGGATTCTAACTTCAATCACCTATGGACCATTAGTGACAAGTTTGTCCACCAAGGAAGAAGTAGCTCTAGACATATACCACCTTGTGACCTTAGTGATATTTTAAACTATCTTCTTTACATCTCAGGTAACACTTGGCATCAGTCACTTTCATGTTATTAGTGACTGCCAGTAAGCCCCCTTGTTACAATAGTTAGCCATGAATTATTGTTACTCACACAAATGGGTCCATACCCGTGCAAGAATTACCATATCATAAACATGATAGCCCATAGAAACCTTCACCTTTGTGAACTAAGTGAATGTCGACTATTTTTTAATAGTAGCCCAAACATTGATCATTGGCACTATACAATTACTGCCTATCACTACTCAAATATCCTAAACGATCACTCTTGGGTGGGTCATACATAATATGATTCATAAAACTGGTCAAGTGACCTAGGTAAATATATCACAATCAACAGATTCAAAAGCCTATACATGAAGACCTCTATATATGGAGGTTTTTTTCACAAACACATAAAAGTTACATGGAACTAGCACGAGATGGCCTTTACCCAACATATACATATAATAAAATATCAACTATAAAGTAGTAAAATCCCTTACTCCATTCCTTTTATTATATAGAAGCATCTTGTGTATTAAATATAAGTTATTAAATTTGCTTAACTCATTCATACCCATTTGGTACCCATTTCAGCCTCAATTGAAGCTTATGGAGGAAGAAAGGTCAAACCAATTAGGAACAACCCCAAAGCCTAGAGTTACCCCCTCCCAAACCCTCCCCCTTTGGACTTGAGGTCATAGAGGCATCCTTTTCCTAAGGACCACCTACATACCCACTTCCATTCAAATCAAAGTTACACGTATCTCTCCTTACAAAGTCTCAAGGATACATATGCTTTGATCATGACACTTTTTTCCTCTCATGTAAAAATATCAATTTAAACCTTACCATAGTTATCATTCTTCATTCAATGTGATCACGCCTAACCTCTTACAATTTCCTATCAAGGATATTGTGCCAAATTTGGTATCTTGATGATAATACCACATATACAAGCATAATATACTATACAATGTATTCAGACTTAAAACAAGGTATCATGCATACAACATGATTTGGTAATCTTAGATATGACATGTGATATGTTGAATCACTATATTAGACTAATGAGAGATCCCTTAGCATTCATATATGAGGATAACATGGTATAGTATATATCTCATTAAGATACATTTGTTAGCAATGAGAGTCTAGTAATACTCAAGATATATTCATAGTATGCCAATTATGTGAAGCCCTAATATGGTTCCAACTGTTATTCTACTAATATGATCAAGCATCATGATCCTTTTAATTTTTAATTTCAATATCCATTAGAACAATTCATGCCTCAATAAAGGCATACAAAATTATTTAAACTTAAAAAGGTATTGTGTGAGGGGGAAGGAATCTATCAGGAAAAATGTGAAGGGAAACAATCAAATGCAAGATTGAAATAAGAAACTATCTAATCCAAAACACTTAATCTATCCTATTTTGTCACTCATGAAATGTACAAATCTAAGCTATTTGAATGAAAATGAGATCGTAAGATATTCAAAAATGAATTCAAATAAACAAAAGAAGAGTTTACCATCCCATGTTGGAGTGTATTTGCATGATGTTGGGTTGTTTGTATCACTGCAAAGCCTCCATTGCTTACACACAAAAGCTTGATGAACGATTCTTGTGCTTGAAGAAATGAGGAAGCTCTATCAATGGTGATCTTGACAACACTTCATTGCATAAGGTAAATTGAAATTTTGATCCTTATTTGTGAGGAGAGAGGTTTGTTTTGTAGGAAAAGAGATTTTGAATCAACGATCAGGATCGAGTTGGAGAATATCCAGATCAATAGTCAAAGTGTGTTGAGAGGATTTAGACATGAGAAGATTTTGCAAAGTTGATTGCACAATTAGGGTGATTGAAGAATAGATTGGCTAATTAGGGTTTTGATTGCTTAGTTAGAAATTGATTGATCAATTAGGGTTGAGTTAGGAATTAGATGGTTGAGTTAGTAAAATTAGATTGCTTAGTTAGAAAAATTAGATTGCTTAGTTAGCAATCCATGATTTTCTCAATCAAAAATTGGGTGAGAAATATTAATTAATTAATTCCTTTTTGTGTTTGATTTGATTTTTGATAATTGATTTGAATATTTTGATTTAATTATTAATTCAAATTTTGGAGGGAAAGTGTGATAATTAATTATTATGATTTAATAATTTAATCAATTTTGAGGAATAAGGTGATTTAGTGATGTAATCAAATAATTGGAGTTGTTTGACTAATTAGGAAAAAATAAGATTAGATTAGGACTTTATTAAATAAATGTAATTTATTTAATTGGTTGAATGATGAAATGTGAATTAATCAAATAATGTTGTATTTATTTGATCAATAGTAGAATTAGGGTTTTCAAGACTTTATTAAATAAAATGGTGTTTATTTAATTTGTCGAGAAATGATGAAAAAGTGAATTAATTAAATAATGTTGTATTATTCAATTAATAGAGGAAATCAAGGTTTCAGATGCCGTTTGATGCCATTTTATGATCGTTTGATGCATTGTGAGATGTTGTGGGATGGTTTTGAGATGTTTCAGAGATGTTTCGAGACGTTTTGATTTGATTTGGAGTTGTTTCGAGTTGATTAAGATTCATTCTGAGTTGATTAAGAGTCATTTTGAGTTGATTTAGAGTCATTCCGAGATGTTCCAAGCCGATTTAGAGTCATTTTGAGTTGATTCGGAGTTGTTCCAAGACATTTCAAGTTGATTCAGAGTCGTTTTGAGTTGATTCAAAGTTGTTCTAAATTGATTCAGGGTCATTTCAAGAAATTTTGAGTTGAAAAAGAGTTGTTCCAAATTGATTCAAGGTCATTCCAAGATGTGATAGGTGTTAAGTCAATTTTAGATGTCTACAGGTATAACTTCCAAGCATGGAGATCCAAGCATACCAAGGTACAAGGTTCTCGATAACCTTAAATTCCATTTAAGGATAGGGTGTTAATAAAGTATATACATCCCTTTAGAGTAGCAGTCAAATATTGTTATCATACATCAACAATGTAAGTAACCTCTATATGGGTCCAAGTGAGGTGCCAACACATATTCGTTTGATGATGGCGAGTATCATAATCATATTATACTATAACATTGCATAGGGTTGAATAATTTTAGTACACTTAAATCATAATCCTTTATTTTCAAAACAAATAGATCCTCTTGCAATTTAGAAGTTTATTTAAATATATGCAAGCAAGTAATATATTATCTCACCCATATTCTAGTACTAGGTTCATAAGAATAACTGGGCTCTGCATGGTTTATGTTATCCTTTAGTGCTTTCATATGATGACCATCTCTATCATGAATATGATATAATGATACCACTCAAGGATACCATAAAGCATATTTTGTATCCATACCAAGCAATGGTATCTAATTCATTAGTAGTTGGTGATTATAGATACAATAATGTCAACCTAAAATTCTTGATAAAGTATAGTACACAATAATACCATATTCCATTTTTAGGTAGATTATAATGAAGGTCAACCCCTACATACAAAGTTAAAATATTTCCATGGAGGATTTATTTATATAGATAGACCTTCACAAAATAGTCAATGTGTAATCCTCTCTTTAAGAAGATAGTTACCTTGCCTTACAATTACCACTACATTGTTTCAACCTCTAACTACATAATTAGAAACAAAAATACAATTATAGGTCTATATGAGAATATCTCTAATAAAATTTAAGAGCCTTAGCCTATATTTTCTCACAAAATAATAGGGGAACCCCCTTTATAGTTAACTAGAGGGAAATAAAATCCAAATTCCTAGCCCACAATAATGATTCAATATATAATATTTAAAGTTCCTTAAATAAAGCATAGATAAAATTGAAGTATTGGTTACTAATCAAGTGTGTATGTGTGGGTATATTTATATATCATAACTCCTTAGAAAAGTAACCCTATTTCATTATTTAAAGATATCATTAGAATAATTAAATTATTCTCCTGTGCACAACCACCACTATAGAATAATACAAATATTATTCATTCATTATAGGGGAAAAAATATTTAATAAAGTAATTTCAATGAAACCAACAACATACAAAATATAGACCTTTCTCATTTAGAAGGAAAAGATATGTGTTTTTGCTTGAGAACTACAAGATATTGAAAATTTAGTAAACTAAAAATTGAGTTTAGGATAAATACCATAATCCCTTATGTACACATTGAACCTCATACCAATTTTGATGAGCTAGAATTAATCTTGACCCAGACAAAGAAATCATGTGCATAGGTTGTAGACTATGGTCTTACCTTTGCCTCCACCTTTGGTATATTTTACTATTATTGACCTCTATTACTTGCATCCCAAGGAAAAACAATTCCCACACCCTTTCAACTCCTTTCCTTCCTCTTTTCGTCCACATCATACTCTCCCTTCTTCTCATGTCAACCTTAGTTTGGTGGATTTCTTTAGACCAATTGCATTTTCTTCTAAGTTTTCTCTATTATTTCTCTCACACCTTCCACTTGGCCTTTTTATTTTCAAAATAAAGCTCTAAATGATAGATTTATGGAGGGTTGTGAGTATATTTCCCTTTGTGCATCATCCTCCATCCACAACTACAAATTTTTTTTCCTTCTCTCCCTCATTCACACCTCTCAATGACTACACAATTTTATCTACATTAATCTCTCTCTCTCTCTCTCTCTCTCTTCACATCATGCCCTCTATCTTTGTTGCTCATGTCCTAAGGGAAAACACTATCTCAAATTACCTAAGGTTCCTTTATGGAGGTTGTGGGTCAAACTTTCCTTTATGAACTGTCCATCATCTCCATACTGTAAGTATTTTCTTCCAAAAACCATGCCTTTGTAATGGCACAAATGTTCTTATTTTGAACCACACCCCCTTCTTTCTTGCTATGCCATATCAAGCATTTAATGTTGTTTGTCTCCTACATTTACTTCTTTGACCACCTTTAATTTTTCCTTGGTCTGTCCCTTCATGTGATTGATTGAGGAAAATGGGAAGTGGTGCCATGCCCCATTAAATTTTTACTCTCTCCTCATTCACTTCTTTCCTTATTTATTATTATTTTCCCCACCTACACTGTCTAACATGGAAGTCATTTATTGAGGATGTGACAATAAATTCATTTTAATGTTCAAGAATGAATAGGTTATGGATAAAATTTAGGTTGGATAAAAAAGATATTGCACTATCAAATTTAATTTAAGGTTAGGTTCATGGAATGCCAATTTTCATAGGATGCAATTTATGACATTACATTTCCCTCCCTTTAGTGAGCATGTGTATTCTAGCAAATGTGAGCTAAAGTAGAGAGAGAAAGAGGTTAAAGAGAATATACCTAGGATGAATAGGATGTAAGTCTTTGACTTGATATATGTGATTGAAAAGTTTATCTAGGACACAAAGAGGACACACGTCTTCTATCCTGCAAAGTTGATTAAAAATTCACCACAAACATGTTACAAAAAAACATGTTAGGTGAAAAAGTGAAAAAATAGATGTGATAAATCTAATCAAATATAAAGATGACATTGATAAGTATGGTTAGCAAGTTGTGTTATGCTAGAGACCATACAACAAGTTGATATGCCTATGGGTTTTGCAAACTATGTTGCAAGATATTCACAAAAATGATAAGTCTAGTTAGGTTTCCCCCAAGCTAGATGACCCAATCATGATAAAAGACAAGTTTAGTCTAGTTTCCTCCAAGCTAGATGATGAGGTCATAAGAAATCAAGTTTTTAAAGACATATTTTTGAAAATAAGAATGAAAAGATATAATAGCCTCCCATTAGAGTGATATGTGCTACACAAAGGAGAGCCATTCATTCTAAGGAGAAGAAAGACATATATAAAGATGTGTCATGACATACATAGTTATATGGATCCATAGAATGTTATTGCAGGAGGGATAACACATAGAGTCCACAATACCAAGAAAAAGCATAGATAAAGAAATTGAGAGCATAGGGGAATCCATGTATTCAGGGTCAAAATTCATCATATATATATATATAGTATATATACATAGTGTAAATTATATGAACTGCCATCACCCCCCAAATAGATTGGAATGAGAGGAAGAACACATGAAAAAAAAATCTGGGTCAACATGGAAAAGGTCTAAATGCCCTGATGCAAAAAACAAATTAATTTATGACAAATAGAAGAATGATGAAACATATAGAAGAAGTTACCAATTTTTTTCTCTCTTGTATACAATTACCTACAAGGGTGTTGAGGGTCCTCCAGGGGAGATCACAAACATAAACAAACAAGTATGAGGGAACACAAACTGTTGGGAATTAAGGTGTCTCAACATTAGCAATTATTAAGTTTATTTATTATTACTTTAGTTTTTTCCATGGATAAATATCATTTATGTTATTAAATAATTTTTCTCCATCAAAAGGGGCATGAGATTTTAAGTTGGCACTTTTTCCACATATCGGTGCCTTGGAAAACAAGTTATTAGTTGTCAAAAGATGCCCACTTAGTGGTATAACATGGAAAGCCTATTTTTAAGGATGTTATGATGGATTCTATGAGAAATGCAAGGGCTAAAAGTGGGGGATATCATTTTGGACGTGAGAATCATTTATTACATGCGTAAGAGAATATTTGCATAGCTATTGATGGTTTATGATGCATGTAAGAGCATCTCCTATTTTATAGGGATTCTTATGACATTTTGTAAGAAGGTGTAATGTCATGTAAGAGACCATGTTTAGCATGTAAGGGATCGAATGGATTTTTACCATGGTATTTCCAAACCTTATTTTATCCATGGTAATGTTTTATGGTGGTATTTTGAGCCCCCATGAGTCTATATATTGAGGGGTTGAGTTGGAGACACTATGGGATGTTTTATATGTACACATATGCTGCTAGATTGAAGAGGAGTTAGAGTGATTATATTGTAAACACCATTGTTGTTAATACAACTATTCATCTCTTCTTTGCTGGAGTTTTTTCCCGAAAGGGTTTCTATGCGTAAACACTGTGTTATATTTTGTGCTCTCTATTCTTTGCATTTCATTGTTATGGTTGTTTAAATCTCCATATGGTTTACACTGCATAATCTGGTTTACAGTAATTTGTTAAAGCTTCCATTATAGCTATTCCTCTACCATTTTTCTAACACAAACAAACACAAAAAAATAATTTAAAGATAAGAAGAGGCCTTGCTTTAGTTAAGAACCTCTAACAAGTTGTCTCGCTCCTAATCTAGATTGTTTTAAGGGGAGGGTAGACAAGCTTATAGAGGGAGGAGAAAGAGAGTAGTGTCAGGTGACTCACTTGCAACAAGATCCAAGGAGGAGGCTGCCTCAATATCCCCATCAAGGAGATCTTGTGAGGTTAGCATCATTGATCTAACATCTATGGATGACAGAGTTGGAATATCCTCCAATGAGTAAAACATGCACTTATCCTAAGTGGAGTGCAATGAATGAATAGGGGAGGTTGAGAGACTAGGGAGTTGTTGCCAACCTCCAAAAGAGGGGCAACGATAAACTATGAAGAAGGAGATTTATCCATCATAAGAATGAAACAAACCAAACTAGAACTGGGCGAAGAAGACTTTTTATGACCATCGCTTAGTAGGAAAAAAAATTGTGTGAGGAATATTTATAGGCTTAGAAAATAGATGAAGTTTAGGTAGAGAAGTGATCAAGGGAGGCTCCGAAGAGGGAGTGATGAACACTTGTACCCACTTAGCGAAAAGTTCATTAGGGTCCCTCAAAGAATCAAGAAGCAAAACTAAAGCGATAGGAATAGAAATAGGGATGATAATGAAATTAGAGACAAGAGCAGAGACAAAGATAGGAGGCTCACCCTCGGTCTTCTATAAGGTATCACACTCCCAGGCCAATTCCTGTTGATGATGCTTTGTCACGTCTCAATCCTGATGCAAATTACTTTTGGCTTTGTATGGATTTATTACATGTTTTATTGTGCCTGGTAGATTAATGATTAATATGATGATGATGTTTTGGGTGTGTGATAAATGAAAGTGTTTATTTTAAATTATGAAAAGTTGAAAAGTATTGAATAATTTTTATTTTGGAAATGAAGCAAAATAGAGTAGAGGCATTTTAATTAATGTAATGCATTACTTTATTTATATTTTAATAAGATACTAATTCAACTATTGTTGTGTGCCTGAGTGCACTTGAGTTGCAAGAAGTCGAAGACCAAGGGTGTGATTAAGGAGAGGTGATTAGCTTCTTGACAGGACAAAGTAGGAAGACCTCTCGATCACACACACCACTTAGTTTCATATAGAATGCATTTAGGAATGTCTAATCTTCGTGTGTTTGTTTTGAATTGATTGCAAATTAAATAATAATTAGTAAAATAAATAGAATAAAGTATGATAAAATAAAGGATTAAGTTTTAATTATAGTTAATTATGAATTTTGGATTTAAATGCTTATGCATGCTACTTTTCTTTCATTTTGGTTAAACTTTGAGTTAATCAGTAAAACATTAAGTTATGAGATATTTATTTTTATTGTTGAGTAAATATTTTCGAAATAGGATTTACATGCAAGTAAATTGAAAATTATTATTAATTTTAAAATAGATTTCAAGATTAGGTTAGGAAATTGTGAAGGAAAAAGCAATTTTAAATAGGGAAGTGAGTTCCCGAGAAGGTAATGGTTCTGGAAATTAATCTTGAAAACAAGCTCTGTAATTTTTCTCTAATGGCTACCAAGCAAATGCTAAATATTTTAGAACAGTAAGTTGAGAATTAATCTTGGGTAGAAAATGGAAGGATAGAGAGCTAGAAAAGAATCAGGAAAGAAGAAGAAGAAGAAGCTTTCGAAAGGAAACCAGATTGAAAAAAAGAAAGGCAAAAGAAGAAGTTGATTGAAGAGCATCCTCAACTCTAGCTGGAAGCATAAATCACAGGTTTTCCATTCTTTTTCACATTTCTTGTTGAAATATGCAAACACTGCTGAATAAATTGAATGTATAGTGTTTGAATTGAATGCAAAAGCTGTGGAAATCTGGGAAAATATATATCATTCCTGGGAGTGCATTGAAAGTAGTTGCACAATTATACTTCTTTCAGAATTGGGGTTATTTTTGTTTTCCTTCTTTATTTGTTGTGGTTCTTGAGTCTGTTTTTCAATTATGAACTGTGATTATGTAAATGATTATATATATATATATATTCATAAACACACATAGAATGTTGTGCATATATATCTATATATATATACATAAATATATATTTATTTATATATATTGACAAAGCCCTGTATCAAATTCGAAGTTCGCTGAAATCGCGTGAAACTAAAATAGGCATCGAATTCTTTTTAACCTGAATGTTGTAGTTGGGGAAATCACACCCCAGCTTTCCCATAGTGGATGGGCGACCCTGTGAGAGGGCAGCGCCCTCCACAGGCTCCTCACAGCCTACGCCCTTCCCTATGGGAAGACGTCGGCCATACTCCTTACTACATTATTGAACTTTAGTTTGAATGCATGGAAAGGCTGCATTTTATTAAACTTAGCATGAAATAAATCCCAAATCAATATATATATATATATATATATATATATATATATATATATATATACAAATTTAGAATAGTATAAATTCTGTTTTCTGTCATGGAAAAGAAATATTACTCTCTGTCAAGAAAGATACACATGAAATATGTAGGAAAAAATATACATTTATAAATAAATATACACAATCAGATATATATATATAAATAAATGTATATATCCTTGACATAAAAACCACTATCTTTCTACAGAAAAACATTATCTTTTTGGCAATGGTATTACTCAGAAAAACATAGAATAGCTGATAGGGAGGTTGGATGAATCAATTACTGATTCATGCTCTAGGTCTTGTTTGGAAGACCTCCAAGGTGTCTCACTCCACCACTTCAACCTATAGGACCTTTCCTTACTTAGGATTCCCTGGTCTCGCCTTGCCAACCCCAACTACCAACATAATTCCTCCTACCAAGTCCACCTTGGTACAATCTTGCAACTCTAACCTTAGCCCTTAATCCACCCTAAAGGCTATAATCCTCCAAAATCTTGAATTTAGCTTTGCAGGGGTGTGGAGGTGTTTCTAAAGACTTCAATCCATCCTACTTTGATTCTGGAGGGTCCACCTGACTCCATTTTCTAGTCGCTTCCACCAAACCCTCATTTGGGCCTCAAAGACTACTAGCACTAGGAGCCCTATTAGGCCTCCTTCTCCGAGAAATCGGGTTAGTTCTCCAAGGTTTTCAAAAGAACACTCAACCTTTCCTTGGGGTTCCTGGTCCATATGCCAACCTCTAAACGATTTTTTTGGGATCTTGTCCCTCAACTATCCCTACAAAGACTTAACCCACAATTTGGAAAAATTAGGCCTTTACAAATCCTTCCCTAACTTCACTGCAAACTGTTAGGTATTCCTCACACCAGATGGATTGATGGAGCTTCCTCCTCCATGCTATGTCTTGGAAAGGCACTTATCTGCCCTCTCCACACTATGACTTGTCAGGAAATGGACACCCCTGCAAATCAAGTGCTATGCACTTCTTGTCTTCCCTAGCCAGACACTTCCTGGCTCACTTAGAAGAAGAATTCCATAGTGATTCCGATGCTATCAAGGACTCCTAACCCTACTGTATGTACACCCATGATGTCTAGTCATTGTTCCCAAAGGGCTATACAATATGTACGATGGGAAAGTGAACTAATACCCCATACTTACAAACAGCCTAGTTCATACCAGCAACAGTATGAAATCAAAACTATATACAAACAATGCTTGAAACTGATTAAAGAAGCTAACTATGCCACACAATGCTTAAAGAAAAATTACTCTACCTCCTACACAATTTACAGTGCCATGATCAATCCATTAAAACCTCACTTCAATGCAAAAACCAGAAAATTCACTTTCAAACACAATTACTTTTCTTGAATTCACAAAACTTCAAAACATAAAAAAATGATTCTATCCTCACTCCAATGCTGAGGCATCCCATAAATAGGTCACCAATTCAGTTATCCTCTCCCTTGGGCTCTTCTTGGCCACTTGTAGCCTCCATTGAGCTTTTTTTCAAGAATTTGAAAAGAACTCCTAAAAGGTCTAAAAGGTCAAAACCTCACTTGTGCAAAAAACTTAAACCTATCCAATGGTCAACATGACCTTCATCAGATGATCAACACCCAATCAAAAATGCCACTAAGGTACAACCATAAATGAACATGAATAGATGATAAGTTGGCCTAAACAAATTTCGAAAACATGACCTTCTAGACAAACTATGGTAACCTATGAGTGCTCCTGCACCGTTCTCCCCCCCTCTGCACAAACACTAAGGAATGTGGGGAGAGATCAGAGACAAATCAATTCCCTACTTCTTGAATTGAGCTTCATCCACCCATGTAGCCTTAGATTCTGGTTTGTCCTTCCATTTGATGAGATGTTCCATGTATTCCTTATGCCGGGTAGACTTCTTCACCCTTGATTCCAAGATCCTCTCTGCTTGTAGCTTGTCTTTAGGAGGTAAGGCTATGTTACTCACATCCTTCAAGACATCCACAATTTTATGATCCAAGTCAATGACTAGTCCTTTATACCTGATCAAATCAGCCACATTAAACACTAGTGAAATATTTAAGTCTGCAGGTAGCTCCACCTTGTAGGCATTCTTTCCATATTTTTCTAACACCTGAAATGGTCCCACTCTCTTCATCTGCAACTTGGTTGATGTTCCTTTCTGCAACCTAGATTTTTTGAGATGGACCATGACATAGTCCCCTACTACAAATTGGAGATATTTTCTAGACATATCCACCTTAGCTTTTAGGTTGTGAGTAGCCTCTGTGATTGTCTTCTTCACTTGCTCCTGAATCTCCTTCATGGTCTGAGAGAAATCCTCAGCATGGCCACTCCTATGCTATATAGCTCCTAAATCTCTAAGTTCACACACACCTCTTGGGTGCATTCCACACACTATTTCAAAAGGACTTTTTCCTATGGTCTGATTCACACTGTCATTGTAGGCATATTCAGCTTGTGATATGACCAAGTCTCATGTTTGTCCATACTCCTTGGTGAGGCGCCTTAGAAGGTTACCTAACACTCTATTAACCACCTCAGTTTGTCCATCTTTCTGAGGATGGTAAGCTAATTTAAAAGACAAGTTAGTACCTAATCTGCTCCATAGAGTCTTCCAAAAATGACTCATGAACTTCACATCCCTATCTGAGACAATGCTCAATGGCAATCCACAGATGCTCACAATCTCTTTGAAGAAAAGTTGAGCAATATAGCTAGCATCATGGGTGGTCTTGCATGGAACAAAGTGAATCATCTTACTGAACCTATCTACCACCACATAGATACTATCAAACCCTATCTTAGTTTTAGGGAGTCCTACCACAAAGTCCATGCTAATACATTCCCATGGTCTATTGGAAATGGGTAGAGGTTGATAGAAACTTGCATTGCTAGCTCCCCCCTTGGCTTTCATACAAACTACACACTGCTCCACATACCTTCTGACATCCCTTGGCAACTTGGGCCAATAATAGAACCTCTGCACTAGTTCCATTGTCTTGTTGATACCAAAATGACCACTAAGACTACCATTGCGCTTCTCTTGGATAAGATTCTCTCTCATTGAACCTTTTGGAACACATAACTGATTCCCCTTGAACAAAAGTCCATTCTGCAATGTATACTCTGAGAATTGACTGTGAAAATGATTCTCAAAATTAGAACATACCTTATATGCCTCCAAGAAGACTTCATCTTCTCCAAAGAGATCCTTGAAACTCTCTATCCCAATGCTCTTTATTTGTATCTCTTGCACTGTCAGCAACCTCCTACTTAATGCATCTGCCACCTTGTTCAACTATCCCTTCTTGTGCTTGATTGTAAATGTGAAGGCTTGGAGATATTCCATCCATTTCAAATGTCTATTGCTCAACTTCTCTTGTGTGTTGATGTAGCTAAGTGCCTGGTTATCAGTAAACACTACAAACTCTTTAGGTAGGAGATAATGCCTCCACTTTCGAAGAGACTGCACTAGAGCATATAATTCTAAGTCATAAGTAGAATACTTCTTTTTAGCTTCATTGAGCTTTTCACTAAAGAAAGATATAGGCCTGCCTTCTTGGCTTAGTACTCCTACTGCAATTCCACTGGCATCACATTCCACAGTGAATAACTTATCAAAACTAGGTAACAAAAGGATGGGTTGAGTTGCCACTTCTTGTTTCAGTTTCTCAAAACCCTTCTCAGCTTCGAAAGTCCATTTGAACATAGTTTTTAGGATTGCACCAAGTACTGGTGCACATATGCCACTAAATTTTCTTATAAACTTCCTATAAAACTGAGCTAACCCATGAAAACTCCTTACCTCTGTTCCAATGGTTGGTGTAGGCCAATTTAGGATAGCTTCCACCTTGCTTGGGTTCATCTTCAATGATCCTTGAGATACTACAAACCCCAAATACACAAGCTCTTGTTTGAAGAATTCACACTTTTCTAAGTTGATGGCTAACCTCTCCTCCTGCAATCTTTTAAGAACCAACTCCACATGCTTTAGATGTTCTTTTGCTGTCTTGCTAAAGATGAGTATATCATCTAGATATACCACCACAAATAACCCTGTGAAGTCCTTAAGCACTTCATTCATGAGCCTCATGAATGTGCTATGGGCATTTGAGAGGCCAAATGGAATAACTCTCCACTCATCCCCATCTTTGATTCTAATCTGGTGGTATCCACTCTTGAGATCCAACTTAGTGAAGTACTATGCCCCTCCAAGATAGTCCATCGAATCCTCTATCCTAGGAATAGGAAACCTATATCTGATTGTAATCCTATTGATAACCCTGGAGTCAGTGCAAAGTCTCCACTTACCACCTTTCTTGGTTGCTAAGACCACTGGTACTGCACATGGACTGATGCTCTTCCTAATTAGTCCTTGGTCTAATAACTCCTGCACTTGTCTAGCTACTTCTAGGTTATGATCTGGTGTAAGCTTCTAAGCTGCTTTGTTTGGAAATGAAGCCCCTGGTATGAAGTCAATATGATGACTGATGGCTCTCTTTGGAGGTAAGGTTGCTGGTGTTCCATCAATAACTATATCCTTGAACTTCTCAAGCAACTTCTGGACTTCCTCTAGGATAACTGTCTTCCTGAGCTTGTCTTCTTCCTTGGGTTGCACCATAACAACATATCCTTCACCTCCTTGCCGAAGAGTGTTGATAAACTCTTTGCCACTGCTTAACAAGACACTAGGGGTCTTTGACTGTCCTTCTTCTTCATCCAACAGTGACTGTAACTTGAATGTTTTACCATCCTCCTTGAATGAGATAGTGTTATCCTTTCCATGATAGATGGCTCCTCTATCATATTGCCATGGTCTACCCAATAGAAGATGGCATGCATCCATGGGAAACACATCAAAAATCAACTTGTCCTTGTACCCTCCAATGGAGAACTCCACCGTTGTCTGCTCATTTACAAGAACACTCTGCCCTTTGTTCAACCATGTCACCTTGTAAGGGTTAGTGTGGGGTACCTTCTCCAACTTTAACTTCCTCACAGCTTGCTCTGAGATAATGTTATCAGTAGACCCTGAATCCACTATAACTTTGCACACCTTCCCAAGTATTTTGCATCTCCCCCTGAATATTGCTCTCCTTTGCTTTGGCTCTTCTTTGACTAGTTGTCTGATTAGAACCATGCTAAACATCAAGTTCTCCCCCATTTCCGACTCAATGTGACTAACCTTTGGTGACTTGAAACTCATAGTGTCTTCTTGAGCATATGCTACTCTCTTTTCCATATTTGAAGAAGATGCTTTCTCCGGGCATCTATAAGCTGGTTGTCCTACTTGACCACAGTTATAACACTTCATACTAGCAAAGTATGAGTTACTTCTGCCTGCTTCTCTTCCTCTATTTGAACCTCCTTGAGGTCCTCTACCTCTTCCATAGCCTCCTCTAGAAGTTGTTTCACTTCCATGCTCTGTGAGTTTAGACTCTCCCTGACTTCTTTGTTCAGTCCCTCTACCTTGGTATCCACCTCTATGTCCTCTTTGATCTCTACCTTTACCTCTGCTCTTAGAAGCCTGGTCTTGTTTCCTCTTACTCCTCTCTTCAATCTTTATAGCCAATTGATAACATTGGTGTACTATTTTCGGACTTAGAAGGGTCATCTCCTCTTGAATGTTCTACTTCAAACCATTAAGGTATCTAGCCACCTTAAGACATTCATCCTCAATTACATTAGACCTCATGCAAAGTTTTTGAAACTCCTCTGTATAGGAATTTACATCTTGGTCTCTTTGTCTCAAGCTCTGTATTTTCTTGTGCAACTAAATTTCATAACCATCTAGCATGTATGCTTCTCTCACTTTGGAAACCATTCCCTTCCAAGTGGAAATAGGTTTCTTGCCTTCCTTTTCTCTCTCTATCTGAATGAACTTCCACCATGTCAAGGAAGAACCTCTCAATCTTGATTTGGCAACCTTTACCTTATGTGCTTCAGTGATTCCATCATACTCAAAATGGTTTTCCATTCCCTCTATCCAATCCATGACTAGATTAGCTTCCATTTCCCACTAAACAATGGTATGCCTTCAAGTGCTTTTCCACCCAAAGCCTTCAATGCCTTCAAGAAAGGCTCTTCTTGCATAACAGGGTCAGGTTCAGAGATATTTTCTTCCTCTGCAACCTCTTCACTCTTGTGTACCCTTCCTTCCAACTTATCACTAACCTCATTGGTCTTAGTCTGCACATTACTCATTGCTTGCTCAAGTTGGGCTATTCTTTCCCTCAATAGCCTATTGTCTTCCTCCTGCTCTTCAACCTTCTTGGCCAATTCTATATTTTTCACCATGATTGTAGAACCACTAGACTCAATCTCTGACATACAATAATCAATCCCAAATCTTTTGTTGCTTTGATACCAATTTGATAGGGAGTTTGGATGAATCAATTACTGATTCATGCTCTAGGTCTTGTTTGGAAGACCTCCAAGGTGTCTCACTCCACCACTTCAACCTATAGGACCTTTCCTTACTTAGGATTCCTTGGTCTCGCCTTGCCAACCCCAACTACCAACATAATTCCTCCTACCAAGTCCACCTTAGTACAATCTTGCAACTCTAACCTTAGCCCTTAATCCACCCTAAAGGCTATAATCCTCCAAAATCTTGAATTTAGCTTTGCAGGGGTGTGGAGGTGTTTCTAAAGACTTCAATCCATCCTACTTTTATTCTTGAGGGTCCACCTGACTCCATTTTCTAGTTGCTTCCACCAAACCCTCATTTGGGCCTAAAAGACTACTAGCCCTAGGAGCCCTATTAGGCCTCCTTCTCCGAGAAGTCAGGTTAGTTCTCGAAGTTTTTCAAAAGAACACTCAACCTTTCCTTGGGGTACCTGGTCCATATGCTAACCTCTAAAGGATTTTTTTGGGATCTTGGCCCTCAATTGCCCGTACAAAGACTTAACCCACAATTTGGAAAAATTAGGCCTTTACAAATCCTTCCCTAACTTCACTGCAAACTGTTAGGTATTCCTCACACCAGATGGATTGATGGAGCTTCCTCCTCCATGCTATGTCTTGGAAAGGCACTTATCTGCCCTCTCCACACTATGACTTGTCAGGAAATGGACACCCCTGCAAATCAAGTGCTATGCACTTCTTGTCTTCCCTAGCCAGACACTTCCTGGCTCGCCTAGAAGAAGAATTCCATAGTGATTCCAATGCTATCAAGGACTCCTAACCCTACTGTATGTACACCCATGATGTCTAGTCATTGTTCCCAAAGGGATATACAATATGTACGATGGGAAAGTGAACTAATACCCCATACTTACAAACAGCCTGGTTCATACCAGCAATAGTATGAAATCAAAACTATATACAAAAAATGCTTGAAACTGATTAAAGAAGCTAACTATGCCACACAATGCTTAAAGAACAATTACTCTACCTCCTACACAATTTACAGTGCCATGATCAATCCATTAAAACCTCACTTCAATGCAAAAACCAGAAAATTCACTCTCAAACACAATTACTTTTCTTGAATTCACAAAACTTCAAAACATAACAAAATGATTCCAACCTCACTCCAATGCCGAGGCATCCCATAAATAGGTCACCAATTCGGTTATTCTCTCCCTTGGGCTCTTGTTGGCCGCTTGTAGCCTCCATTGAGCTTTTTTTCAAGAATTTGAAAAGAACTCGTAAAAGGTCTAAGAGGTCAAAACCTCACTTGTGCAAAAACCTTAAGCCTATCCAATGGTCAACATGACCTTCATCAGATGATCAACACCCAATCAAAAATTCCACTAAGGTACAACCATAAATGAACATGAATAGATGATAAGTTGGCCTAAACAAATTTCCAAAACATGACCTTCGAGAAAAACTATGGTAACCTATGGGTGCTCCTGCACCGTTCTGCCCCCCTCTGCACAAACACTAAGGAATGTGGGGAGAGATCAGAGACAAATCAATTCCATGCTTCCTGAACTGAGCTTCATCCACCCATGTAGCCTCAGATTCTAGTTTGTCCTTCCATTTGATGAGATGTTCCATGTATTCCTTATGCCGGGTAGACTTCTTCACCCTTGATTCCAAGATCCTCTCTGCTTGCAGCTTGTCTTTAGGAGGTAAGGCTATGTTACTCACATCCTTCAAGACATCCACACTTTTATGATCCAAGTCAGTGACTAGTCCTTTATACCTGATCAAATCAGCCACATTAAACATTGGTGAAATATTTAAGTCTGCAGGTAGCTCCACCTTGTAGGCATTCTTTCCATATTTTGCTAACACCTGACATGGTCCCACTCTCTTCATCTGCAACTTGGTTAATGTTCCTTTCTGCAACCTAGATTTTTTGAGATGGACCATGACATAGTCCCCTATTGCAAATTGGAGATCTTTTCTAGACGTATCCACCTTAGCTTTCAGCTTGTGAGTAGCCTCTGTGATTGTCTTCTTCACTTGCTCCTGAATCTCCTTCATGGTCTGAGAGAAATCCTCAGCATGGCCACTCCTATTCTCCATAGCTCCTAAATATCTAAGTTCACACACACCTCTTGGGTGCATTCCATACACTATTTCAAAAGGACTTCTACCTGTGGTCCGATTCACATTGTCATTGTAGGCATATTCAGCTTGTGATATGACCAAGTCTCATGTCTGTCCATACTCCTTGGTGAGGCACCTTAGAAGGTTACCTAACACTCTATTAATCACCTCAGTTTTTCCATCTTTCTGAGGATGGTAAGCTGATCCAAAAGACAAGTTAGTACCTAATCTGCTCCATAGAGTCTTCCAAAAATTACTCATGAACTTCACATCCCTATCTGAGACAATGCTCAATGGCAATCCACCGATCCTCATAATCTCTTTGAAGAAAAGTTGAGCAATATAGCTAGCATCATGGGTGGTCTTGCATGGAACAAAGTGAATCATCTTACTGAACCTATCTACCACCACATAGATACTATCAAACCCTGTCTTGGTTTTAGGGAGTCCTACCACAAAGTCCATGCTAATACATTCCCATGGTCTATTGGGAATGGGTAGAGGTTGATAGAAACCTGCATTGCTAGCTCCCCCCTTAGCTTTCATACAAACTACACACTGCTCCACATACCTTATGACATCCCTTGGCAACTTGGGCCAATAATAGAACCTCTGCACTAGTTCCATTGTCTTGTTGATACCAAAATGACCACTAAGACTACCATTGTGCTTCTCCTGGATAAGATTCTCTCTCATTGAACCTTTTGGAACACATAACTTATTCCCCTTGAACAAAAGTCCATTCTGCAATGTATACTATGTGAATGGACTGTGAAAATGATTCTCAAAATTAGAACATACCTTATATGCCTCTGAGAAGTCTTCATCTTCTCCATAGAGATCCTTGAAACTCTCTATCCCAATGCTCTTTATTTGTATCTCTTGCACTGAAAGCAACCTCCTACTTAATGCATCTGCCACCTTGTTCAACTATCCCTTCTTGTGCTTGATTGTAAATGTGAAGGCTTGGAGGTATTCCATCCATTTCAAATGTTTATTACTCAACTTCTCTTTTGTATTTATGTAGCTAAGTGCCTGGTTATCAGTAAACACTACAAACTCTTTAGGTAGGAGATAATGCCTCCACTTTCTAAGAGACTACACTAGAGCATATAATTCTAAGTCATAAGTAGAATACTTCTTTTTAGCTTCATTGAGCTTTTCACTAAAGAAAGCTATAGGCCTGCCTTCTTGGCCTAGTACTCCTCCTACTACAATTCCACTGGCATCACATTCCATAGTGAATAACTTATCAAAACTAGGTAACAAAAGGATGGGTTGAGTTGCCACTTCTTGTTTCAGTTTCTCAAAACCCTTCTTAGCTTCGAAAGTACATTTGAACTTAGTTTTTAGGCCACCTTTTATTGTATCAAGTATTGGTGCACATATGCCACTAAAGTTCCTTATAAACTTCCTATAAAATTGAGCTAACCCATGAAAACTCCTTACCTCTGTTCCAGTGGTTGGTGTAGGCCAATTTAGGATAGCTTCCACCTTGCTTGGGTCCATCTTCAATGATCCTTGAGATACTACAAACCCCAAATACACAAGCTCTTGTTTGAAGAATTCACACTTTTCTAAGTTGATGGCTAACCTCTCCTCCTGCAATCTTTTAAGAACCAACTCCACATGCTTTAGATGTTCTTCTACTGTCTTGCTAAAGATGAGTATATCATCCAGATATACCACTACAAATAACCCTGTGAATTCCTTAAGCACTTCATTCATGAGCCTCATGAATGTGCTAGGGGCATTTGAGAGGCCAAATGGCATAACTCTCCACTCATATAACCCATCAGCTGTCTTAAAGGCTATATTCCACTCATCCCCATCTTTGATTCTAATATGGTGGTATCCACTATTGAGATCCAACTTAGTGAAGTACTGTGCCCCTCCAAGATAGTCCATCGAATCCTCTATCCTTGGAATAGGAAACCTATATCTGATTGTAATCCTATTGATAGCCCTAGAGTCAGTGCAAAGTCTCCACTTACCACATTTCTTGGTTGCTAAGACCACTAGTACTGCACATGTAATGATGATCTTCCTAATTAGTCCTTGGTCTAATAACTCCTGCACTTGTCTAGCTACTTCTAGGTTATGATCTGGTGTAAGCTTCTAAGCTGCTTTGTTTTGAAATGAAGCCCCTGGTATGAAGTCAATCTGATGATTGATGGATCTCTTTGGAGGTAAGGTTGTTGGTGTTCCATCACTAACTATATCCTTGAACTTCTCAAGCAACTTATGGACTTCCTCTAGGATAACTGTCTTCTTGACCTTGTCTTCTTCCTTGCGTTGCACCATAACAACATATCCTTCACCTCCTTCCCAAAGAGTGTTGATAAACTCTTTGCCACTGCTTAACAAGACACTAGGGGTCTTTGACTATCCTTCTTCTTCATCCAACAGTGACTATAACTTTAATGTTTTACCATCCTTCTTGAATGATATAGTGTTCTCCTTTCCATCATAGATGGCTCCTCTGTCATACTGCCATGGTCTGCCCAATAGAAGATGGCATGCATCCATGGGAAACACATCACAAATCAACTTTTCCTTGTACCCTTGAATGGAGAACTCCACCATTATCTTCTCATTTACAAGAACACTCTGCCCTTTGTTCAACCATGTCACCTTGTAAGGGTTAGTGTGGGGTACCTTCTCCAACTTTAACTTCCTCATAGCTTCCTCTGAGATAATATTATCAGTAGACCCTGAATCCACTATAACTTTGCACACCTTCCCAAGTATTTTGCATCTCCCCCTGAATAAGGCTCTCCTTTTCTTTGGCTCTTCTTTGACTAGTTGTCTGATTAGAACCCTTCCAAACATCAAGTTCTCGCCCATTTCCGACTCAATGTGACTAACCTTTGGTGACTTGACACTCATAGTGTCTTCTTGAGGATATGCTACTCTCTTTTTTGTATTTGAAGAAGATGCTTTCTCCAGGCATCTATAAGCTGGTTGTCCTACTTGACCACATTTGTAACACTTCATACTAGCAAAGTATGAGTTACTTTTGCCTGCTCCTCTTCCTCTATTTGAACCTCCTTGAGGTCCTCTACCTCTTCCATAGCCTCATCTAGAAGTTGTTTCACTTCCATGCTCTGTGAGTTTAGACTCTCCCTGACTTCTTTGTTCAGTCCCTCTACCATGGTATCCACCTCTATGTCCTCTTTGATCTCTGCCTTTACCTCTACTCTTAGAGGCCTGGTCTTGTTTCCTCTTACTCCTCTCTTCAATCTTTATAGCCAATTGATAACATTGGTGTACTATTTTGGGACTTAGAAGGGTCATATCCTCTTGAATTTTCCACTTCAAACCGTTAAGGTATCTAGCCACCTTAAGACTTTCATCCTCAGTTACATTAGACCTCATGCAAAGTTTTTGAAACTCCTCTATATAGGAATTTACATCTTGGTCTCTTTGTCTAAAGCTCTGTCTTTTCTTGTGCAACTGAATTTCATAATCATCTAGCATGTATGCTTCTCTCACTTTGGAAACCATTCCCTTCCAAGTGGAATTAGGTTTCTTGCCTTCCTTTTCTCTCTTTGTCTAAATCAACTTCCACCATGCCAAGGAAGAACCTCTCAATCTTGATTTGGCCACCTTTACCTTCTGTGCTTTAGTGATTCCGTCACACTCAAAATTGTTTTCCATTCCCTCTATCCAATCCATGACTAGATCAGCTTCCATTTTCCCACTAAACAGTGGTATGCCTTCAAGTGCTTTTCCACTCAAAGCCTTCAATGCCTTCAAGAAAGGCTCTTCTTGCAAAATAGGGTCAGGTTCAGGGATCTTTTCTTCCTCTGCAACCTCTTCACTCTTGGGTACCCTTCCTTCCAACTTATCACTAACCTCATCGGTCTTAGTCTGCACATTACTCATTGCTTGCTCAAGTTGGGATATTCTTTCCCTCAATAGCCTATTGTCTTCCTCTTGCTCTTCGACCTTCTTGGCCAATTCTATATTTGTCACCATGATTGTAGAGACTCAATCTCTGACATACAATAATAAATCGCAAATCTTTTGCTGCTTTGATACCAATCTGATAGGGAGGTTGGATGAATCAATTACTGATTCATGCTCTAGGTATTGTTTGGAAGACCTCCAAGGTGTCTCACTCCACCACTTCAACCTATAGGACCTTTCCTTACTTAGGATTCCCTGGTCTCACCTTGCCAACCCCAACTACCAACATAATTCCTCCTACCAAGTCCACCTTGGTACAATCTTGCAACTCTAACCTTAGCCCTTAATCTACCCTAAAGGCTATAATCCTCCAAAATCTTGAATTTAGCTTTGTAGGGGTGTCGAGGTATTTCTAAAGACTTCAATCCATCCTACTTTTATTCTTGAGGGTCCACCTGACTCCATTTTCTAGTCACTTCCACCAAACCCTCATTTGGGCCTAAAAGACTACTAGCCCTAGGAGCCCTATTAGGCCTCCTTCTCTGAGAAATGAGGTTAGTTCTCCAAGGTTTTCAAAAGAACACTCAACCTTTCCTTGGGGTTCCTAGTCCATATGCCCACCTCTAAAGGATTTTTTTGGGATCTTGGCCCTCAACTATCTGTACAAAGACTTAACCCACAATTTGGCAAAATTAGGCCTTTACAAATCCTTCCCTGACTTCTCTGCAAACTGTTAGGTATTCCTCACACCAGATGGATTGATGGAGCTTACTCCTCCATGCTATGTCTTGTCAAGGAACTTATCTACCCTCTCCACACTGTGACTTGTCAGGAAGTGGACACCCCTGCAAATCAAGTGCTCTGCACTTCTTATCTTCCCTAGCCGGACACTTCCTGGCTCGCCTAGATGAAGACTTCCGCAGTGATTCCGATGCTATCAAGGAATCCTAACCCTACTATATGTACACCCATGGAGTCTAGTCACTGTTCCCAAAGGGCCATACAATTTGTATGGTGGGAAAGTGAACTAATACCCCATACTTACAAACTACCTAGTTCAGACCAACAACTGTATGAAATCAAAACTATATACAAACAATGCTTGAAACTGATTAAAGAAGCTAACTATGCCACACAATGCTTAAAGAACAATTACTCTACCTCCTACACAATTTACAGTGCCATGATCAATTTA
This sequence comes from Sequoia sempervirens, assembly GCA_007258455.2. NCBI lineage: Eukaryota > Viridiplantae > Streptophyta > Pinopsida > Cupressales > Cupressaceae > Sequoia > Sequoia sempervirens. The sequence continues at coordinate 18,294,946 of VDFB02000020.1, forward strand.
TTAAAACCTCACTTCAATGCAAAAACTAGAAAATTCACTCTCAAACACAATTACTTTTCTTGGATTCACAAAACTTCAAAACATAACAAAATGATTCCAACCTCACTCCAATGCCGAGGCTTCCCATAAATAGGTCACCAATTCAATTATCCTCTCCCTTGGGCTCTTGTTGGACACTTGTAGCCTCCATTGATCTTTTTTTCAAGAATTTGAAAAGAAACTCGTAAAAGGTCTAAAAGGTCAAAACCTCACTTGTGCAAAAAGATTAAGCCTATCCAATGGTCAACATGACCTTCATCAGATGATCAACACCCAATCAAAAATGCCACTAAGGCACAACCATAAATGAACATGAATAGATGATAAGTTGGCATAAACAAATTTCCAAAACATGACCTTCTAGACAAACTATGGTAACCTATGGGTGCTCCTGCACCAATAGCATTCAAGTTCCCTTATGTGTTATCTGTATAAGTCTATTGTGCCTGAATATACACATGTAAATATTGAACTCGTATATAAACACATATAAACACAACAGATGTACGAGCGAATCTGTATGATAAACTCTTATACTTTAAATTGAAACTCAGTAAAGTAGAATAAATATGTACAAATAACTCTGTGTTAAATAGCAAACTTATTTTTGTAAGCAAATCTGGTTATTTGTTTTTTTAATCTTTTCTCAAACTACCTTTTCTTTTTTGAATATCGGTGCATTGTGAGAAACATCTTATATCATTTTTGAACTTAGTGAACACACGTAAGACCATGGTTACACCTGAGTTTGAAAATTTTTTAGCAAATGAAAGATATTTAAAATACCATCAAAATTAGTGAGCTTTATGAAAAGAGTAATTTTCTTTTGGCTGAAAACTAGCATAATTATTTGTTGAGATCAAAACTAAATTAGAAATAGAGTTGGAGCTGATTTTTATTTTGCATTGTAACTCACTTGAAATCATACAAGAAAACTTTATTTACTAATTGCTTGCATGAGGCTATTTTGACAATCTTTGTGAAACCTTGGAAAATGATGTAAGTTCTTTGAAAATAGAAATAAGTAAAAATCAAATGAGAAAGTAGATGGAAAATGCATTATTTTACGGTATTTAGAGAAACTTTCGGGACAGGATGCCGAAGGTGGACCCACAGAGACGGTAGTTTTACCTTTTCTAAAACTATCCCATCTTTTATTTTTTGCTTGGCCAAGCATTTGCACCATTGAAATAGATGGAATTAAAAGCCTAGAACTAAATGAATATAGGTCTCTGCCACCTCCTATTTGCAAGAATTATGTAATTCTCATGTTAGGAATGAATATAGGCATCAGGCTTGCATCAAGAGTTCCCTCCTGCGTTGTTGTTTCAGGTTGCTAGGCTCCTCGTGTAGGGCCGGGGATTTCTTCGAGTTAGGAAGAAACCCGGGGAAGTATTGTACTTTGTGGTTGGGTGGAAAAGGCGCCTTAATCACACTCTTGGCCCAACTTGCAAGAAGACCAGTGGAGTCATGACGGTTGAGGTTCAGAGATTTATTTGTTATAAATGTAATCATGTATTATTTGGAATGGCTTGAAAAGCCCACTTGCAAATGTAATTTTATTTGTAAATCAGTATTGTAACATTGAAATAGATGTATTGAAAAGAAAGATTTGATAACATTGAAATAGATGTACTGATTGAAAGTTAGTGATGTAATTGGAAACTTGAGAAAATTTATGGAAACTTAATGATATGCGAATGGCAATCATATGTGTATCATTGCAATGATCCTTGTTAATTAAATTTATTTGATCTACATACATGGAATGGAAATATATTCTAAATTTTCCTTTTGAGCAATTATGGAAAGTGAATCTTTTACTTTTAATATCCTTGGAGTGTATTAAGTTTGGTAAATTGTGGCTAAATGAACATCAATTTTTGAGCGTTACATGCTTATGCTTGCATGCAAGTCAGTTTTGATGACTATGAAAACCAAGAATAGAAGCCTAAGAAGACTCCAAGGACTCCTGCTCCATCGAAGGAGTAGCCTTATAGTCCTTGTGGATAGAAGGATATGCTTTTGAGGAGGGACAAGAGGGGCCACATAAATAGAGACCTGAGTCTCAATGAAAAGATACTTTTCTTTCTCTACTTTAGAAGCAGGTGGAGGAATGGGAGGAGGCCTCAGGGCTGATATGTAGGAGAAACACAAGAAGAACCAAATCTAGTTGTATTCTTTCCTTTACCATACAAGGTAGGGTGAGAATTATATGCAAAATTGGGAGTTGGAAAACTTGAGGCCTAGATTTTGTCAACATAGGGACCTTTCATTTTCTTATGTTAGGAATAGTAGAAGGAATCGAGGACACCACTAGAGGTTGTGAAAACACCAAAAAAGGTCTAATCATGGGAGCATTCTTGTGCATGGCCTTTGAGGAGGAAGGTGCAGAGGATAAAGTGCATTAATTTGCAGACATAAATGCCTTCATGGAGATATCATGAGTGTAAGGAAGCTAAGGTAGCAAAAAAACTTCCTACACTAATCTTGAGAGGAGAATAATGCAAATTTTTTACAAATTTTAATAGTTACAAAAATAAACATAAATAAATATAAATATCATGCATACCGTGCCACAGTGATTTACGTGGGGAAAAACCTTTCAGGAGAAAAACCCCACACTCCAAAATCTAACCAATATATTATTCAATTTAATCACCACTTCAAGATCTAGAGACAACACAACTGCTATCGGACTCTCAGAATACATCAACGTCTCTCTTTATCATAGCCATAATGCAATGCCCTCATAAAATAGGGTTACATTCTAGGGAAAGATAGGACAAAAAAATATCCACCATTAGATCTAAACCTAATAGTGAACAAATTTACAATATATCATTATTTAATGTATGTAGCCATTTTAGGAGTTTCCTAAAAAATTTAACATGCTCAGACTTTTCACTTTGCTGCCATTGTATACACCTATGGGTGTAACTAGGAAATATATATATATATATATATATACATCCTATCAACAATAAACCATATATAATTGTAAGGTTGAGACACATTTTCCCAACAAATTTCCCACTTGTCAAACACCTTGCAAGAGCAACGTGAGGGTGTAAGCACTGTCTCTTTAATTGCTAGGGGCCGAAAGGCCCATAATCTCTGAACACCATTTGAACTTCTTTGTGCTCATAGGATTAGTTGAAGAATCAACAACATTCATCAAAGTATCTACCTTAACCAACTTCACCCTACCATCTTTGACCATATCTCTAACAAAATGATATTGTACATCAATGTGCTTCGTCCTGGTATGAAATGTCAGGTTTTGGCTAGAAATATCACACTCTGAATGTCACAATAAATTGTTACTACACCTTGTTTTATTCCAATTTCTAAACATAGTCTCTTAATCCAAATGACTTCTTTACAAGCATGAGTAGCTACCATATACTCTTCTTCAATAGTGGAAAAAGCAACCATAGCCTGTCGCTTACTCATCCAATTGATTGCACCACCAAATAAAGTAAACACATAAGCACTGGTGGATTTTTTGCTATCAACATCACTTGCCTGGTCTGAATCCACATAACCATGAATATCAAAGGAAATATCATATTTAGTCATATTACTATGATAACATAAGGAAGAATCTAAGGTACCCCGCAAATATCTGAAGACTCTTTTAACTGCATCCCAATGAAATCTACTAGGACTAGACATATATCTGGAAAGAACTCCCACTGCTTGGGAAATGTCTGGTCTAGTACAAACCATAAGATACATCAAACTTCCAACTGCACTTTGGTAAGGCACTCTGCTCATGCCTTCCATCTCTAATGGAGATGTTGGACAATCTGAAATAGATAACTTCATTCCAACTAAAATACGAACACACAATGGTCTACAATCTTGCATATCAAACCTCTGTAAAATTGAGTTGACATAATTACTTTGTCCAAGCCATAGATTTTTGTTCACTCTATCTCTTTTAATTTCCATCCCAAGAATGTGTTTAGCTGCACCAAGATCTTTCATTTCAAATTTAGCATCAAGTTGAGATTTCACTTATGAAATCATACCTTTCCCTTTGCCAATAAATAACATATCCTCAACATATAATGCAATAAATAGAAAACAATCACCATCAGTTTTATAATAAACACAATGATCTAATTTAGAACACTCAAATCCCAAAATCAACACATATGTATCAAATTTCTAGTACCAAATCCTAGGACTTTGTTTTGAGCCATACAAAGATTTCTTCAATTTGCAAACCAATTTACTTTTACGTTTCACCACGTAGTGCTCTGGCTGTGTCATATAAATATCCTCCTCCAAATCACCATGAAGGAAAGCAATTTTCACATCCATTTTCTCAACCTCTAAATCATAAGCAACAACAATAGAAAGCAAAAATCTAATGGATGTCATTTTTATGACAGGAGAGAATATCTCACTGTAATCAACACCCTCAACTTGAGAGTAACCTTTCACAACCAACCTTGCTTTGTACTTCTCAATACCTCCATCTAAACCAATATTTTTCTTGAACACCCATTTACAACCAACAAGTTTTTGTACTTTAGGCGATGGTACACAATCCCATGTATCATTCTTTTTCAAAGATGCCATTTCTTCATCCATAAAAATCTTCTAGGATTTTGCTTCATACCTAGTACCTCTTCTATAGATCTGGGTTCATCCATGTTAATATTCAAAGAAAAAATACATCTCTAATCATTAGGTGAATACCTTTCAGGTGGTTTTCTATGCCTTATAGACCTACAAAAAAGTTGAGTTGGAGGTTCTTCCTCCTCTTCTAAAGATTTAGAGCTAGATGGGCTCTCCTCAACTTCTTGTCTATCCTTGGGCCTCGATTCAACTTTCTCAGGTGTAGAAGGAAATTAAATCACATCTTCCTATTTACTTTGTTTTGGCTACAATGTAACAAAAGAAGGCTTAATTTCTCTAAAAATAACACTTCTACTATGTATTAACTTTTGTGCAATAGGATCCCGAAGTTTGTATCCTTTCACACCATAACTATATCTGATGAAGATACATTTCACAACCTTGTTCTCCAACTTTGTTCACTTCTCCTTTGAAAAATGTGCATATGCCTCACAACTAAAAACCCTAAAATGTCTTAATGAAGGATTGCAACCTAACCATGCCTCTATAGGAATCTTATCAACAAGAGATGATGTAGAAGACCTGTTAATTAGGTAATAGGAAGTAGCAAAAACTTCAGCCCAAAACCTTTGTTCTAGGCCAGCACCACTCAACATACTCCTAGCCTTCTCCATTAGTGTCTTGTTCATTCTTTCTGCAACTCCATTCTGTTGTGGAGAATACCGAGTTATCTTTTTTCTATGAATACCACAATCTTTATAGAATCTATCAAAATAATTAGAGTAAAATTCACCACCATTATCAGTCCTTAAACATTTTATTTTCTTTCCAGTCTGCAACTCAACCATTGCTTTAAATTCTTTAAATTGACTGAAAACTTCAGATTTACTCTTTAGAAAATATACCCATGTACTTCTACTATAATCATCAATGAATGAAACATAATATGTGGATTTGCTAATCAAAGGATCATCTATAGGACCAAAAACATTAGAATGAATAAGATCCAATACACCACAAGATTTATGAGAACTCGAGTAAAACTAAACACGGTTTTATTTTCCATAAATGCAATGCTCACAAAAATAAAATTCAAGATTATAATCAGTCAAACCTTCAACAAGGTTTTTATTTTCCAAGGTCCTTAGACCCTTTTCTCCAATGTGTCCAAGTCTCTGGTGCCATAACATAGTTTTCTCTATAGGTAACTTTGATCTAGAAGAAAGAGCACCCTTACATGCATTGGGTACCCAAAAGCCATGACCATCTACTAAAGGTGAAACCCTCACTTCTTCCACAGACTTTATTTTCATAGAAGTACTATTGAACTTAACAGTGCATGTATCTAACTTATACATTGTGCAATCTGACACCTCTAGAATTCACCATAGCACCTCTAACCATCTTGTATCCTGCATCAGAAAATACTACCTGGACACCTGCATCTATTAGTTTTCTCACAGATAAAAAATTTCATGCTAATCCAGGGATATGCAACACACCATAAATCCTTTTTATTCTACCATCAGGAAACATAATTTTAAATTTACCATGGCTAGCAATGTCTAAATGAGAATCACCACCCAAGTACACCTTACCTCCATCAAATTATTCATATTCAAAAAACTAATCTCTATTAAAGGTCATATGGAAAGATGCACCTGAGTCAATTAACCATGCATCATTACTAGCATGAGTTGCCAAAGCTACAATGAATGCGTCACCATATTCCTTCTCAAACACAGAATCAAAATAATTTTTCTTCTTTTTCTTCTTCTTTTCTTCTTTGCAGTCCTTATGAACATGTCCAAGCTTACTACAGTTCTAGCAAATAACTTTGGAATTTTTAGGAGACTTAGATCTCCCCCTAGACTTGTATTTTTCACGCTTCTCATTCTTCTTTCCTTTTTCCTTAGGTCTTCCATGAAAATTTAGGGCCTCCTTGGTAGTGGTGGATTCCTTCCTCATTTTTTCAAAAGCTAAAGAAACCACCACATCTTTAGTCTTCAAAATAATAGAAGTGCTCCTAATATCCATAACAAGAGAATCCCACAAATCAGGCAAAGAACAAAGTAGGATCTGACATTTCACCTCCTCATCCATTTTAACACCAACTGATGCCAATTGAGCCACCAAAATATTGAACTCTTCTAGGTAGTCTATGATTCGCCCACCCTCTTCCATTCTCAAGGAATACAACTTTTTCCTCAAGAAAATATTGTTCACTAAAGATTTGGCCTGATACATCTCACCAAGCTTCTTCCATGGTTTCTATGTTGAGGTATCTTCATGGAAATTAATTAAAACAAAGTCTACCAAGCACAATCTGATAGACCCTTTGCTTTATGGTCCATAACATCATATTGAGCAACTTGAGTAGGATCTGCAGGCCTTGAAACATTCTCATCAACAACATCCCACAGATCTCAATCTATCAACAGATCCTCCATCTTTAGCTTCCACATCTCAAAATTATTTCTAGAAAATTTCTCCACCTCTATTCTCCTTGATGAACTTGGCATCTAAAAATTCATGTAACAAGATCACAAAGTTTCTTTTGCACAAGCTCCCACTCAAATATGGATTAGTTCAAAAAACCCAACAACCCACTTCTAAAACCAAAGGTGATCAAGCTTTGACACCATTTGTAAGGAAGCTAAGGTAGTGGAACAACTTCCTACACTAATCTTGAGAGGAGAATAATGCAAAAAAATTATAGATCTTTAACAGTTACAAAAATAAATATAAATAAATACAAATATCATGCATACCATGAAACAATGATTTACGTCGGGAAAACCCTTTCAGGAGAAAAATGCCACACTCCAAAAGCCACCCAATATATTATTTAGGAATCACAAAGATTACAATATACTTGTAGAGCAAGCTTCTCATATGAGTATCACCACTCAGAGATCTAAAGACAACACAACTGCTATCAGACTCTCAAAATACATCACCATTCTCTACCACAACCATAATAAAACACCCTCATAAAATAGGGTTACATTCTATGGCAAGATAGGCCAATAAAATATCCACCATTAGATTTAAAACCTAATAATGAACCGTCCAAATTTACAATATATCATTATTTAATGTATTTTGGCCATTTTAGGAGTTTCCTAAAAAATTTAACACGCTCAAACTTTTCTCTTTGCTTCCATTGTATATACCTATCAGTGTAACTAGGATATATATATATATATACACACACACATCCTATCAATAGTAAACTGTATATAATTGCAAGGTTGAGACACATTTTCCCAACAATGAGATGAAGGGGGGAACACAACATTAGGGGCCAAAAATCCAGTCTTGTACCTAAAATAAGACTTGTAGAACACGTCTCCATGATACGGTAAAGGTCCAATAGGATCAGGGGAAAAATGGTCAAATGAAAAGCCCCCACATGACATTAGGGGTTTGTATCTAGTATCATGGACACTATGCACTGTGCCATTGTGAGGGAACTTCAGATATTTGTGAACTACCAATGCAATTTCATTTATGGAGACTAGCCATGAAATGCCTTGTCTCACTTTGAATAAGTCAAATTCATGAATCATGAAAAAAGGAACATTAATGGACTTAGGTCCAACTAAGACCATCAAGGAAATAAAACCATTGGGTGGTATATAGAAACCATTGTGAGTACGGATCGTAGCCTTTGATTCCTTGTATTTATCCTTATATAATTTTTTAATGAAGAGAGTCTTCTTCGTGATAACATTTACCTTGCTAAAAAGGTCAACCATGACACCAATTATGATGTTACCATTGACTTGAGCGGGGATGTACAGAAGAGAAAGCTCCTTATTTAGGGGGAATTCATGTGGCGTGAAAGATATATTAAGAATATTATCCACATGACTCATAAGAGGATTAGGAGTGAATGAGACCATGTTCACATACAATGATCGAGTTCAAAAGATGAAGAAGCATATACTATTAAGTTGGTAAAATGAGAAGAAAAGTGATTTGTGTAAATCTGTAACTAAATTTTAGCCTTAGCTACTGTAGATAGGGAAAAATTAGATATAAAACTAAAATAGAAATATATCAAATCCTAGCTAGCACAATAGAGTATGAGAAAGCATGAAAATCACAATAACAAATGAATGCAAACCCAAATCCATGCTAAACTCAATTTATCTCCATTGCTCTTCTCCACCTGCATGAGAATGCAAGATTTTGAAGGATTGATAATGGAGGAATGTTGGTTGCTCAATTCAACAACATAACAACATGACGAAGGTGACAAATGGAGAATGATAGAAGATTTGAAGAATGATTTTGACAGAGTGAGGATGCTAGATGAATCAACCCCCTCAAGGGATTGTGAGAGGTCATATTTATAGATCCTTGATGTGGACGGAGATAAGATTTGATTTTTGAAAAAAGAGGAAATACAATGATATGAGATAAGATTTTAAGAAGATAGAAAGATTTTGATTTATTGTTTTAAAGGAAATAAATCTTGAAAAAGATGAGAAGGATAATTGATGAATTATCTAATTAAATAAATTAATTAGATACACATGAGTTCCGATTTTGGAGAGAAAGCGAGAATAGTCTTTTAAGATTTTATTAATTAATTAAATATTTGATTTATTTAATTAATGTTAAATTTTTGATTTCATTAATTAAATAATATAAATTATTTAATTAATATTAGAAGAATGAATAGAAAGGATTTAATTAATTAAATAATATAAATTATTTAATTAACATTAGAGGAATGGATGGATTATGCATAGGAAGGGACTAAATGAAATTAGTCAAATAAATAAGATTTATTTAACTAATTAGATGATGACATGGGTACCTAGGGAAAAGCATACCACCGAATCCCTAAATGATGTAATGTTTTAACAGTATCATGAGAGGACATTTTTTGGTGTCTACAACTACATATTTGTTCAAGTTTTGTTTTCTACCATTGATCTAGATGACACATCTATCTATGTAGTCCCAGACAACATGCTAGATCCACACACAACGTTTAGTGTCATGACTTGGGGCATGGTGATATTGCAAAAACTTTTGTGCATCATACCAACTAGGGTATGGTTTATCATCAAGAAAAGGTATGATTTTGGGGGAGAAATTAAATTATCTTTTAATAATTTTTTGGAGGACACTTTCATAATATTTAGATAATTTTATAAAAACTCTATTACCCCCAACTTTTTTCTTTTTAGTAGGAACATAAAAAACATTCTCTACTACTTTATTTTTCTTAAACTCTCTTAGAATAGACACAAATGTTTGACTATGGAGATAGGAGGATGAGGAGGAGCCCTCGTACTACACTACCATTTGCTAATAGTCTCTAAGCATAGTACATAAATGAGAAAAGGATGAGCATTTGATTAAAATAAGTTTTTCTTTTGATATCAGCTATAGATTCCCCATGAACACACGTTGGACATTGAAATTAGGTGGGGCATAGGGGATTTGAGGAAATATGGATTGGAATGGAGCAATAAAATTAGGTACTCTCTCATGAGCCCCCTTCTTGTAATGGAAGAGATTAGTGAATGTGATCTTTGACCCAATGTTAGCCAGGATCTACTGCAAGAATTGATTGATTAACTACTCAAAGGTGAAAATTGAGTTATCAGAAAGAGAGAAAAACCATTCCAATGTCATATCCTTGAGGGATGAAATAAATAGTTTAGCTAGCAATACATCTTGATAAAGGAAGTTGCTACACATGACAATGAATGATGAGACACGAGTCTTTAGATCACCTTTTCCACTGTATATATCAAACTTTAGAATTTCCAACCCTAGGGGGATAGAGACATTCAAAATATTCAAGGACAATGGACTACGATGGTAATAAGGCTGCAAGGTGGGATGAGAGGTGGTGTTGGAAAGGCTGGCTAATTGTGACTGTATTTGACTCATATTTTATAATGGGGTATTTAGAATAGGATTTGATGGTGGATTAGACATGGCGGTAGTAACTTGAGGTTTTGATCTAGTTGGACGAGGAATGTCATTGTAGAAACCTAATATAATATTTAATTAAATAAATAAATACTTGTTATTTATTTAATTAATTTAACCCTTTCCCTTATCCTAATGATTAATTAAATAAATATCTATTATTTAATTAATTAATTTTCCCATTACCTTTATCCACCACTTTTAATTAAATAAAGATACATTTATTTAATTAAAGCTAACCTTTTCCCCACCTTCTAAAATCCCCTAATCCCACTTAGGTTAATTAATCCATGATTAATTAATCTTATTCATTTTCTAATCCTCATTAACTCATTCTCCAACCTTTAACTCCACCCAAGTTAATAAACCCTTGGTTGATTAACTCAACCCAACCTTATTAAATCAATTAATACTTGATTAATTGATCTAATCCTTATCCCTAATCCTCATTACCATTATTCCTTAATTTTAAATTGCTACACCTCCCCTCAAACTTGTCACTAAGTGACAAGTGTACTAAGCTTCTCTCTCACCTCCTCTCACACATGTGTGAGATTTCACTTACCCCCACTCACTCTTCCCAATGTGTGCTCACACATGTGTGAGTACCCTCCCCATCACACCTCCTCCCTCTTGTGACAATTTTCACCAGGATAATCCTTCTTCATACTTTGATCCAAACCCTATCATCAAAATTCTATATATTGAGGCCTTGGCTCTCATTCTTGACATACACATTCACCATAGCTTTATGCTTCCCAAATATCCATTAAATCCATCTCCATCCCACCATCATGCTACCCAAATATTGAGAAACCACATCCACTATCAATACTTGAGAAAATATACAAGACATGGGTGCATCTTGTGAGCTCAATCCATGAGGAGAGCAATGAAGGTATAACTTTTATATTTATTTTTTTATGAATTTAATCTATTTTCCTTCTTAATCTATTTTTCCTTCTTTATTTTGGCATGCCTGGGGGTTAACCCACCCTTTTTCTAATGTTTTATGAAGCTTTTGTGAGTTTTAGTGAAGCAAGTGCCATTTTTAGCTTAAGACTGTGAAGCTGCACTTCTGTTACATGGAAAGGCACCTTTGTTTTAACAAAAGCACAAATTTTTGCATAAAGTTGGACCTCTATATAGCGGCCTCACAAATTTGTGCCTATGTTGTAGCACCCTTACAACCTAGAGCTGTGTTTGTGTTTTTACGATAGTTTTGATTGTTTTTAACTTATATTTAGGGTTTCCTAGATTTCTCAAGTCTTGTTTTTTAGGGTTTCATCATTCTAACACTGTTTTGCAAGAAAAATAATCATTTTCATACTTAAATTGTTGAATGAGAAAGAAAACTGAGATGGGGGGGTGAATTAGTTGTACCAAATTAAAACATTAAAACCCTCAATAATAATCAAATCTACATGCATTCATTAAACCCTTAATCTATTATATTGTTTGAACATGAAAATAAGATAACATAAACTAAAACCAACCTACACCATACACAAGAGAACACCGGATTTATGTGGAAAACCTTAGAAGGGAAAAACCATGGTGAGGATTAGCTCACAATATAAGTAATTGCAAGACCAACACATGGAGGCTCACTGCCAAAATAGGACGCACTGTCCGGAAAGGCTCACAACCTAGGATCACTACCAAAATAGAAAGAAGAAAGATGATAAAATGTTACACATAGAACATTATCTCAATGCAATAGAAGATCCACCACAATAGCTCCAACAACACTTGCAGTCTTTAAGAGATCAAGATACCTTAGCTCACTGCATTCAACAATCTTGCATTATAGCTTGCACTACATTTCACCCTTCTACATTTAATTTCAAATCACCATATTCAAGTCTATTCCACACTTCTCACATCAATTCTCCTTGCATTTATACCATTCACAACTTGAAAAACATCATCAATTTAGCTACACTCACCTTATACCTTGCAAATTCAAAATAGGTCAGCACTAGACATTTGCGTGGTGGATAGGAAAAAAAAAGACTAAAAAAAAGCTTAATTGGGACCCAAATTAACTCTCACATGACACACTATACTTTCATTAATGCTTGAGCATATTCAAATGTAGTGTAAACACTAGGTCGGTCGTTACCTGTGAAAACACCATTAAACTTTGAATTACACACTTCTTCAAATCCAAAGATGACTTGTGAACCACACACCATGCTTCATCACTATCTAGAGTGTTCCTCTATCAATATGAAATTCATCAAAATCCTTTGCAACAATTCACACCTTTAGAATGTACACAAATTGTACACTTAGACTATACTACCAAACACTTGTAACACTAAAATCCAACTTTCAGAGAAAGAAACCATGAATACTCTTGATGTAGGCAAGAGATCAACATCATCGACAAAAATTTAGAATCATGAGACTTGAAGAACAACTATGGAGAAGCACAAAAAAAAACACATTTATCCAAGACACCTTCTATAAGCAACATTGCAAAACCAGTTCACACACTGGTGAACATAACTTCCTTTGACCATCGATCCAAAAGCTGAAATTCTAGATATAGAAACTCTGAAAACCTCTATCAAACCAAAATACCTCTGCAACACCCTGAAAATCTCTAACCCAGAAGAAATGCAAAGAAAAACAAAAACACTTCTGCAAACCAAAATACCTCTGCAACACCCTGTTTCCTTATTTTATCAAATTTCTCAATATCCTCGACATCAAAACCATAAATAGAAGCTTATCAAAGCAACACCAGAGGTTAACATTAGTAATTTAACTTATGACAACATAATGCAACTAATCAAAGTAACAATCTCTTCTCAACCACTGCACAACTATCACTAATGACAACACAAGCCTATTTAAATCAATGAAAACACCTTCATACTTGCAAAAATATTCCCCTTTGTCATTGATGAGAACACAAAATGTGAAAAACCATCAAATACAACATACAACTTTGAACATATGTTTTTTCTTTTCTCTTTTCTCCTCCTTGCACAACTAACTCATTACACTCTTTTTAGCTTTGATACTTTCCTTTTCCACATTTCTTGTTCTCCCTTTGTATAAATAAACTTTTTCACATGAATTTTTCTCTCTCCCTCCCTTTGTATAAATAAACTTTTTCACATGAATTTTTCTCTCTCCCTCCCTTTGAAATCAATGGAAAAGGATAAGTTATTTTACATTTTTCTCCCCCTTTGACATAGAACCAAGATACTTACAACCACTTTGTGTTGACCCCTTTGACATTAGATGATTTGTAATTGATGTCAAAGTGACATTAGTCTTGATACAATTTTGAAGGGAATAAAAGTTTGTTGGTGTTTGGTGATTATTGAATATCTTTGATTTGTGATTAAGGCAACAATAATTATCAATTTTTTTTAAACATGGCACTTGGGGCCACTTGACAAGCATTCTAGTGTTGCAATCTTCATGCAAGGTTGATATAAGGAATGATGTTATTTGCTAATATTAATAATGTTGTGGTCTTCACACCAACAAGGAATTGTGAAAGAACTTTCCTAGAGGTCATGGACTTCATAAATCCTAAAGTATTTTTCATGGTATCATCGGTCCCTTAACACATTGTTGTGAAAGATATTTGTAATACTTTTATCTCGGTTGTAAATTCACTTCAAGAGGTGAAATTAACTTTGAAAAAGAAAAAGCATGCATTGACACTTGCTTTGGTCACATGAAAAATTTAATTAGGGTTCGACTGAGAAAGTTTTTTAACATGTGAAAAACACAAATCATTTTGTTGGTTGTCAATTGAGAAGGAGAGCACGAGGGTTTATAGTCTATGATGGTTTTTTTGTGATAAGACTATGATCGATTTCATGTTAAGTAGCAACAGGGAAGTGAGAAGTTTTTTTTCTTCTTTGAAATTAGTATTGCATTTATGTTATTCATCTTTGTTAAAACTGTTGCTTCAGTAGATTGTCAAAATGTTGATTATAAGTGCTCTTTTGAGCTAGGGCATGACAGGGCAGTGGAAGTGATGAGGAAATGTCTTCAAGAAAGTTTGAATAGGTGGTTTCATTCCTTAACCTTGATGGTTTTCGGTTTATTTGAAATGGAAAAGGCTAAAAAATGATCATTAGTCTTGAACTGTTGTTTAGTTTATTTTATTACTATGTAAATGATGATGGGTTTGTTACAAAATGGTGTTTCATAAATTTGTAAATATTTCTTTTGAACAAAAGAAGAAAATTAGTTTGTGATTAAGGGTTAAATTGCATACATGCAATTAGTTTTCTTATTTACATTTGTTTGTGGAACACACCGGTTATGGTTGTTGTTTGTTAAGGAACAATTGTTTAACAACTTGAGGATGGCAGTTATGTTTCAGTTCAAGTTTTCAAGACATTACAAGTGCTTATTTGAAATCTTTCTTCAGGATGTTGAGGAAAAAAGGAACAATCTGTTTTGTTGAAGGCATTCTATTGATTCATACTCTGCATTTTTAAAAGTTTGTATTCATAGCACATTCAGTGCTTTATGAAATTGATCAATTGTAAAAATACTACATAGTGTTGTGAATACTAGCATATACATTACATTATTTTGTATTTTGAACTTTTTCCTCTAAATCTTAAGTTATGCAAGATCAAAGGATGTTAAAGAATGAAACAAATATGATACTCTGTGTATGAAATTCAAACAATAATTGAAAGATGTTGGTATATTGCCAATGAGGAATATTTAGCTAGTGAGACATTTGCATTTGCTAGTAAGGAATTTGAAATCTATCAGTGAGATAGTACTGTTAGTGAGACATATCAATCAACCAGTGAGGCATTGTAAACAAAAATTTCATCAAATAAATCCAGTGAGGCATTTTGAGTGGTTTTTATTCCCCTAGAGGGTTTTCCACTCAAGACAATTCTTGTGTCATCTTATGTGATTCTGTGGTTTATACTCTAATTCATTTTTCTTTGTTTTGTTTAAAAATCAAATCAGAAAAGTTGTTTAAAATTGAGTCAACTTGTAGAACATTGATTCAACCCCCCTTTCAGTGTTCATTGTACTCCAACACTTTGAATACTCCCTCTTAGGAGTACACACCAATCAACTCAACAACCTCTACATAATGACAACTCCATACTGTAACAATATCACTACCTACTCCCCTTGAGAGGTAGCAACCAACATCAATCCAAAAAAATAATGAATCCATGGATCCACTAGACTAATGCATTTCCATATGCATCTAGTTCAAAGGAGGGGAAACAACCCCCAACTTCTGTCAAAGATACTCAAACGTATCCTTAGAAAGAGCCTTAGTGAATATGTCAGCAATCTGATCCTTTGTAGGTACATATTCAATCTTTACTTCATTCTCCACAACCTTCTCTCTCAAACAATGATACCTAATTGATATATTCTTTGTTCTTGAATGCATCATTGAATTCTTTGAAATAGTTATCACACTTATATTGTCACAAAAGATACAATTAGGCTCATCATACACCACTCCAATATCCTTCAATGTTTGTCTTATCCAAAATAATTGTGTACAAAAAGATGTTGTTCAATATACTTAACCTCTGCAATAGATAAAGAAACAAAATCTTGTTTCTTACTTAGCCATGATACCAATCTACATCTAAGAAAGAATGCACCACCACTTGTACTTTTCCTATCATCCACACAACCAACTCAATTTGCATATGTGTAAGCACTCAATGTAAAATTCGTATCCTTAGGACACCATAAGACATAATTTGGAGTTCCCTTCAAATATCTGAATATCCTCTTCATTGCTACAACATGTGTCTCTTTTGGTTCTTCTTGAAATCTAGCCACAAGAAAAATTGCATGCATGATATCCAGTCTAGTAGCAGTTAGATATAATAGTCCACCAATCATAGATCTATACTTGCTCTGATCATCCTTAGGGGATTCATCATCCTTACTCAATTTACAACCAGTAACCATAGGAGCACATACCAGTTTGGAGTCTTTCATTCGAAACTTCTTCAACATCTCTTTAACATACTTTGATTATGAAATGAATATGCCTTTCTCTATATGATTGATTTGTAGCCCAAGGAAGAAATTCATCTCCCCAAACATAAACATCTCAAACTCTTTTTGCATCTCCTCTGCAAACTTCCTGCACATAGCTTCATTGCCTCCAAAGATTATGTCATCAACATATACTACCACTATCAAGATTCAGTCTCCCTCAAATTTAAAGTAGAGATTACTATCAGTGGTACCCTTATTGAATCCTTCCTGTATCAAATATTTGTCAAACCTTGCATACCAAGCTTTAGGAGCTTGCTTCAATCCATACAATGCCTTCTTCAATTTGAAAACCATATTAGGTTTATCTAACAACTAAAATCCTTCTGGTTGTTCCATGTAAACTTCTTCTTCCAATTCTTCATTCAAGAAAGTAGATTTCATATCCATCTAATATACTTTAAAGTCCTTATGTGCTATAAATGCAAAAAACATCCTAATTGCTTCCATTCTAGCCACCGGGGAAAAGTCTCCTCAAAAACTATTCCTTCAACTTGTGTATAGCCCTTACACACAAGCCTTGCCTTGTTTCTTACTACTCCACTCTCATTCATCTTGTCTTTGAATACCCACTTAGTTCCAATAATGTTTTTATTTTCAGGTCTAAGAACCAGTTCCCAAGTTTGATTCTTCTCAATCTGCATAAGTTCTTCCATTTCTTTCATCCAATGCTCATATTTGCATTCCTCAATCACTGTCTTAGGTTCAAATTTAGAGAGTAAACATAGATTTACCTCTACTTCAGCAACTCTTCTTGTCAACATGCCTTTTCTTTTGTCACCAATGATTTGTTCTTCAAAAGGATTTCTCTGTATATACTTAGGGGCCTTAGGGGTCTTTTCCAAGACTTCTTCCTCTTCATTTTGAACTTCTTTTTCCTTAGATTTTTCTTCTTCTTCTTCTCTGCAAGAAGATTCATCTAACTCATATCCATCTATTACCATTGAATTCCTCAAATCTTCATCAACCTGGACACTTTCACTTTCATCAATACTTCTAAGTCTTTTGTTGTAACATATGTGAGATTTACATAACTCATAAGGATTCTTTGTGCTATTAGATATTGCTTGAATTTTTGTAAGTATGTAAACAATAGTATGAATTGCTTCTTTCTAGTAGACTTCCAATAGCTTCTTTCATCATAGTCCTTGTAGCTTCTTGAACAGTCCCATTTTTCCTTTCAACCACTCTATTTTGATGAGGAGTCCTAGGGGAATACAAGTGCCTTCTTATGCCATGATTCACAAAACATGTTAAATTCATTAGAGGTGAATTCTCCAACTTAGTTAGACCTCAAACAATTGATCTTCAAATCCATCTCATTTTCAACCATAACTTTGAATGCTTTGAATCTATCTAGAGCTTCAAATATTTCTCTAAGAAAAGTAACCCATGTTATTCTAGAGTAATCATCAATCAAAAGCATGACATACCTATCACCTTGAACAATTCACTCTTGTAGGACCGAAAAGGTCTGTGTGTACTAATTCTAGTAGAATATTGTTCCTTTCCCTTGAAACTACTTCTAGTTTGTTTTCCAAATTGACAATCTCTGCAAATAACATTGATAGGCTTTGTAATCCTCGGTATATATCTCACTGATTGAACTGAACTGATTCTAACCAAGTTATCAAAATTGATGTGACACATTCTCTTGTTCCATAACCAACTATCATTAATTTGAGTCATAAAATAGTGAACATCAACACCCTTGAGCTGATAGATATTTCCATCTGTCCTTTTTCTAGAAGTAATCATAGTTCCAAACCATTTTATAATATCACATCCATCATCCTAAAACATAAGATTGTATCCTTTGCTACACATTTTTCCAAAACTCAAGAGGTTATACCTTAAACCTTTAACATAATAAACATCTTCAATATTATTCTTGCCATCAAAACTGATTGATCCTATTCCACAAATCTTAACACTTGAATCATCTCCAAATTTAACAAGTTCCCCATCACATATTTTTCAAGTTTAATAAACTTAATCTTTTATCCAATCATGTGATTTGAGCAACCATTGTAAATAACCCAATAGTTTTTGTCTTTTTTGACATGAAAAGAAGATACCAAAGTTCCTCCAGTTTTATCCTTTTTCTCCAAAATACTTTCCTTCACACAACTTTCAAAGTTAGTAGAACTAGGTTTATCTTTTAAAGCCAAAAAAATTCATCATCAACATATCCATAATAAAATTCATCATTAGAAATACCAACATATTCTCTAACATAATAGCTTTTCTTGATCATTTCCCCCTTGTTTTCTTTATTCTTATTATTCATAGTTTTGTTCGAACATCTCGAAGCATAATGACCTATGTTTCCACAACTAAAACATTTGAAAGGTAATTTAACTTTGTACTTACCTTCTTGATCATTTCCCCTTTTTCATTCTTCTTACAAAGTTAGCTTCCACATCATCAAGATCATCTCCATTTGAATCTTCAACTTTTTCTGATTTTCCAGTCTTGAAATCAGTCTCCACTTTTGTACCATTCTTCAAACCAATTTTCCTCAGATGCTCAAATGAAGTTAGTGTGCCAAAAAAATTATCTCTATTGTATGTAATAAAATTTTCAAATTCCTCAATAGTAGAAATCTTTTCACTATAAGAATCGAGAAGAGTTCTGAGAATTTTCTTTACCACTTTAGGTTCTTTGACTTGTGCACCAAGACCTCTCATAGAACTTACTAGTTCATCAACCCTCTGCATGTAACTTGTGATTTTTTCATCTTCAGACATCCACAAAGTCTCAAATTGTGTCTTCAAATTCTGCAACTTAGCTTGTTTAACCTTATCAACTCCATAAATACTTTCTAGCTTATCCCAAACTTCTCTGACAGTTTTTAGATCCATAACTTTCACTAATTTTGTATGTGCAAGACTAATCAAAAGAGAAAACCTTTCCTTACCATCTATTTCATAGGCCTTGATCTCATAACTTGTGCTCGATCCATTTGTAGGTATGTTATATACAGTCTTTATTTCCTTAGAAACATCAAATCCAAGATAAATCAGATATCCTTCCATCTTCACTTTCCAAAATGCATAGTCTATGCCATCAAACATAGGGATCTCCTTCTTGCTTTCCATACGATATCTACCTCAAGTAGCTAATATTTTCTTCAAGGAACCTTACTTTGATACCAATTTTTGAATGAGCAAGAAAATTGAGGGGGGGTTGAATCAGTTGTACCTTGAATTAAAACATTAAAACCCTTAATAGTAATCAAATCTACATGCACTCATTAAACACGTAATCTATTATAATGTTTGAACATGAAAAGCAGACAATAGAAACTAAAACCAACTAACACCATAAAAAAGAGAACACTATATTTACATGTTAAAACCTAGAAGGGAAAAGCCATGGTGAGGATTAACTCACAATATAAGTAATTGAAAAATTAATACAAGGAGGCTCACTGCCAATATATGATGCATTGTCTAAAAAGGATCACAACCCAGGCTCACTGTCAGAATAGAAAGAAGAAAGAAGATAAAATGTTACACAGAGAACATTATATCAATACAACAGAAGATCCACCACAACAACTCCAACAAAAATTGCAGTCTTCAGTAGATCAAGATACCTCAGCTCACTGCATTCAACAATCTTACATTATAGATTGCACTGTATTTCACCATTATGCACTTAATTTTGCATCACCATATTCAAATCTATTCCACACTTCTTCTCGCATCAATTTTCCTTGCATTTATACCATTCGCAACTTGAAAAATATCAAGTCAACTACGCTCACCTTATACCTTACAAATTCAAAATAGGTCAGCACTAGACATTCTTGCGGGGGATAGGAATGAAAAGCAGACCAAAAAAAACCTAACTAGGACCAAAACTAACTCTCACACACTACACTATACTTTCATTAGTTCTTGAGAATCTTTGAATGTGTTGTGCAGTTTTTGCACACATGCCCCGCTGAAAGCAAGGACCCTCTTTTGCTTCCGCTCTTGTTGTTTTGGCCCTTTAATTTGGGGGATTTAACTTGCCTTGGCATGAGCTTAAGTGTTATTCTTCCTGCTTTGGTGATCGCTTTGTGGTGTTTGTTGAAAATATCAAGTTTTAAGCTTATCTCGGGTTTTTCACTACTTTTGGGAAAATTCACTCCCGGCGGAATTCCCCAGACATTCTCTAAACCTGGTTCTATTTTCTTTCACACTGTGGTTTAGGAATTCCCGACCTTCATGAAATTCCATGCTGATCAGATTTCTCTGAATATCCATCGTCTTGTCGAGTTTCCGGGTTTTTTTTCTGGATGTCTTGGTGATTGCATTAATGTCATTTGTATGATTTTTGAAGGTGGTATTTAATCAATTTTTGGGGAACTTTATGCTATTCTGATTTATCATTTGTGTCATGTTGAGTTGAAGTACTCGATCCTGAGATGCTTGGCTGGCTTTGGCGTGCTATATTTTTGAATTGTTGGATTTGATTGTGATTCCCTAGGTGTTATCATTGTTGTTGCTTGTTCGGGCGTTCAAGATTGTTGTTTGTCTTTTCTAGAATCGACTTGCATTTTATTAATGGTATGTGTTTATTACCCTACTTTTGATTATTGAATGTGAGTGATTCTTTCTGTCTTGGGCGTGCTTGGAATTCGAAGTTCTATATTTTTGAGCATCTGAGGCTAGGGTTGCTTGATATTGCTTGATTTATGGTTTCCCAGGTGAGTTCTAAGCTCATTCTTTCATTTGCATCATGAGGTAGCCTTCTTGTGGGCCATAAATAACCTTTTATGAGAACCTAGCGGTTGAGATAATTAAACGCCAAGCTTGCTCTATGCATCAATGGTTGAAATTAAGGGTTTCACACCTAGGGCATCGCCATTTCCTTTCAATTTGTTTTAGGATGAGCCTCAAATCTAAGGATGATCTATGGGGGGATCAAATCAAACCAATTGCTAGCCCAAGGTCCTCAAATTCATGATCATTTGATGAATTTGAGTGAAGTTGTGAGAAAACGATGGTATTCGGTCTTTCAAGATCTTCACGAAATTCCTCTTTTTCCGGAATTCCTCAACATTTCGTTTTCTCCTTGTTTTCCCAAAATTTGCAGTTTTCAGAGTTTCATCTTCCCCACGGATTCCGTTCTATCCGAATTTTTTTGAAAATCCTTTGACCTGTCATTTTTCTAGAATTTGTAGACTATTGTTGTTTTTGTGGAATTCCGTCCTGGGCAAAATTCTTTGAAACTTTGTTGAAAACGAAGGATTATGAGATGGCATGACTTATTAACTAAATTTTGTGATTAATATTAGCTATTTTAAGATGTCTCATGCTGCTTCTTGGTTAACGATAATCAATTAAAGTGACTAATGGGTGTTTTTCATGTTTATTTCGCTAGAATCCTCCTAGCTAGTATTTTTTTGAAATTCCCTTCTGGCCTAGATTCCGCGGAGGGGCTAAAAACCCAAACTTTAAGATGATTGATTTCTATGAGATTTAAAGGCATCTTGCTTGTCTTGGGACTTATATTAAGGATGAATATATAGTTTGTGATTGATGAACCTTGGTTTCATGTGATTTTTATTATGGTTTCTCTGTGAGTGCAGGCTGAGTCAAGTAAGGCAGTGACAAGTGGGACCAAGGGTAGAATGGTGGATCCAAGTACAAAAGGGTCTTCTGTGTCTGAAGTAGAAAGGATCAAGGTGGACATCAAGAGTAAGATCCCGGAGAGTAAGATTACTTTTGTTTGGTCGGAAGTGACTGATACAAATGTTGTACTATGGGACTATGAAGAGTTCAAGGCTAGAATGGCAATGCATAACCTTCCTTTGCTGGCTAGAAGGACATTGGAATTAGGATTGGAACATGTGGCTGGATTCCCTCCCACAGTGCAATGTTATGAATTGGTCCTTGAGTGTGCCAAACACTACGATAAGGGTACACAGAGGATATTCGGTCCCCAAGGGAGGATTGTAGCAAATTTGAGTCCCGTGTCTATAGCCTAGACCTTTGACATGCCTGACAGGTCTCATGTAGTGGCTTTTGATATGGATGTGGAAAGGAAATTCTATGAAGAAGATACCATCAAGGCCCAACAAGTTATCAATTATTCGTTGGATAAGCCCAAGTCTCACTATTCCAAGTTGCCCAAATAGCTATTCAGAGCAAAGTTCAAGAAGGAATATTATGATGTCATCACTCTTCTTAGTAGGGTGGTAGGGTCTAAGAGTGCTGGAATGTTTGAGAGCTGGATGTTTCATGTCATTGTGAGGATGGAGAAAAATGTAAATTATCATTGGGCATGTGTTATAAGTGCCATGATTCATGAACAAATGTGCAATTTCCTGCAGACCAAGACCTTTACAATGACTTCCTACTTAGTCTATGCACTTGCAAGATTTCATCCATACAAGGGATTGAGTACTAGAGGCATCTTTGGGTAGGATGTAAGCTACGAAGTTTATCCACAGTTACACCTTGGTAATTCAAGCTATAGAAGGGTGAATGATGCATTCATCATGTACATCAGTAGGTTACTCCAAGGTGCAAAGCATGTGAGGATTTTTTACCAGGCCAAGGAGCTAATCAAGAGCTATGGGGCTTGGTTCATATAGTTTCCCACCTTCTCGTACATAAGGATTGATGGATTTCAAAGGGCTCCATATCAACTTCCAAGGTATCCCACTGATCATATCATACTCCTGGAGGTCACAAGACAAATATGTGACTTTGATGCTATTGTGAAGAAAGACAAGCATAAGACTAGGTTTGGTGGAGATTTCCCTTTGAGGATAGGCACTGGAGAAGCATGCCCTTCCATTAACTCAGCTCAGGCTTCAGAGGAGGAGCTGGGAACTCTTGGGTTATCCTTCCACTCTAAGAGGTCTAGGTTTGATAGAACTGGCGAAGCATAGAAGAAGGCCGATAGAGAATATAGCCACAAGGATGATATAGAAGATTATTGGGCTAATTGTAGTGATGAGTATGAGATCAGAAAGAAGTTTTGCAGGTTACCTGTTGACTCGGTTCAATTGTATAATGTAAGGGGCATCCTAGATCAAATAGAAGATGATGGAGACCTGATTCAAGGCCATGCTTATGAGGTGGTGAAGGACAAACCAATTGGATAAGTAGACTGGTTAGAGGAGGAGAAAACAAAATTGGAAAAACTCATGAATCCAGTGATAAAGTGTACAAAATTGTGGCTTAAACACAAGATTTGGGAATTGGAGAATGTTGGTGTGCAATGCACCTATGATTTGATGGGGGACTTAGAGTTTCATTCTACTTCCGAGGAGTTAGCTGAGCAGGATCCTAAGGGTAATGGCAAGGTCAACTCTCCTTTCAAAATCAAGGTTAAGGATGCTTAGGAAGAAGAGGTGCAAGAAATAGGAAAATAAAGGAAACCTATTGCCAAGAAAAGGGGGCATACTTCAAAGGATAAGAAACCAAAACAAGATGAAACTGAAAAGAAAGATCCCGAGGTTAGTGCTCCTATGCTCAAGAGAAGGAGAATTGTAAGGTTGTCACAAAAGGAAAAGGTAAGCTCCAAGGCCGGGGAAAAAGTTAACCCGCCTATGGTAAATGTAGAAAGCTCAGGAGAAAGGACACAAGTATATACAAGGAAATCAAGAACTCCTCCTAAGGAAAGTGTGCCAAAGAAGGATCCTTGCAAGACTTACAAGACTTGATGAAGCCCTTGCAATCTATTAGCTCCTCATCTTTTGCTGCGAGTTTCCTACCACAAGAGACCATAACAGAACTGGAGAAGATGAAGACCACTACTCTTTCCATGATGAATTGGTTAAAGGGGGTGAAAATTAAGGGGGATAATGCTATCAAAGACATCCTTTCAACTGGAGGAGATGCAATGAGGTCAATAAATTGGTTGAAAGATGTATTAGCTCAAGATAAGGAAGATACAGATCTCCTGCTGCAAAATACCAAGACCATCATGGAGTATACTGAGGTTAAGTTGGTGAGTGACATAATTCTCCCTTCCTCCAGAGTAGCAGAACCTTGGGAATGGTTTGAAGCTTTGAAAATAAGGCAAAAGGTTTTGAAGAAGATACATAAGCAGAGGAGGAAAATTGAAGACACCCTGACAGATACCTATAATAGATGCATTTCCTTCTTTGAAGTGATGACATGGAGAAAGAAGTTTGCACCAAAGCACTTGAGCTTAGAACAATTGAGAAAATGGTGGCAAGATGTATATTCTCCAATCAATGAAGATCCAATTACTGAACATCAATTGTATGATGCAACCACTTATATTGCAGTTATTGAGAAATATCAATCTAGTAGGGTTGAGTGGGATAAGTCAGTGGAGCAGTCAAGAGAAAGTATTAAATCTATTGAGAAGGGAATTAAGGTGTTACCTCTACCACCTATAGTTGACTTGGACAGGGTACTTTTGATGGTGCATGATAGGGTGGATCGAAATAAAGACAAAGGTGAAAGCAGCTAATGCAAGGCTACATCGGAATTTTTGCTTCCCTATTATTTTGCATGCATTGGTCCAAATTATATTGGAGATCCAAGGATGACCTAGATGGAGTTCATGCATTTAATGCATATTCTATCTTATTTTGAATTCCTCTTGGCCGACTTGTTTTATGGCCATTTATTATTATTGTAAATTCTAATTAGGTCGACATGCCTTGGGGGGTTTCTATAAATATGGCATTCTGCCTCATTTGTAAGGGCTAGATATAGATAGATAGTTTTGGATATTGGAGCGAATTAAGCAGTAGAGCAAGAGTTAGAAGTTAGTTCATTTTGAGCAAGTGCTGTAACACAAAACACTGGAATTGTTGCTGTTATTGGGTGATTCAATACAATTGAAGACATTGTGCTTTTGGTGAATTCTCTTGTGTTGATTTATCTTGCATGGTTCTTGCTATTCTATCTTTGAGATTGCTTGAAAAGTATTAGATATATGTTAAACTTAGAATTAGATATGATTCAATAGTATTTATGATTTAGTACTTGAAGTGTTGCAACAATCTCTGGTCCATACTTTTGGTAGCTAGCTGATTGTTAGTTGCTTTGCAAAGTTAGCCTGGATCGTATATTCATTGTGCTTAGTTCAATCATGAATATTTATTCATTTCAATTGCCATAAGGTTGTCTTGGATGAATGTTCATGATCTAAAAAATATTTAATACCATAGAAGATTGCACTATTTCTGTGAGATTGCAGGTTCATCTGGGTCAAGCAGGGATTAGATTATGAGGGATTGGTCCATTTCAAGTGTTAGTCATTTGCATTGTTAATCTTAGGGTTAGTGTTAAATTTAGAAGTCTCTCGAAACCTTATCTCTTTTTCTATTTCTTTTTCATTCAAGTTAGATTTAGGATTGAAGTATCATAGTATTGCTAGATCAGATAAATTAAAGGATTCAGTATTTGCTTGTAGTAAGGTCCCTTTGTGATTACCATCATTTTCACATTTATCACTGAGTTGTTTATGCATTGTCAAGACCTGGAATTAGAGACCTTGGGGTCATCTCTTGAGGCTTGCTGATAGAGATTTACCTTTCAAGAGAGATAGGATATTATATTCTATCTGAGTTATTGCTGTGCAAAAAACACCATCAACAGAATGTAGTGTTTCAAATCCAAAGATGAATTGTGAACTGCACATCATGCTTCATCACTATCTAGAATGTTCCTCTATCAATCAAAAAATCATCAAAATCCTTCGCAACAATTCACATCTTCAAAATGTACACAACTTGTACACTCAAACTATACTGCTAGACACTTGTAACACTAAAATCTAACTTTCAGAGCAACAAAACATGAATACTCTTGATGCAAGCAAGAAATCAACATCATCGACACAACTTTAGAATCGCGAGAACTGAAAAGCAACTGTATAGAAATGTGGAGCAAAAAACATTTCTCCCAAACACCTTTTGTAAGCAACACTAAAAAAATGGTTCACACATTAATGAACATAACTTCCTTTGACAATCAATCCAGAGCTAAAATTCTGGATGTAGAAACTCTGAACACCTCTATCCAACACATCCAAACCACAAAAGTAAATCTCCAACCTAGAAGAAATGTGAAGCAAAACCATAACACCTCTGTAAACCAAAATACCTTTGCAACACCTTGTTTCCTTATTTTATCAATTTTCTCAATATCCTCGACATCTAAAACATAAACAAAATCTTATCAAGCAACAATAGAGGTTAACATCATTAATTTAACTAATGACAACATAATGTAACTAATCAAAGCAAGGATATCTTCTCAACCACTACAAACTGTCACTAATGACAACACAAGACTGTTGACATCAGTGACAACACCTTCATACTTGCAACATTAACTAGGCGTTATTAGGGTTTTCGTAGTTAGGGTTTCTTGTAAAGTTTTCTCATTTTGAGATCTTCTAACCATACAATCTGACATATTTTGGTAAGATCTTCATGATTCCAAGTCTTTTGCAGGCTCATCTACCTATTTCCTTAAGTGGCTTGGTGGAAAACTCCATTTTTTGAACCCCAGAAGTTATGTTTTGACTTTATCTATAAATCTGCACCTATGTTTCATAGAATGACACTTCTATTTTAATAGAAGTAGAAATTTGTGAATAAATCTACACATGTGTTTTAGTGCACATCTATTACAGTTTTGAGCTATTTTCTAAATCTAACTTTCATTTTTGAGTCACTACCTACATTTTCAAGCCGTTTCCTTTATTAGGTTAATGAAAAAAATTGTTTTTTGACCTTTAGAACCTATTTTTCTCCTAGCTGTAAAGTTGTGCCTCTATCTCAACAGATCTATCTGTAAAGTTGCACCTATGTTTTAGATTACATTTTATAGGTCTTTTTGAGCTATTTTCTTCATCTAATCTTTGTTTTTGAGTTACTAATGCTTGGTGCAAGGGTTTAATACCTTTTTAAGACAAAATCATCAAATATTTATCTAAGTTTAAGACACCCAAAATTGGCCCATTTCATTATTTAGGCATTTATCGCATTTTTCATCGCATACCTTCATTTTTTCTAACACACTTATATTTCATTTTCCTCTTCATATCTTTAATTAATTAATTAAATTTATTTAATTAATTAATGCTCATTATTCTTCTATCTTCCATCAAATGATTAAATAGTTTTAAATTATTTAATTATTGTATCTTTCTTCTAATAAATAAATAAAATCAATTATTTTATTTATTTATTCACCATCCACCTAAATTAAATAAATTTTATTTATTTAATTTAATTTTCTTCCATTTTTATCTTATTCTTCTAAAATGTGCAAGTGGGCCCTGTTGTCTTTGAAAAATGACAATAATCAAAATGTGGGACAATTTAATAAAATAGAAAAAAATCTATTATCTCCTCATCAATCCAACTCCAAAATAGAAAAAGCGTTCTATGTGGAGAAAGGAATCTTACCACTATCAAAGCCCACCCAAGGTTTCTAAATAGAGTGCCTTTTCATGGACACTTGACACATGCACATTCATTCTTGTCCCTCCTTCACTCTCATCCATTGATTCATCCTTTTTCTCCCCACCATTGATCATCCATCTTGCAATTCTATAAATTAACCCACAACCAAGCCATTTGCATGGGTGAGCTTTCAAGTACCCTTTACTCTATCAAATTATCTCTACTATCTTTCATCCATCATCTTTCATCTATGTATTTTCATCTATCATATTCATCTTAATGTTATGCTACTACAACAGTGAGAAACGAACATTCCTCCTTCAATAATCCTTCAAAATCTTGCATTCTCATGCGAGGTTGAGAAGAGCAATGGAGATAAATCAAGTTTAACATGGAGATCGGTTTGCATTTGAATTTATTATTTTGATTTTCATGTTGTCTTGTGCTTCATTGTGCTTGTTAGGATTTCATTATAATTTGTTTATGCATTTTCCCTAAATTTTTACCCTAACTACATTTGGCGAATCCAATGTGAATCCTTTGATCTAGCTTGCTTTTTGCATATTTCATTAACTTTTTTTCAGGTTCATGTCATTTTTGGACAAAACCTTAGGTTTTACAAATTTCTTCATATCTTCCAAACAGCTATGAATTTTTTCTACAAGATTTTCAAAGAATCTTGTGCATCATCTCAGGAGGCTACAGTAAAGAATTTGCGGGTTTATCACTATTTTTGTAGGAGTTATTGTGATTTTATTTTATTTTCCTAAAATTGAATTTCTGGGCGCAAATTATCAAATTTTCCAATTTTTTTTATATTTTTGGAAAGCTCTTTAAATTATAATAGGGGTCTATGTTTTTATAGATTCAATTTAGAGGTAAAATACAAAATTAGTGAATCTAAGGAGCTGGAACAACATTGGAATCCACATCTATAGCAGATTTAAGGATGAAAACAATCAGGTGCACACATTCCATCTTTCATCTCTAATCACTGCTTGTCAACACACTTCAATTTGGGGCTTAAAAAGAACTTGTTTGATCACACACTTGGATTTTGGCCTTAAAAATAACATCTTGTTTGCTATCAAATCATTGAAATTGGGTTAAAACAGACAACTATTTTTCTACACATTTGGATTTGGGATCTAAAAAGAACAAGTGCTTGAACTATTTTACACACATTTCAATTTTCTAAAGGGAAAAATTAACATTTGTGAGTGTGAATCAAGTGTGTGTGTGATAAAAAAAACCTCACTTTGTTTGCTTTTGTCATACCCTTCTTAGGAGGCCTACTTGGAGAACACAACACTCCAAGGGATGACTTCAATCAAGGTGTGAATTGAAAGACACACTCCTTTGGGAATTGAAATCTTGTCACTCTTGGCTAAGCCGCAAAGAACTTTATACCTTTGGGAAGTGAAGGTGAAGGGTGGGTTACCCCTTTCTCCCAGTTGTGGCAAGATTTTGCTTTCAAATCATCCTTAGTCAACCTCGTGCATCCTAGCTTAAGACCTAATTGGCCATACCCACTTGACTAGTTCTTGGACTTGATGTGTATTCTTCAATTTTGTGCTTAATCATCACATTTATAATTTCAAATTAAAACTTTCTTATGTGTCTTGCATGTGAGATTTATGTGTGTGTACATGTGTAATCATTTGTTTGCAAATTTCCATATCAAGCTATAAACACCAAAACATAAACATATCATTCTAATCATCCTAATCATCCTCTTTATAATCACATTCCAATCAATTTCATCCTATCAATCCAAGTCATCCAATCTAATCATTCCACATCATCATCATGATCCTAATCCTAGTTAGGCACTTGCTAAAATGGTCCTAATCCTTAAAAATCCTATTCACAAGCCCAAGGTCAAACTTTGAGAAGTCCCTTCACCTAATCATGAAGACAATCCAAATACCAAGGTCATACTTTGAGGATCCCATTCACCTAATCATGAAGATAATCGAAAACCATATATCCTCCAAGGTGGGTCAAACTTTGCTACTAGTGATGATGAGAACTTTGTAGAAATCTTAGGTCATCTTAATGATACTATTGACAATGGAAATACCACCTTAAGTTTGGAATCATATCTTGTATCTAGAAAAGGTTGTATTATGCTAGGGTATGAGACACATCGTCACCTTGGTCTTTACACCTTGGTGCATAATGTCTAGTGCTACATCAAACATCATGATTTCTCACTTTCTTGCAACATAATGTATCATTCTGATGAGGTCCACACCACCCAAAACCCACATAAATCACAACAACAGATACCAACACATAAGATGCAAGGCAAAAAAAATGACTCACTTTCAATTATTTTCAAAAAATGAAATTATTGATTCAAAGCTTACATGCTACAGCCTCATGGGCTTGATTCATTACAACAAAATCAACTCTGAAAAGAAAATCTACTATTCAGAGCCACATTCTGCACTATCAGGGCCACCTCATACAACCCCCACTTAACCCTTTTTATTTTCCCCAATAACCACCCTAGAATGTTCTAGAAAGTTCAAATTTCCCCTTTTGTTTTGGCACCAAAAGTCTTGCCATTTGATTTTTGGCCTAGGAAGAAATTTTTATGAAATTCACTTTTTAGAGAACCAACTTCACGGGGCCATAACTTTTGATCCGGGTGTCTGATTTGCTATTATTCATATCATTGGAAAGTTCTTGATGAGATCTACAACACATGAGCTAACCGTAGGTCGGTTCAACCACCTTTTGAGCTGTTTTAGGGCCTCTAAATTTTTATATCTGAATTTGAAGCTGCATTGGAGAAATTTCTTGAGATGGAAACTTTAATTTCTCTCAAACCGTGCAGGGTATTAAGGTGATTCTTTTGCAACCAGAATTTTTTTTATCTTTTCTCCTTGGGGTAAATTTTCATGTCCACACGAGCCCATTTTAGCCGACTAACTTAAAATAGTAAGTGCGTGTTTTTCACTATTTTTGATGCTTGATAGTCTTATACCCCTTAAGTTCCATCACGAGACTCAAAACAACTACAGAAAATAAAGAAAACAATTTTTTTTGGGTGATGCAAGATTTCCCTACACCACTGGATGCTCTTGCATCACATTCATTTCCTTCATCCACTTCCTATCTTGCATCATTCATCTTATCCCTTCTTATCATTTCATTTCATTTCATTTCATTTCATTTTGAGAGCATACCCATGTTTGTTCAACCCAACTATCCTCTCGAGGGGGCATCATCATCCCATCATCATCATATCCTTACATCATCATCCGATCATAATATATCTACGTCATCATTATCCTATATTTCCTTCATCATCCATTTTCTTTTACCCATACCTTAGCTTCTTTAAAATGATTTTACTTGACATCAAATCTCATCATCTGAAACATCATCCCAAAGAGGGGCAAAATGTAGACACCCAAAATTGGCCCATTTCATTATTTAGGCATTTATCACTTTTTTCACCGCATACCTTCATTTTGTCTAACACACTTATATTTCATTTTCCTCTTCATATCCTTAATTAATTAATTAAATTTTATTTATTTAATTAATGCTCATTATTCTTCTATCTTCCATCAAATGATTAAATAATTTTAAATTATTTAATTATTGTATCTTTCTTCTAATAAATAAATAAAATCAACTATTTTATTTATTTATTCACCATCCACCTAAATTAAATAAATTTTATTTAGTTAGTTTAATTTTCTTCCATTTTTATCTTATTCTTCTAAAATGTGCAAGTGGGCCCCATTGTTTTTGAAAAATGGCAATAATCAAAATGTGGGATAATTTAATAAAATAGAAAAAAATCTATTATCTCCTTATCACTCCAACTCCAAAATAGAAAAAACATTCTATGTGGAGAAAGGAATCTTACCACTATCAAAGCCCACCCAAGGTTTCTAAATAGAGTGCCTTTTCATGGACACTTGGTGCATGCACATTCATTCTTGTCTCTCCTTCACTCTCATCCATTGATTCACCCTTTTTCTCCCCACCGTTGATCATCCATCTTGCAAGTCTATAAATTAACCCACAACCAAGCCATTTGCATGGATGAGCTTCAAGTACCCTTTACTCTGTCAAATTATCTCTACTATCTTTCAACCATCATATTTCATCTATCTATTTTCATCTATCATCTTCATCTTAATGTTATATTGCTGCAACAATGAGCAACCAACATTCCTCCATCAACAATCCTTCAAAATCTTGCATTCTCATGTGAGGTTGAGAAGAGCAATGAAGATAAATCAAGTTTAGCATGGAGATCAGTTTACATTTGAATTTATTATTTTGATTTTCATGTTTTCTTGTGCTTCATTGTGCTTGTTAGGGTTTCATTATAATTTTTTTATACATTTTCCATAAATTTTTACCCTAACTACATATGCTAACATTCATTTCATGTGATAATTTTATCATCTAACCCCTTTGTGGTGCAACTTGAAATCACTTGTCAAAGGAAAAAATCATCAAACTACTAACATATTTATTGCAAATTTGCTTGTCCAAGGCTTTCTTTTTTCCACTAATCTAGGCACATTTCAGTTCTTAATTTTAATGAATATTTGTTTGATGTGCCTTTGAGTGGGTGTTGTGTATGCTCTCCTCTTACACCTAGTGTGATCTTGAGGATCAAAAATATCACTTACTCTTTTATTTTATTTTCATTGCTATTCCAAGGAACCCAACATGTGTATTCTCTCCCTTTGCGGTTCATGCAATTTTGGGTGACCAAAAAAACTTGGATCATTCCTTTTAGGGGGAATGCCTAGGGACTTAATCACCCTAGTGGATGAAATCAACTCTCGTGTTCTGATAAAGTATAAAGAGTGGGAGGTGAATCAAAATACACATCTCTTGGAAGTAGAATCTTGTCAATCTGGGATAAGCCTCTAAGAAATTTATACCTTGGAGAAGTGAAGGTGGAGAGTGGGTTACCCTCTCCTCCTAGATGTTTGGAATTATTCCCTTTTATCTATGAATTTTTTCCTCACATACCCTTAAGGTATTTGAAGGACTCCCTAGTAGCCTTGTGTATCCTAGATTAAGACCTTTCTATCATAGCACAGTGTGGTGCAAGGGATACAAATCATACCCTGAAGTTACTCACCATGTACTCCCTTAGGTTGAGATAGAAATATTTAGGTGAACTAAGATAGTTCCCAAAGAGAGAGAGAGGTGTGCCTGTGGCGATATTGACCTTGTGTCACCGGATCTCTAGCTATCTTCCTTCACAAGAAAAGGGTGTTTCACATGAGTATCAAGGAGAATTAACCCCCCGATGTGGTGGGTTTACACTAAGATATAATCACACTTGAATAATTTTAGGCTTGTGTAAGTGCTTGGTGTACCTTCTTGTGATAAACCAGTGAATGCCTATCATCCCTTTTCCTCCTAGCCACTTTGTTTGTTTGTTTTCTTTTAATTCCATCTCCTAGTCAAGCAAGAAAAACCTTCACCTCATCCCAACCAATTCTTCCTATCCTAACCATCCTTCGAAATCCTAATCATCCCTTTTCATCTTAATCACCTTATCCTAATCATCCCATCCTAATCCTTCATTATCAATGTAATCACCCTTCAACTCATCATAACCATCTCTCCTCATCCCAATTTTTCATTTTCATCCTAATCTTCTCCATTCATCCCAATTATCTATAATCACACTAATTGTCCATAATCATCCTAACTATCCACTCTAATAATTTTAATCATCCATTTTCATCCTAACCTTCCACCCTTCATTCTAATCATCCATCTTGTCCTCATAATCCCCTAATCTATATCCAATCCATCCCTAATCCATCATTTAGGATCCTAATCTTAATTTGTCTTATACATTTTAGGTCATAATAATTATCCTAATCATCCTCCATAATCCACATCAAAATCCTTCTTTCTTAATTCGCTTTCATCCTTTATCCATCATCATCCTTAATCCACATCACTATCTTCCTTAATCCACATCCTTCATCATCATCTTAATCCAATCTCCTCATCAACCTAATCCCATTCCAACCAAGTCCTAATCTAATCCATCTATTCCTCATCCAAATTCAATCAACCATTATCCATTTATCTCATTAATCAAGCATCCAATCCCTAATCTTTAATCAAAATAATCCTTTGAATATCAAATTTTGGTTAAGAAATTAATCTCCTTCATGCCCCATATCCTTTCACCATCATCCAAATATTTCACCCAAGGATCCTATCCTTAATCATCTATCATACACTTTAACTCTAATTTCCTAATTAAAAATCAAGACCTTAAGGTTGATTTCATCTGTAATCCAAACTTTCTTAAGAAAGTTCATCTATTTTAAGTATATTCATCAAATCCAATCAATTCCTACTTAATAATTTTTCCTATCTTAAGTAGAAATCAAATCCAATCAACTCTTTCTTAAGAATGTTAGTCTATCTTAAGTATAAAGAATCATTCATCACCAAATAAAATGATTTTAAGGTCTTGAAATTTGATCTCAAATATAATACCATTCTCCATCTTCATTCTTAGGTCATATTATTCTAGTCCCCAATCCATTTCTAATCTATCATCTAATTTCCATCCTCATCCAAATCTAATCCCAAATGTTCCTCTTTCAATAAATATTCCACCATGTATAACCATCTAACTTATCCTCCACCCAGCCTAATATATTATAATCCACCTTCATCCATTCTAATCAACCCCAATCATATTGATGATGATGAGGATAGATTTTCTGAACAACCTGAATATGATCCCTATGATGATAGTGAGAGTATTGTGGATCACCTTTAATCCATTATCATTAGACAAAATTCTCCAAGTTTCCACAAATTACCCATTCAAAGTTCTCCTCAAATCCCACTCACACCCTTACCATCCACATCATCCCTATCCACCACCACCAATTTTATCCTCACTCACTACTTCAATAATGATATGGATGCAATGCTTAGATATCTCCTTGGTATTGGTGCTAAACTTCCATCCCCCCCACCTTCATCCAATACCAATCCATCACCTCTTTCTTATCCCTCCCCTTCCTTTGACAAGGGAAACCAGGCCTCTAGCCCAAATTTCTTGCAACCCCATTCACATCCCAAATCCCTATCTCTAAATTATTTTCAAGGTCCTCATCCTCATCCTCAATTTTTCAATCCATGGAAGCTTCCACCTCTTATTCCACTTGTTCACCCCCACATCCCTACAATCCACATCAACTCAATCTTACCAATCCAAATCATCCCATGTACCTCATAATAATTTCCTCCAAGGACTATTTGCAAAAGTGACTAAATCCAAATACAGAAATAAAGTTGTGCAATATTCCCATGCCATGCATAGACCTTCATCACCTTCACATCAAGATAAACCTCAATCCCCTAAATCTCATGAGTTCCGTATCACTCCATCTATCCAAGTTGAAGAGTATATCCAACCTTCCATCCACATCAAATGAACTATGTTCATATCCTAATCCAAAGCATGTTAACATAGATTCCCCTCCATATAGAGATCAAGGAACCAATTCTCCTTTATCATATGACCTCCTTCCATATAATGATCCCTTTCCATCTCAAGAGCAAGATATCCCTTCACCCCCCTCTCATGATCCACTCTCTCCCACTTCATATAATGACATCCTTCCATGCAAAGATCAAAGTACCTCTTCCACTCTATTGCATGATCCCTCTCTAAATTAAGATCAAAATGCACCTTCCACCCCATCTAATGATTCTCTCCCCTCTCATGATCAAAACACCCCTCACACTCCATATCATGATCCCATTCCATCTCATAACCAAGAGCACACTACACCATCCACCCCATCCCATGATCCTACCCCAAGTCAAGATCAAAGAATCACTTCATCTTCATTTCATGATCCTAATTCTCCACAAGACCCCATCACCCCTATCCAAGCTACCCATGAACCCCATACTTATCAAATGGGTTCCTCCACTTTCATCCATGTTGGATTACTCCAAGAACCTATCATTCCTTCCATGTCATATCCCCTTCAAAATGGACTTTCA
The DNA here is from genome assembly GCA_007258455.2 of Sequoia sempervirens. Lineage (NCBI taxonomy): Eukaryota > Viridiplantae > Streptophyta > Pinopsida > Cupressales > Cupressaceae > Sequoia > Sequoia sempervirens. The sequence goes on from VDFB02000020.1 coordinate 18,331,025, forward strand.
TCTTGCTTCCAAAAAAACAAGTATCCCATTGGTAAAAATATTTATCAAAATATGCATTATTGATGAGGACCACACTACCTAAATCCCATACAAGTCATAATAATAGATAAAAACACAAAAGATGTGAGACATGAAATAAATAACTTTCAATAATTTTTAGAAAATTAAATTATAGATTCAAAACTTACATGTTACAACCTCATGGGCTTGATTCATTACAACAAAATCAACTCTGAAAAAAAATAAAATTATTCGGATCCATAATCTACACTAATGGAGCCACCTTCCACAACCCCCACTTATCCCTTTTTATTTTAACCTATAACCACCCTATATTTTCTAGAAAGTGTAACTTTCCCTTTTGTTTTGGTTCCAAAATTCATGTTGATTGATTTCTTTCCTAGGAAGATATTTTAATGAAATTCACTTTTTAGTGGCACAACTTTGCGGGGCCATAATTTTTGTTTTGGGTGTTTGATTTGCTATTATAAAATATCATTGGAAATATCTTGAAGAGATCTACAACATTGAATCCATTGGAGATTAGTTTTTCCACTTTTTGAGCTATTTTGGGGCCTCTAAAGTTTTCATATTTGAATTTGAAGCTGCATTGGAGAGATTTCTCAGGACAAAAACTTTAATATCTCCCAAACCGTGTAGGGTATTGAGATGATTATTTAACGACTGCAAATGTTTTTTAGTTTTTCTCCTTAGGGTAAATTTTCAAGTCCATATGATACCATTTATGTTGACTTAATAAAAATATTAAGTGATTGTTTTTTGCCTTTTTTGACTTCTGACTGTCTTACACCCCTTAAGTGCCATCATGAAACTCAAAAAAACTAAAGAAATTAAGGAAAAATATTTTTTTTGGGTGATGAAAGATTTCCCTATACCATTGGATGCTCCTACATCAGACACCTAGGGTAATTTGAAAAGTGACCCTTTCACTTCTTAGGAGTTAGAGGAAAACCAATACGGTTAACCTCAACCCTAGACAACCATGATGAATCTTCAACATGCCTTCCTCTCCACTTTACCAAGTACTCTGCATATTTCCTGTTTCTTGTGCTTCTACCCATATGACTATCCAAAATTTCTTCTCTCCTCATTTTCTAAAGTAGGTGCTAGGATATTCCACTATGCTTCTATTATTTCTTCATCAATTCCTCCCTCATAATATTATGTTAAATTTGAAATGTTAAATGCAAGTGAAATATGAATTTCATCAGGAAACTCTACCTCATATGCATTTCCTGAATCATGCTTCTTCAGGATCTTACATGGTCCAAACTTCTTTATCTTTAACTTGTATGTACCAAATGGAAACCTTTCCTTTCACAAATGAACCATGACTTCATCTCCTACTTGGATCTCCTTATACCTCCTTTTCTAATCTACCTTAGCCTTATATTGTGAGTTCATCTTATTGATATGTTTCTTCACATCTTCATGCAAATTCTTCAGGTGCTCAGCAAAATCTTTAGCCTTAGCACTACTCTTCTCCCCCTTATCCATCTTTTTCAGTTTAGAAGTAGTTCTTGGACTACTTCCATACACAATCTAGAATGGTGATTTACCAGTGCTCCTATTGACATAATTGTTGTAAGAATTTTTTTCCTGCAATATAATCAAATCCCATCCCTTGGGATTATCTCCTACTAAGCATCTTAACAAGTTACCCAAACTCCTATTCACCACCTTTTTTTTTCTATCAGTCTGTGGATGGTGTGTAGAATTTATCTTCAAATCCGTCTTCAACTTCTTCCATAATGTCCTCTAGAAATAACCAACAAATTTGGTATCTTTTTCTGAAACTATACCCTTAAGTAGACCATGTAGTCTCACCACCTCTTTGTAAAACAACTCTTCAATATGAACAACATCACTAGTCTTATGACATGGAATGAAATGTGCCATCTTTGAAAATCTATCCACCACCACAAATGTGGAATCATGCCCTCTCTATGTCCTTGGCAAGCCAAGAACAAAATCCATGCTAATATCCTCCCATGGGATCTTAGGTACAGGAAATGGATGATACAATCCAATATTCTAACTTGTTCCTTTCGCCATTTGACATGCTCTACAAATTCTTATGAACTTCTTCACTTCCTATTGTAACTATGGCCAGTAATAACTCTCACTAACAAGAAAAATGGTTTTATCTTGACCGAAATGTCCATCCAATCCTCCACTATGGTTTTCCTTCATTAGATTCTCTCTCATAGAACTCCCTGGGATGCACAATTGGATTCCTCTAAACAACATCCCATTTTGGATTAAGAAATCCAACCATCTTGTCCTATCCAATGTAACAGGTTCCAAACAAGCCTTCCAAGGTTCTACAAAGTATAGATCTTTAAAATATAAAATCTTGAGTTCATTGAACCCAACAACCTCTATATTCATCTCTATCAACAGATTTTTCCTTCTACTTAAGGCATCTGCAACTCTATTTGATCTTCCACTCTTGTGCTTAAAAAAAAGAAGTATAACTCTACAAAAAATCAACCCATTTAAGTGCGTTTGATTTAACTTTCCTTGACTATTGAGATATTGCAAAGCCTATTGATTAGTATATAAAACAAATTCTTTTGGCAACAAATAGTGTCTCCATTTCTTCAAATCCTGAACTATAGCTTAAAACTCCTGATCATAGATAAAATATTTCCTAGCATCATTCAACTTCTCACTAAAATAGGCAACATGCTTACCTTCTTGACTCAAAATAGCTCCTATGATAGTGCCACTAGCATCACAATCTACTTGAAATACCTTATTAAAATATGGAAGTGCCAAAATAGGTTACTCTGTGACTTTCTTCTTTAACATATCAAAACTCTTTGTTGCTCCTACTATCCATTTAAAATCCTTTCTATCCCCTCTCATTGCTTCAGTTAGAGGTGCACAAATACTACTGAAATTATTAATAATTTTTTTGTAAAAGCTTTCTAGACCATGAAATGATGTTACCTTTGTAACACTCCTCAGGGTAGGCCATTCATTGATAGCTCTCACCTTTTCTGGATCCATTTTAATACCCTCTGCTGAGACAAAAAATCCAAGATACACCAACTCACTCTGCACAAAACTACATTTCTTCAAATTAATCAAAAAACTCTCTTCCCTTAGCTTCTCAAAAACTCTTTGGATATGCATCATGCACTCCTCCAATGTCTTACTGAAAAATCATAATATCATCAAAATAAATAATAATTTTTTTTTCTAAAAAATATTTCAATACCTCACTCATAAGCTACATAAATGTGCTTAGTGCATTGGTTATCCCAAAAGGCATGACTAACCACTTGTACAAGCCCTCCTTGGTTTTGGAGGCTGTCTTCCATTCATTTCCTTCTCTAATCCAGATATGGTGATATCCTCTCTTTAGATCTATCTTCGTGAAGTACTCAACTCCACTCAAATAATCCATAATGTCATCCATCCTTGGCAAGGGGAATCTATACTTGATGGTAATATTGTTGATGGCTTGAGAGTCTGTACATATCCTCCATTCTCCATCCTTCTTTGGTGCTAGTACTACATGTACTACACATGGGATGGAACTCTCTTGGATCAATCCCTTTCGTAACAACTCTTGCACTTGTTTGTTCAACTCTTCATTCTCTACTGGAGTCATTCGATGGGCTGTCTTATTTGGAAAACTGGCTCTAGGAATCAGATCCATATGATGGATAATATTCCTTATTGGAGGAAAACCTTTAGGTATGTTATCAAATTTTTTTTCTTCTGAAACTCATTCAACAAATTTGAAATCTCTACCTGTACCTCATTAGTATCTTCTTTATCAATTCTAGGGATCAATGCAAAACACATATGCTCATGCCTCATACCTTCTAGGAAATTTCTTCCATCAACCAAAAAAATTCTTGCATTACCACATACCTTTTCCTTTTCCTCTTTCAAGGGCTTCAATTATGACGAACCCCATCCTTTGTCAAAGAATAGGTGTTGTCATGTCCATCATGTACTCCTCGCTGATCAAACTGCCATAGTCTGCCTAACAACACATAACAAACATCCATAGGAATAATATTACATGATACCTCATCATGGTAATTTCCAATCTTGAACTTTACTAGACATTGTTCATTTACCAAGATTTTATGGTCCTTTTTCAACCAAGCAATTTGGTATGGACTCGGATGCCTTCTTCTCTCCAACTGCAACTTACTAACCATCTCTTCTAAAACAAGGTTATCAGTACTACCTCCATCAAAAATAACATTGAAAAATTTACCTTCACACTTACATTTGGTACAAAACATATTTTTCCTTTGAGTTGGTTCCTTCTCCTCATTCAACAAGGCTCTTCTAGTAACAAAAACCTCTCCTCTTTCTGCATCCTTAGAATGTGAAGACTAAGCATCTTCATCTACATGTGCAACTCGTGAATTACCCTCAGGTCTTCTATTTGTGCTTCCTTGATGTTGTTAGAGTAAAGTAATTAATTACCTTTATTCCTCTCTTAAGATTTCACTTTAGTTTGCATTTTGTGACATTTAATAATTATATTAATTATTAAATGTCTACCTATTAGGGTTTCTTTTAGGGTTGCACAATATCCTTTTATAAGGATTCATCATTGTAATTTATCTCTCTCAGATGAATACATTTTTCAGCTTTCAGAGCACCCTTGCTTGTTTGTCTCCATCTCTTCTTTCTGTGACAGGTTATTTGCATGCAGGTGATCTTCAGGGTCTGTGAAGTTGGATTTCTCAACTTCTACATAAGTAATTAATTAATTTTACTCTCCTCTTAAGATTTCTCTTTATGCACACACATTAGGCATTTAATAATTAATATTTAATTATTAAATGCACTCACCTTAGGGTTAGGTTTTCCTTTCGGTGTTGATCTCCTTTATAAGGATTGATCTCTTGTATTGTATTCTCTTCTTGATTCATTTTTTCTCTGATAATACATCTTGCACTTTGTCAGAGCCAAAACCCTTGTTTTGTTCTCTCTCTTTCTCTGTGACAGGTTTCTTGCATGCAGGTGTTCTTTGGGTTCTATGGATTTGTATTTCTCAAATCCTACATGGTATCAGAGCCAGATTTGTTGCAGCTTGTTCAGTTTTTGAAAGATTTAGAGATCTAGGTTTTGGTTGCATCAGATCTGCATTTGTCTTCTTTTTTATTTGGAATAGGGGGTTCTTTTTTTTTGGAGCACTTTGAGCCCAAACGGACCTCACCGTTGAGCTCGCAGTGCCCAAAAACCCCTATTTTAATATAATATACGTCCGATTTGGACACAGTTGCTCCAGAAGGAAATTTTTTTTTTCCCCAAGGCCGTACGACCCTAGGGCACATAGTTCGAGGCAAAAAAAAGGCGAAAAATCACAAAAATAAAAAATAAAAATCAATTTTTTGTTTATTTTTGGGTGCCACCCGTTTACACAGGCAACGCCATTAGTGCACTGCCCGGCGGCCATCGCCCAGCCACCGCCGTTGGCGGCATCCACCGGTTGCGGCTAGGCAGCAACCGTCGCGCCGCCTGACCCGTGCCTTGCTCGCGACCCGCTCTAGCACCGCCCCCGCACCACCACAGCCCCATCGGAGCTTCGCCACCCACCGGCCCGCCACCAGTGATCTGCCACCGCGCCACCTGCGCCTAGCCCCTAGTCGCCCAGCGGACTAGGGGTCTCTTTTTTTAGCCCCTAAGGGCTCTAGGGTCCTAGTTATGCTTTTTCAGAGCAGTTTTGGTAAATCGGGTATAAAATGGACGTTTTAGCTCCATTTTTCGAACAAAAATAGGCGTCATAAATCTGGTTCCAAGCCAGATCTAATTGATGGAGGTTATTTTTTCTGATTTTTCCATTTTGCAGTCTGTTTTGCCAGTCAAAGTTAGAACTTGTGTTTTTCACTCCCGGGGGCGTATCTTTTGCGTCTGAACTCTGTTTTTTGCAAACAAATAGGCATTGGAAAGGTGTTTCTGTGATATTTCTAGAATCTACTCTAGGTACATTTTATTCAATTTTTTGTGTTTTCACACATCTATCAATTACTTGGACTTTTTGGCACCTGGAAATGATTTGTTTGCTTGGGATGGATTTATTTGATCTGATTTATCAGTATTGAGATCAGTTATTCTCAGATGTTTTAATTTGAAGAGTTATCATGGGTTTTTCTACTCACCCTTCAATTATTTTTCTGGAACGGGGTAATTATGAGTCATGGGCAAAGGGCATACTTACACACTGTAGATGGCTTAATATTTTGCCTTATTTGTATGATCTCATACCTGAACCAACAACTTCAAAGGGAAAACTAGCTTGGGATATCATTAGAAATCACATAGTAGGACTTATATTGTCTAGTGTTGATTCTGACACTGTGTGGGCTATATCGGGCATTGATTGTCCTCACTCACTTTGGACACGTCTTTGGGAGATCTATGGAGACCCCAGTCTTTCTCCATTCCAAGAAGATCCTACTTCAGATTGTCTTGTACCCATTGGTTGGAGAGAGAACACACCTTTGATCATGATACTTTAAAGGAACTTCAGTATTTAGACACCCTTACATATTCTGATGAATCAGAGGATTGTCTCACAGTTCCTAATCTTCAGACTGAGATTATACATGCATCAACATCTCCTATTGTTCCTGATCAATTTGACATTTCCACATCTTTGGCTCCTATTGATTCAGTTAAGCAGGACATCATCCATCTTCTAGAGATAGCACCATGGGATTCTTTTTTCACAGACATTTCATTCTTGTTTGTTGAGTCTCACATTGCAGATTTGGAGGATTACTTTGAGGATTTTTAGCTCCTCTTTGTTGACAACCATATTCCAGCTATTAGCCCACCATCATCTGTGCATTCAGAGGTTGCAGTTTTTGAGTCTTAGTTCAGTTTGGATTTGACATCTTTTGTTTTAGTTCAGACAAAGAGATTTTTCAGCATCCTATTATGGCACACATCTTGAGACAGATTGATTCTTCTCTCTTCACAAGGTTTCTTCATCTTTGTCCTTTGGATCCATTTCTTCCCAAGGGGAGGAATATTATTTGCCACTTCAGGATATTTTTCTGGATTCTACATCAGGCATCTACCATTGTGACATGAGTTTCTTCATTGTGGGGGGGCCTTCTAGTCTCTTTCTATTTCTCTTATGGAGACCATTGTATATGTACTTATATGATAGAAGCTATCTATGGGGGGTATCATGTTATCCACCTCCTATCCTTCTTTTCTTAGTCCATTGCATGTTTCTTTATCTCTTTTTGGAGAGGAGTTTTTTTCCCACTGGGTTTTCTCCTTTACTTCGCTCTATAGAGATTTGGTTGTATTCGGGTACCTGATCCGGCCATGTTGCCGGGACCCTCTGTTGCATTGTAGTTCCTTTGCTTTCTTCTGCATTGTAGCTCATCTTAAGGGGGGGTGTTAGAGTAAAGTAATTAATTAACTTTACTCTCCTCTAAAGATTTCTCTTTATGCACACATATTAGGCATTTAATAATTAATATTTAATTATTAAATGCACTCACCTTAGGGTTAGGTTTTCCTTTCGGTGTTGATCTCCTTTATAAGGATTGATCTCTTGTATTTTATTCTCTTCTTGATTCATTTTTTCTCTGATAATACATCTTGCACTTTGTCAGAGCCAAAACCCTTGTTTTGTTCTCTCTCTTTCTCTGTGACAGGTTTCTTGCATGCAGGTGTTCTTTGGGTTTTGTGGATTTGTATGATTTGAGATGTTGAGGACACTCATAGGCTCTATTCCCTTCTTCTCCACACTGGAAATAGGTTCCATGAAATCCTCCTCTTCTGATTCCTTATCTAGATCTTCCTCTTCCACTTTGGTCTCCATTATTCTGATCCATCTCCTTTATGGTTCCTACTGGATCGTTCTTCCTTCTTTTGATTTTTAGTTTGACCTCCATATGACCATCAAACTGACCCCCACCTCTTTTCTTGCTGATATGCATCTCAATGGTAGACATTCTTACCAGAACCAAATCTTCTTGAATACTCGACTTCAACCAATTTATGTAATGAAAAACTTTCTCCTTATTGGCCTATAAATGCCCTATTCTAATTAGGACACAGTATAATTCTTCTATGTACACATTGACATATTTTCAACCCTTGCATCTTCTTCAACAAATCTAGCTCATAGTCCACATGAATGAATTGTATTTTTAATTTGTCCACCTTCTGGTCCCATCTGGTTATTTTCTCTTTTCCTCTTTGATTTATTTCTAGTTGTACCTATTTCCACCAAATATTAGCATGAAACTTGAGTGTGGTCCTTGCAAATTTGACCTTCTCAGGATCTTCCACCTCCTCATACTCAAATTATTCCTCCATATTGTTGATCGAATCAATTAAATCTTCTCGGTTAAGATTTCAAAAAAATGTAGAAACATCGATCTTTAGCCTCTTCCCAATCTTAGAGATGACCTTAAATATATGACTTTCTCTGGATCTTCTGCTTCTTGTTCCTCATTTTCAGCTTCATCTTCACTTTCATCTCCTCTTGTTGGCTCAAACCCTTGACGTAGATCCTCTTGTAGTGCTTAAAATTTTCTCTATAGGGCTCTAAAACTATCCTTTGTTACAATAAAATTTCTTCCATCACCATAGTTTCTTCACAAAGGAATTTTGATCACTTTTCGTAGAAACCCACAACTGCAAGTACTGGTGCAAATTGCCCCACATTTGGTGATCTATTTACACACTTAGGAAAACCTGCTTTGATACCACTTAATGAGGGTCACACTGCCCGAATCCCACACAGATCACAACAATAGATACCAACAAATAAGATGCGAGATAGAAAATAACTCACTTTCAATTATTTTTGTAAACAATGATTTTGGATTACCCAATGGTTCCTCTTAACTCTTCTAGTTTTTTCACCTAAAAGGAGAGGAATTGGGGCCAAAAAAAAAATTTATACACTCAAGATTAATGTAAATATGATGTACTAATGCAAAAAACTGAAAAATAAATGATTTAATGATGCTAAACCTAAGAAATGCAAAGTGCTGGAAAACACACTATGATATGCAAAAACACCTAAAAAATACAAGTAAATGATGAAATAACTAAATAGAACTAGAGAGGTGCACCTAGAATCTAGAATATGATACAGAGAGGTTCTGGAATCCTATAGAGTTGATTGGAAATGTTGACTAGGACACTTACACCAAGCTGGGCGACTTAGTCCAGTATCAGAGAAAATCTGCCATAATAGGAATCTGCCAAATGGGTATCCAAAAATGTAGAAACCACTTTTTAGGCTTAGCAGTGGGACTAATTCGCCATAGATGGAAACTTATTCCACCTATAGATTTATGGAATTTTAGGACAAGATTCTGTAGATTCTGATTGACACTTTCTTTTCTAATAGGTGTCCAATCTTGATTATGCAAAAAATGGGCTGAAAAGAGTCTCCAAGCTTCAACTAGGGATTTGTTAAATTTGATGGATTGTTGACCACTTTTTGACACCAAACTCTTTGATAAATCTACATACAATTTTTTCAAACACACATGCAAAGAGGGGAAAAAGGGTTAAGGGTTAGAGTATAGGGGTTTCCCTTGGTCAAACCCCACTTTGGTAATCAAACCCTAGATAATGAAATGAAATAAGAAGAGAATGATAAATAGATAGCATGAAATTTCATAAACTTACCAAACCCTTGATGTAGAAATCTAAAGATATGCAACGAAGTGCTCCAATGGATAACTTTATTATGCTTAGAGTGCTTGAATTCTTAATGAGTTATAAGATTACAAGAGATTGGGAGATGAAAAATGAGGAGAAAAACCCTTATTTACACTTGATTTTACAATATTTCCTGAAAATAACACATCACAGGCCGACCTCAAGGGTTAGAGAATAAAATCCTGCTAAGAAATTGAAATTATTTTTATGTTTGTGTCAAATAGGACTAAGTCACCCCTATTGGCGACTTAGTCCCACTTAAGAAATTTAAGTGGGTGTTGGGAATTGAAGGGAATTAAATGATGTCTAATGGGAATATCCTCAAAAACACACTTAAGAATGGCCGGAAAGTGCATTAAGGGGACATTTAAACATGAGAAAGGGTTTAATTAGTAATGAAAAGTCTAGAAAAGTGTGAGAGTTTGTTACAACTCTTTACAACACTTTGAAATAAGACTTGGTAAGTGATAAAAAGAAGTTATTTAAGTGAATTATAATGAAAGGGTCCTAGAAAAGTGTGAAAGTGGGTTACAACACTTCACAAAGCTCTTACAAGATATCCTAGAAGTCTTAATGATTCACAAGGGTCCAAGACCTAATGTGAATGTGTTAGCCACATTACAACATCAAATCTAGGAAAAATTAGGCCAAAATCCACTAGGAGGGCCTAAACATGAAAAAAAGTAGAAGGGTTACTTTTTCCGTGTCCACAATTTTCAGAAAATGAAATTATAGATTCAAATCTTACATGCTACAACCTCATGGGCTTGATTCATTACAATAAAATCAACTCTGAAAATAAAATATATTATTCAGAGCCACAACACCCACTTATCCCTTTTTATTTTATCCCATAACCACCCTAGAATTTTCTAGAAAGTGTAACTTTCCCTTTTGTTTTAGTGCCAAAAGTCTTGCCAATTGATTTCTTGCCTAGGAATATATTTTAATGAAATTTTCTTTTTAGTGGGGAAACTTTGCATGGCCATAACTTTTGATCCGGGTGTCCGATTTTCTATTATATCATATCGTTGTAAATCTCTCAAAGAGATCTACAATGCTAAACCCATAAGAGATCAGCTAATCCACTTTTCAAGATGTTTTGGGGCCTCTAAGGTTTTCATATCTGAATTTGAAGCTGTATTGGAGAAATTTCTTAGGACGAAAAACCTTTAATATCTCCCAAACAGTGTAGGGTATTGAGATGATTCTTTCACGAATGATTTTTTTTTTTAGTTTTTCTCCTTGGGGTAAATTTTCAAGTCCATATGAGCCTATTTTGGCCAACTTACTAAAAATAGTAGGTGAATAGTTTTTTCCTTTTCTGACTTTTGATTTTTTTACACCCCTTAAGTGCCATCATGGCACTCAAAACAACTAAAGAAATTAAGGATTTTTTTTTTTGGGTGATGCAATATTTCCCTACACCACTGGAGCATCAATTATCAAGGAAAAGGGTTAGGCCTTCATGATCAAGGTATCTTAGAACCCCTTAACATCAAATAAAATCTAAAATATCACAACCTTAGATACCAAGTTCAAGATGTTGGTACTCCTTCCACCTATCGTAACTCCAAAATCCCTCCATCTAAATCCAAATATCTGCATTCCCCATCCTCCAAATTGATCTTGGGCCCTTAAGTTCAAAATACCAATCCCTCATCTCTCCCATCTATTTTGGGTCCTTATGTCCCAAAAAAATTCCATCCCCTCTATCCATCTTGGGTCCTTACATTCCACCACCTAGCATGCCTATTATAAAATGCCACTATTCTCTCTACCCATCACCTCATATTCCTCATCAAGGTCAATAAAGGAACACATCCTTCAAATCCTTCCAAAATCCTACCTAAACCAACCCATCCATAATACATCCACATCATTCATATCCATCCACAAATCTCATTACTATTGGAAGCAATTTGGATGCCAAATCTCAAATGCATAAAGCCATAAATCCAAAAAAATCACAAGATCAACATGTCCCATTTAAAAGACATGAAACAAAAAAGAAAAATATGATCCAAAATAAAAAATTCAAATCCCAAAGGCCAAAAAATCCCATGAAGCAAAAATAAAAGTAAAAAACCATGTGAATTTCAAAAAAAATCATAGAATCAATGCATCCCAAGGAAAAAACAAAATTGGCATTCAAAATTGCTTATCCAAAAGCTTCATACAATTTTAAGTCCTCCACCCCATCTAATAATCCTTCATCACCTAAATACATTTTGGGTCCTTATATCCAAAAATAAACATCCACTCCTTCTAAATCCCTAAATTCAAAATCCATTTCACTTCCATAACTCCACCACAGCTCAAGGTGTGTGCCAATGTTGATCTTGCCAAGATTTCCATCCTATCATCCACAAGTCTTCCATCAATCCATTTATTATACAACATCCATTTTTCATCCTTCCATCCCCCTCATCCAAGACTTTTCATACATCCATATCCCTCTCCATCTTTCAATCCATTTTATCTCCATATCCTTATCATCCATCCACTTATGTGTAACCACCTCATCCTCTTGCATTCTACACTTGGGAGAAAGATTCATCCATACCATATTTTAACCACATCCTCCACTATCCTTCATCGTTTATCCAACATCCTATCTAAGTCCATCCTCCCTTTTAGTTTGATATTGAAAAAGTTAAGGATCTTAATAAGAATCACATATCCTCATACCTAATCTTATCCATATATTTTTCCCATACTCCCTCATCTTATCTAAGTTCATCCTCTCTTCCCATCTTTGATCTTGATAAGGAGCCTCCATCCAAATAATATATTATCCAAATCCTCCAACCCATATCCCTCATCCTACCTCCATCCTCATATCCCATCCAATTCACCCTCTCTTTTCACCCTTGATCTTTATAGAAAGCTAGGGGAAAAATATCCATGCATGCTTTGGACAATGCAACCCTCACTCTTATTTCTACTATGTCCTTTATGCACTATCTTTCCATGTCATATTTTCACTACCTCTAGTATGGGTCATCTTAGTCCTTTACAACTAGTCCTTGGATCTCCCTTCCCTAATATCCCATCACCATCCATCATCTAAAGCCCTCTCTCCTATACATGGAATTCTTCCATCCTTTCATGCTTTACCATCACTTGGTTCTCCCTTGTCATTGGATTCCATCCATTCACCTATCCAATCCTACCATCCTTGCAATCCAATCCATTTATCCTCCATATATCTTTCCAATCCAACCATCCCCATTTAATCCCATCCAAATGTAATCAATCATAATCCATGCAATTCAATCTTGAAATCTATCCCATCATCCAAAAGAAATCCATGATCTTAATCCAAATCAAGCTAAAATCCATTTATCCAATATCAAGTTATCATCATAGGGATATATCCTTCCCAATCCATGTGTTGTTCTTATCATTAACAATACAATCCTTGGGGTATGCATTGTTATTATTGTTAACTTTTCTATCCTTATCATTATCATTGTTAGAAATATGAAATAGATTGAATAACCCAAGGAACTTTTTGAGAGAAAATCAAAGATACATAAATTGGAAAAGCATAAAGAATGCACACCAAAACTTCAAGAGATTATGCAATGTCAATATAATAGAATGCATTAAGAGCTCCCAAGATTGCTTGATGCAATGTAAACATGCTTGAATGGATGAAAATACAAGCTAGGTAGTTAGTTTATATAGAACTTAGGAGAGGAGGTAGGTGAAAAATCCAACCAATAGGAATAAACCACAAAAAGTGGAGATGGACCACCAAAAGTGGAGGATTCCAGCAAAAGTGGAAAGTGGTTCCACCCTTTAAGGAAGGGGACACCACATACTTATCTCCTAGTAATAAACTCACTTTATTATCCTAATCGAGCTTAATTAAGTGGAGGAAAAACCTAGGACTAAGGGAAAATAAATTAACCCACTATGAAAATAAAAACTTGTTGGAATGTGTTGAGATGATGCTAATTGCGTGTTGTCATTGATGTCAACATATCTTGGTTGTTCAAACAAAGTTCTATTTTGGTGCCTTGATGATCCGGATTGGCCTAGTTCTAGATGTTGTGTTGTAAAGATCTATTTTGGGTTGTATCTATTCTGGTCCCATTTCTCTTGTACTATAATAAGCTACATTCTTTTGGGTTCGAATCGGTCTGGTAGTTGGTTAACGTGCTCCAACACATGATTTGCATTGTAATGTGTATATATTACTCTTTGTTTTTGGATATCATATAACATATTGATTTGAGTGAGGAGGCTATGTTTGATCCACGTTTCATTCCTCTCCATCATTTGAATGTTTTTGTGATGACCTATTCCAAATTGTGCTTTCTCAACTTAGGAATTATGAAATTATGTTTGGTCAACTTGAGAGATTATGAAGGATTGGAATGGTATAAGTATAAGATGCTTTTGTTCGATGCAAACAAGTGTGATGATCACAAATATGAATATCCAAACATTGGGAAGTGTGCAAAAGTGTATGACTATAAGCAACAAAAAATGAGATTTTATCTCGTGTTGTTGGTGATAGTTCTTTCAGTGATGGATTCCCATCATTCTTCTGTTGGAAATGAGCCATTTTCTGTAGGCAGTGAGCCTTTCTCTTTTGGTAGTGAGCCTTTCTCTTTTGGTAGTGAGCCTTTTTGTATCTTTGGCTATAATAGTCAAGTAGTGAGCCCAACTAGTAGTGAGCCACCCTCCAGTGAGCAACTTGGTAGTCGGCCTGTTAGGTCTCATAAGTGCAGGTTTTGATCCTTAAGAGGGTGCCAATCTCTTAATACACTTTTGGAGAATGAACGAGGGAAACAAGGTTGATTACCTCCTACTCTTCAGGCTCTACCATACCTAGGTGGGTGTACTTGAATAATAGAGTAGATTTAAATTGTGGATATGGTTCCTAAATTGGGAAATCTACTCAGTATGGAACGCGATGGTGAAGTAGATGCAAAGCTTAATGGCTAGTTCCTACTGAAAGTATTTGAAGAATTAAGAGTGTGAGTTGTATTTGTATAAAATATCCTAGATATGAAAAATTCCTACTCCTTTTGGGTCAATGGAGTGAATGAGAAGATGGTGATTATGGAGACAAATTTGTAGAATAAGTAAACCTATTATTCAACTTAACTCGAACTGCTAGGCACTTGAGATGTTTGTACCTTGTGCAAGCATGCAAGTTTATTTATTACAGTGCTCTTCTTTAATAATCCAAGTGTTATCCCCTCAAATTACTGTGAAAGCATGAAAGGACTTTTAATTCTTAGTTCAAAGGAAACCAATCAAAACAACCTCTTTAAAAGGATTTTAATCCTTGGTAGGAACCAATTAAAGTAAATTACTTGAAAGGATTTTTAATTCACACCAACCAAAAACCAATAAAAGCATCCACACAGTAACAAAAAATGTATCCTGATAAATCTTGCAAACTTAAATAACTTGAAAAGACCACTTTGGAGACAACAAAGTAATAGATAAGCATGAAAATTGACACAACAATTGAACACTAAAAATGGATTACTAATTATAAGTATTTTTCTCCATTATATTGATTCAAAAAATAAACATTTGTAATAAAAGTATTTAATATGATATGGATGGGCGGAATTTGCAATCTATCTTCTTACTAATGCCTACTCTAATGAAATGGAATATGATATGATGATGATCAAAATCGGGTCCTGGTTTTCCTATTTATACAAGAAGCAACAAGATTTAGACCCATTCACAAAAAGTTACACCATTTCTTAACTAAAACATGATTAACATAAACATAAAAACTTTGAAAGATTGTTGGTAGATGCACCATAGTCTGTTAATCTTCAACAAGCTCCCGTGATCACCAAAGACCTATTGAAGGCTCATGCACCATGATAGCGTATCCAAAACCACCAAACTCTGGTCCTTGTTACTCCTTCTTCATTTAGCCTATGTAGTGAATAAGTTGATCTTCAACAAATGCTCAATGTATCCACTCTTGGAATGAATATCAACATTATGTATAATATCCTTCATTGCATATTCGAGTTCAAAAATTCTTCCAAATTGCTCATGCATTTTCTTAAGTACCTCATCTTCATCATTAACTATATCAATAACACCTGGAAAATAATGGGATCTCATACTTCCATGTATCATGATATTTCAGATCTATTTCCTCAAAGATGTTTGGTAGGGCCATACTTAGTGGCTGACTGGAGTCACTTAATTCCTGTGTCAAGATGTTATGGAAGTTTTCATGTGCACTCATGAGCTCTTGATATTCTTGGAGCACAATATTGTTATCTCCCTTCTTTTCTTTGATGTGAAGCTCCACTTCCTTCATTATGTCATTCAATCTATTGTGTTCTAATAGAGATGCATATGTTTTGTCATGAATGTGCGATACCTTTTCAACATGCTTATACATATCTTCGAACCTCATGAAGACTATTTCTGATGCCATTTAAAAAATGGTGGTTTTCCGATTTCCTTTTAATTATTCTTGTTATTTTTGAGCTTTCTCATGTTTGTGTTTCCAATAAGTGGTCCTAGACATTTCCTTAAGCACCTTTCTTTCATTCTCAACTAGTGGAGAGTAAAGCTCTAAGGAAGAAGGCAGTCTATCTCTGTAGTTGATCATTTCCTGCTTTAACCTTTCATTCTCTTCTATCAGCCCCTTATTATCCCTTTACCAATTTTTGAATCTAAGCCTTGGTGAACTTTGCTACATTTACATTCAAGTCAATAGTTTCCATGGAGTCTATTTCCCCTACTCTTTGTATTAGTAGATGTCCAAAGATCTAATCATGATTACTAATAAGGGAAGGTCTTTTTCTTGGTGGGTAAAGTTCCCACAACTATAAAGTAGTATTATTAGGGTTATACCTTGATCCAATATATATCTTGTCTCCAACCTCATCTGTCAACTGCAAGGTCTTGTTTTTCCTCTTTAGAAAGCTATCAAACACAATGGCTGAGCTGATATCCCATCTTGGAAGGAGCATAACCCCAACTTCTTGCAATAATTCTCTTCCTCTTCTAGCAGTCATATTCTTCATCTCTTCATCAACCTCATGTTGAAGCTCTTTTAAGGCATTTGCTTCTCTCTCAGGGTTGATGTCTTTTAGCCTTTCCCTTATTACTTTTCCCTTATACTCATAAATGAAATCCTTGAACTCAGAATTTTGAAAAAATGTGTCATCTACAATTAACTCTTGACTGGTACGATGTCTCACATTATTAGATAGCTCATTAGAAGCTTCAAATGTGATTGCATTCCTCTCTGGTGGTATTTCATACTAAGGAAAAATAGGAATGTTGATTTGGGTGACTTCCTCCTCTTCTTCAATATCATTCTCAATCATGATTGGGGTGTCGACTAAGAAGCTTACCTCTGGAGTAGGCTGTGGTGATAAATGGCCTAGTGGTGTTACATTCTCAACTTGTCTCCTAGAACCAATATTTCCCCTTCTTTAAAATGCTACTAGAGGTACATTCTTTGTTAGTTCTTCTTCATGTAGAATTAATTGTTCAATTCTTTCCCTAGGATCCTAAATTTCATGAAAGGATTATACATAGGATGGGTTATTATTCATTCTCCAAGCCTCAGCCGTAACAATTTTTTTGTAGGAATTCTTCCTCATTATCACTTGATTTTTCTCACAGTTCCTAATGAAATCATCCACATGGAAATTGTTCTCATATCCTTTCAATTTTTTGTGAAATATTGGCATCATAGAAGAAATGTTTAGGGTCAAATATTTCTCTTTTATTTCCCACTGGAAATCCATCATAATCTAGCTTCCTACCAACCAAGTCATATCATGTATCAACAATGATAGTGAAATCACCAAAACATAGAGTAGAAGGCATTAAATTTTTCCTTCCATAGCTTTTTAGGTGCATGAAGGATGAATAAGACAATTGTCTTATGATCTCAAGGTATGCAACTCTATCTAGCAAAATATTAGGTAGTAAATATGGTGCTGCCTCAAATCCATATACTCTGATAATAGTACAATTTGCAAATGCATACCAATCTCCCCAATTGTGATTTATTTTTCCATCACAACCCTTCTCTTTTGGTTAGAGGAACCTTTGTATTTTGGAGACAAATTATAATCACATCCATGGCCAAGCAACCTATATAAGGGTTTGGAAAAATATTCTTCAAAATACAAGTAGTGGGATCTCCCACATCTACTATCCCATATGGATGTCCACGTTTGTACTAGCCTAGAATTCCTGTCACTATCCAAATATGTTATTATCAATTCTTCCTCCCATATTCCCACCACTTTCCCTTCATATAATATCATGTGCATAAGAAGTAAATAGTGTTTGATGTTGATAGCTTCACTATTTTTCTTGATGGCATTAAGAGCAGTATTAATGGCCTCAGATAAGTATTCTGCATAGTCATAGGGCCTAAAATCTTGGATTTGGATGTCTACAACCAGAACCATGAGGGCTATAGTCATGTTAGCAAGGGCATCAACTCCCAGTACTTGGCTAGCTAAATAGTAGGTTTATTGATAGTATTCTTCAAACAAATCTATAGGGAATGGGGGCCTTTCATCATTGGAAAACCTCCTAGGTTTATTTCCTAGACCTTTGGGCCTGTGTAGAGGAAGCTTCCACCTCTTATAACTTGTATCCATAGTGCGGTATTCTTCCAACAAATATCTCATCCATAAATTTTTTTTTAGGGAGGTATCTAATTGAAAAACCATATAAATGTAGTCTCGTGTTATAATCATGAATTGTGACCCATCGTGTAAGTGAATTTCCCTCATATTTGGATTGTAATTTCTAGAAAATGCTTTAATCAGTTCTACATTCATGAAAACATTAGGCATCACAAGCTTCCCCAAATTTAAGTTCCATGGGTTTGAAACTGTCCTATGTCTATATTTCTTCCTATAATGATATACAAACAAGTCATAACCTCTGTACGGAGTCCACACATCTCCTAAATTATTGTGTTTGTCTTCCAATGTTTCACATGATGGGTTTAATTGAGTTGTTCTTCTCAATTTTGGACCAGATGTAGGACACTAGTCTATTAAATCTTAGTTTAGTGCCCTAGTCTCTATTTTTTTCCTTTTTTCCCTTGGTTTCTCTAGGGTTTTATCCATTTTAACCCTACTTATGTTGTAATTCAAGCTATCTTTTGAAAAGATACTTTTAGTTAAGCCAAGATCACTTACTTGAATGAATGCTAGAAATTCTGAGTTGCTCTTCATTGTCCAACTTCTTCCTTTGAATATCCAGCCATAATTCGTAGTGATTTCTGATTTCTTAGATGTTGTATTTATCAAAATTTTGCATGCTCAAGCCAACTTTGGTTCATAAATGGAACTTGTGGCACCCTTCTAATCAACATGAAACATTAATAGTTGTCTCTTTGATGAATTCATCAGTCAAATCAATCCATTGAAACATTATTTCATATTTGTCGAAGAGACTTTAGTTATGATTCCTATTTCTCTCTTGGATGTATCCTTGACCATCCTCTTGAAAAATGTGTAAGAGAAATTTATATTTCTCTCTTTGATTCTACAAGGTCTCTTCAAAACTTACATTTCAGGCTCTTCCCTTGTGGACCCCTATCATTAGATCATCAATGAGACTAGTGAATATCTCTTTCCGACAAGCCTATGTCTCCTCAACATACCATATTTATTCCTTTGGTGATATTGATTTTAATGATCTTTATGTGAATTTGACATGTCGAGGAGACCTGTGGTCACCTCTCTCCCACATCTCTTAGTCTCATCAATAGTATGATTTTTCATCTACGCCAAAATATTGAGGAGACTTTTGATAATGTTTGCCTGATACTCTTGTGTCTCCTCAATATTTTATTGTTAGGATGTCGAAGATACTTTGATCAATGCATGTTTGATGTCTTTATGTCTCATCAAAATTTTATTTTCACTCGCTCCTTGAATGTAAAAGAGACTCCCATTACTTCTCTCCTTGATATGCCGATGTCTCCTGGACTATTTTTGTTTCCCAAAAGTAGAATACTCTATATGTTTATTTCTTATTTGTGAGACATGTTAGATTTTCTCTTTGACACATCTAAGTCTCTTAGACATATTGTTCTTCTGGATGGCAGAAAGACATTTGAATATGTCTCTTAGACATATGGAGGTCTCATCTATATTTTTCATCAACCCTTAATTCTTGTGTCGAAGAGACTATGGTGAGACTCTCTTCGATATGGCATTGTCTTGGAGGCATGCCATGTGCTGCTATGAGAACATTTCAAAGAGGGAATTGATTTCAATGTTATGATCAAAGGGCCTTACTTAATGTTTTATATATGAGGATTCATTAATGTTAGCGATCATGAAATGAATGGATATGGAACATATGATGAGTGTGAGAAGATGGGTGAAAAGAGAAGTATGCAAAAATAACCAAGGTAGATTTTTTGGCTCCAATAGTGGCTCCGATTTGGGATGAATGAGCATGAGGTCATTGCAAGGATCTAGAAATGATCTCTGGGAGGAAAACGATGAATGAATGTGATAATATGGATTGGGAATGAGATGGAAACCTAAAACTACTGTGCATGGAAAATTATTTTTTAAGAAGTATTTCAAGAATTGTCCATGCACTAGCAATACTTGACCTTCTCCTAGACTACTGTGCATAGAAAATTAGTTTAAGAAAAGAAGTGCTTCGAGAATTTTCCATGCATTGGAAACTCCTGATCTTCTCCTAACATATTTTGAAGATAGT
Organism: Sequoia sempervirens; assembly: GCA_007258455.2. Taxonomy (NCBI): domain Eukaryota; kingdom Viridiplantae; phylum Streptophyta; class Pinopsida; order Cupressales; family Cupressaceae; genus Sequoia; species Sequoia sempervirens. The sequence goes on from VDFB02000020.1 coordinate 18,351,458, forward strand.
AAGAATCTTCAACTCCTTTTCTAGTAATAACAAAGGGTCCTATCCAGAGAGCTTCAAACTTTCCATGCTTCCCTTTATCTTGACACCTTGCATTCCATGGTAGGACCATATCATTCTCTTCAAATTTTTTGTCCTTTTCCCTTTTGTCAAATAAATATTTCATCTGTGATTGCATCTTTGTGTTTTTCTCTTGGGCCAAAATTTTGATTTCATCTAGTTTTTCCAATTGTTGTATTCTATCCTCCATAGGTTCAAGGATATCTAAGTCTTCTTGAAGTATGAATTTGTATGCATGTAAAAGGTTTTGGATAGGTATTCTAGCTTGTGCCTCATAAACCAGTTAAAAGAGTGACATACCAATTGATTTCTTCACAGTAATTCTGTCTATCCATACTACCATCCTCAATTTAGAATCCTAGGCTTTTTTGTTTTTGTCCAACATCCTCTTAATGATTTTTAGGATACTTTTGTTACTTGATTCAACCTGCCTATTTTCTTGTGGATGATAGGGAGAGGCATATAAAATTGTAATGCCATATGTTTCACAGAACTTTCTAAATTCTTTTGATTTGAAACACATACCATTATCTGTAATTACCCGCACAAGTGTCCATAACATTTTAATAGTATTCTCCATCAAAAAATTTGTTACAACTTTTCTAGTGGCTTGCTTTATTGGGATGACTTCTACCCATTTTGTTAAGTAATTAGTTGCCACTAATATCCATTTGTAACCTCCACTAGATTTTTTTGGTATCTCCCCAATAAAATCAATCCCCCATTGATGAAAGGGAGATTCAACCTGCATCGGTTTGAGTGGTAGTGCTCCTTGATATTTCATTTTTCTAGAAATTTTTTGATAGGATTCACATTTCCTTTCATAGGTGAAAGAGTCATTAAAAAATCTAGCCCAATAATACCCAACCCTCAAGATTTTATGGGCAGTGGTTTTGGCTGAAAAGTGTCCCTCATAGACTCCTTCATGCTTCTCCCTTAATACATGTTTTTCTTGTGATTCATCTAGGCATAACAACAATTCTCCATCTCTATTTTTCCCATATAAGTCACCGTCCATGAAAACATATTTTGAGGCATGCAAATTTAAGGTCCTTTTTTTATTTTATTTCAAGTTTTTAAGGAACTTCTAGTTTTTTAAGTAATACATTATGTCAATGTACCATGAAGTGTTCTCTATGCTTGCAATCATGGCTTCCTCCTCCCCTATGTTGTAGATTTGAGATGCTTCAAAATTTGACTCAACCATTAGCTTGGATAGACCTTTCCCTCTTACCAACTTAGTGATTTGGATCTCAATATCAAACTCTTGAATTCTATTGATCCACCTGCACCTTCTCCCTGTGACTTCTTTTTGTACAAACACATCCTTGACTGCAACATTAGGAACATATACAATTATTTTTACTCCTACTAGATAGGGTTTGAAAGATTTTATTGCTTTGAAAAGTGCATATGCCTACTTCTCTATGATATCATACTTTAATTCAGCTCCTTGGAGGGACTTACTTAAAAATGATATAGGTTTCCCATACGCCTCATCATTCTTTTGTAACATTACTGCTACAATGGTGTGGTATGAGGAAAATGAAAATATTTGAAAGGGCTTAGTGAAATAAGGGGATTTTAATACTAGGGATTCTTTGATTTCCCCTTTTATAGATACAAATGCATCGAGTGCTTCTATAGTCTAGTCAATTTTGGCCCCTTTCTTCAACATTTTTGAGATAGGTTTGACAATTTCAGCAAAGTTTGATATGAACCTTCTTATAAAGTTTATTTGTCAAAAAAAAGACTGAATGGCCTTTATGGTCTTATGAATAGGGATCTTCTCTATAGCTTCTACCCTCTCTGGATCAATTCTAATTCCATCCTTGGACACTATGTGCCCTAATAACTTTCCCTTTATTACAACAAAATGACATTTTTTAGGATTTAGGGAAATGCCATACTCTAGTGCTTTGAGGAAGATTTTCTCAAGGTGTGCAACATGGTCCTCTTATTTTTTGGAATATGTAGTGAGATCATCTTGGTATACCACCATTATTATATTGATTAGGTTAGAAAAATCAACATCCATAGCTTGTTGGAATGTGGCACCAAAATTTGTTAGCCCAAATGGCATCGTTACATAAACATATGTGCCCCAAGGGGTGGTAAATGCAATCTTGTATTGTTCTGATTCCTTCACTTTCACCTTGCTATATCCTAAAAAATCCATCCATCATGGAAAATAATTCACAACCTGTTACCCTTTGCAACATGACCTCCATATTTGAGAGTGGGTAATTGTCTTTAAGGGAAGAGACATTCAAATTTCTAAAGTATACACATAACCTTATGTCTCCATTTTTCTTTTTTTCAGGCACCGAGTTAGAGACCCAAGTGGAATCCCTGATAGGTTTGATGATACCTCCCTCCCTAAGCTTTATAAGTTCCTCATGCATCTTGGGCTCTAAGGTTGGGTTTATTGGTCTCTATTTTTGTCTAAAGGGTTTTGCATGAAGTTTAAGTGGGATTTCATGTTGGAATAGATCTTCCCTATATGCCTTAAGATCATCATAAGACCATGTGAAGACATGCTTATACTTCTTCAATAGTACAATCAACATCTTTCTGATTGTGGGGCTTATCCTTTTCCGAATGTATACCTTCTTTGGTGTCAATTCAGTGCCTAGGTTGATCTCTTCAATGTCTTCCCTCCTTACTGGTGTTTGTTTCATAACTGCTCGATCATTCCCATCAAACACCCTTTCCAGTGCCACTAGTCCTTTAATGATATTGTTTGTCTTGAGCTGCACAATTTTTTTACCATCTACTTCTTCCACAAATGCATTAAAATAAATATCTCGAGCCTTGTATTGATCAATGCAAAGCAATAACTTGATCAGACTGGTGTCATCATTAAAAACCTACCAATTATAGATGTTATCAAGGATCACTGACCTGGTCTTAAATTCAACCCGTGAAATTCCTACCAAGGTAACATCATCCCTTTTCAAGGCTATGTTTGCCAAGAAATCAACCATTAGGTGTTTAGATCTATCTATCCACTCAATGGAGAAAGCATCAAAGAGCTCAACAGTGTTCCATACAACATTTTTATATTGCTTCAATATTTTGTTCTTCATGGAGTATTTTGATCTTACTTGTGAAAAAACTAATTCATAATCCCCAAGGATGATTAATAGTTTAATCCCATGTTTAGTGACCATGTTTAAGCCTATCAACAAGGCTTCATATTCTGCTATATTATTTCTGCATTCAAATGTTAGTAGAAATGAATATTTAAATGTTGTGCCTTTAGGTGAAATGCAGACAATTCCTAATCCATTCCCTTCTCTACTGTAGGCTCCATCAAAGTACATTCGCGATATTCCATGTTCATTCTTGGAGACATCCTTGGCAATTAGATCCATGTTCAATAATTTAGGCTTTGAGTGTTCAATTCTAAAACTCCCTAAGTCCACATCATAGAAGTAATTAATTTGATTGGGATCAAAGAGTTCAATGACATGTTTAGACCTAGGCTCTATGTATAATTTGACTTCCTTCCCATTCACAGAAATCATGACATAGGACAAGTCTAACTGAACATTCCCACCAACTATTGTTGTCCATTTCCTTGATAGTAACATCCCATAGTAACGGGGAGTATCTACCACAATAATGTCTATCCTATATGTTGCCTCTGAGTAGGATGCCAGTTTTAGTTCCACATCCCATATCACTTCAACTATAGGGACTAATCTATTCTCCATGGCATAACATTTCCCATATGTAGTATTCATCCATAAACCCAACTCTTTCATAACAACCAGGGGCATGATGTTGATTGTTGCCCCTGAGTCAATCATACAATTCTTCACCAACTTGTTGTTGATCACCAACATAGTGTAAAATGGATCTAATTGGGAAGGATTGAGTGTATCTCCTAAATATACTTTTGGTGTCTTTTTAATTTCCCTTTCCACAACATTTACTTCTTTCTTCTAATCCTTCTATTTCTAGGATGTGTTGGTGATCATTCTAAGGGATGTATCTCTAAATTCATCAATCTTCATGAACTCCATTAAAGGATCTATCATTTTTATCTGAGCCAATGCTTGGGCCATGTCAAATGAATGGGGCAGTGATCCCTTGTTCACCCTTCTCATCCTTAGTAATTATTTTTCCTTCATGTTGGACTTTGTCATCCCTTAGTGTTTTCTCAAGTTCAATGTTTGTAGTCTCCTTTTGAACTTCTTTATGAGGTTTCTTTATTTCACCCTTCTTTTGATTAGAAGGGACATTATCCTTGTTATTTTTCTCTTTGATGAACATGCTCCTTGGTGTCCCTTGATCTGCATTTGTGGGCCTACTTCTTAAGTTATATTTCCTTCCTTTTTCCTCAACTACAACTTTTTCCATGATAGCCCTCTTTTCTTCCTCTGTTGGTGATCTAAGCTGAAACTGAGGTGCTATATTGTATGCATATTCTACTTCTTGTGGGTTTTCTTCCTAACCAAAAAACACCTCTTGCTCCAAATTCACATTGTACTTCTGACTACCAACATTATATTCATATCCTTCTTCAGAAGAAGAGTATCCTTCATCATTCTGATGATACCTCCACCTTAGCATGTTTACAATGTGACCACTCATCTTGACAAGCTTGAGACACTGCACAATGTTCAGGTTCATGGAACCTATGGAAAGGTGAACACCATGGTGTAGTGTCTAGTGCATGTGTTCCATTCTTCTTAAAGGGATTAGGAGTCTCCTTCCAATTTGATTTTTCTACTAGTTTTCCATCCTTCCAAGTAGTATTGTAGGGCATTTCATGTAGTCTTGGTCTTTCATTTCTATATTGATTCTCTTGTCTATTCTAGGGATTTTTGGGGTTTTGTAGGATCCTAGGGTTGTCCCTTTTTCTAGTCATACTTGCAGTCTTTCTATTATTTTCAATAGTCAAGGTTTCCTTTTGTGCTTTAGTCAAACTTCTAAGGCACCTGTTCTTGAGTTCATACCCTTTTTTTGGGTCAAAGTCCTTTAGATAGATACTCAAAGTTGTTGGGTCAATTAATTTGGATCCATGTGGTATCTTATTATAGAGCTTGGAGAACCTTTGATTGAAATCATAAACTAATTTGTTCTGGTGTTTCTGAATACTTATTAGTTCATGTAGAGCGAATTCAGGAGCACATTGATTCCCATATTGCTCTAGAAATTGATTCTAGAAGTTTGCTATAGAGGTGATTGAAGCATCAGACAAGCTATTGAACCAATCCCTCACTTCTTCAATTAGGGACATCATGAACAAACTCATAAGGATATCCTCCTATTCCATGGCTATATCTTGCATGAAAGCATTAAAGTTTCTGATGTGTTCTTTAGCAGTTGTTACATTATTCTCCATGAATTTGTGGACAATATTTCTCTAGTTGCTATTAATTGGACAAGGATATAGTTGGTATCTTGATAGATTAAATTGTCTACTTATGCTTGTGGGGTTTTGTGAATAAGGAATATGAGGTGGTGGAATGGGGTAGCACTGATATCCATGTTGAGGATGTTGGTACATATTTTGTTGGACATTGTGTTGAGGATACTGCTATGGGACATGATGGTGTGGAATATATTGTTGTCCAGGTGGTGGAATGATATTGGTATTTTGTGATGGTGGATTTTGTGGTACATGATGTTGCACAGGATGATTTGATCTTCCAACTGTGTTATGGGGTGCTCTTGAAGAACTTGGACCACTTGTATTCTGGGATGACCCCTAAGTATTGGTATTGCCTCCTTGTTTATGGGGAAGGATGTATTTTGGTGGTTATGATGCATTAACATCTAGTTGGATCATTTTTTGATTCAGATCTAGACTCCTTTTTATCAACTAGTGTCTTCTCTTAAGCTCTTCTTCCTGCCATTGTATGTATTCTTCTATTTCTTGGGTGGTCATCCCATCATAATTCCTAATAGGAAAAGAATGACTCATAGAAGCATACTGGGATTCTCCTTCTTTCTATGATGAAGATATTTTATCATATTCCTTTTGTATTTGATCCCTTTCTTCCTCCAATTGGTCAATAAATTCATCTATTTTCTATGGGTCAACATTGAGGTGGGCAGGGCGACTATTGTTTTCTTGTCCTAGTGGAGTTTGGGGATCCCTGCAAAAATTATCTTCATGGTGTTTTGACACATATAATGGGTCAAAGCTATTGTGCAATGTAGGTGGTTGTGTAAAGACATTCTCTTGATCAGTGAATGTTGTGTCTGGTCTGTTAGATGTTGCTTTGTTCTTGTTTGTGTCAGACTTTGAAGTAGGGGATCCATGTTTATCTGGCCACCTAACATTGTTATTCTTGGGAATATCTTGATGCAAAGATCTCCTACCATTCATGTTGGATGATATGGTGTATCTTTGGTGTCTATGGTCTATCCTTTTTGATCTGATGTTCACTTTATCAATCATAAATATTTTTAGAGTCGCTACCTACCATTTCATGAGTAGGAAATTTTAGGGTTTTGAGTGACTTTGTCCTTTCCCTAGCGAAGTCCCTAATCTATTATAATGCTTTTGAATTACTATATGATGGGGGGCCTAGGTTTAGAATTGGATTGATCAACAATTGAGTCACTAATCTGTTAGGTCTCAAAAGTGCAGGTTTTGAGCCTTAAGAGGGTGTCAGTTTCTTAATACACTTTTGGCCAACAAACAAGGAAAACAAGGTTGATTACCTCCTACTCTTCAGGGTCTGCTAGACCTAGGTGGTATACCTGAATAATAGAGTAGATTTAAAGTGTGGATATGGTTCCTAAATTGGGAAATCTACTCACTATGGCATGTGAGGGTGAAGTAGATACAAAGCTTAATGGCTAGTTCCTACTGAAAGTATTTAAAGAATCAAGAGTGTGAGTTGTATTTGTATAAAATAGCCTAGATATGACCAGTGCCTACTCCTATTGAGTGAATGGAGTGAATGAGTGGACATTGATTATAGAGAAAAATTTGTAGAATAAGTAAACCTATTATTCAGCTTAATCGAACTGCTAGGCAATTGAGATGTTTGCACCTTGTGTAAATGTGCAAGTTTGTTTATTATAGTGCTCTTCTTTAATAATCCCAGTGTTATCCGCTCAAATTACTGTGAAAGCATGAAATGACTTTTAATTCTTAGTTCAATGGAAACCAATCAAAACAACCTCTTTAAAAGGATTTTAATCCTTGGAAGGAACAAATTAAAGTAAATTATTTGGAAGGATTTTTAATTCACACCAACCAGAAACCAATAAAATCATCCACACAGTAACAACAAATGTGTACTGATAAATCTTGCAGACATAAACAACTTGAAAAGACCACTTTGGAGATAAAAAAAGTAATAGATAAGGATGAAAATCGACACAACAATCGAACACTGAAAATGGATTATGAATTATAAGTAGTCCACTCCATTATATTGCTTCAAAAAATAAGTATTTATAACATAAGTCTTTAATATGATATGGATGGGTGGAATGTGCAATCTATCTTCTTACTAATTCCTACTCTAATGAAATGGAATATGATATGATGATGATCAAAATTGGGCCCTGGTTTCCCTATTTATACAAAAAGCAACAAGCTTCAGGCCCATTCACAAAAAGTTACACTGTTTCTTAACTAAAACATGATTAACATAAACATAAAAACTTTGAAAGTTTGTAGGCGGATGCACCATAGTTTGTTAATATTCAACAAGCACTCATGATCACTAAAGACCTATTCAAGGATCATTTACTGTGATAGTGTATCCAAAACCACCAAACTCTAGTCCCTGTTACTCCTTCATTTGGCCCATGCAATGAATAAGTAGATCTTTGAAAAATGCTCAAAGTATCCACTCTTGGCATGAATATCAACATTATGCACAATATCCTTCATTGTATATTCGAGTTTGAAAATTCTTCCAAGCTGCTCATGCATTTTATTAAGTACCCAATCTTCACCATTAATTATATAAAGCAAACCTAAAAATAAATGAATATCTCATCCTTCCATGTATCTCGATCTTTCATATTTGTTTCCTCAAAGAAGTTTGGTAGGGCCATACTTAGTGGCTGAATGAAGTCACTTAATTCCTGTGTCAAGATGTTATGGAAGTTTTCATGTGCACTCATGAGCTCTTGATATTCTTTAAGCACAATATTGTTATCTCCCTTCTTTTATTTGATGTGAGACACCACTTCATTCTATCATTCAATCTGTTGTGTTCTAATAGAGCTGCATATGTTTTGTCATGAATGTGCCAGACCTTGTCAGCATGCTTATACATATCTATGAACCTCATGCAGATTATTTCTGATGCCATTTCAAAAATGGTGGTTTTCAACTTTCCTTTAAATTCTTCTTGTTCTTTCTGAGCTTTCTTATGTCTGTGTTTCCAATAATTGGTCTCAGACATTTCCTCAAGCACCTTTATTTCATGCTCAACCAGTAGAGAGTAAAGCCCTGAGGAAGAAAGCAGTCTATCTTTGTAGCTGATCAACTCCTACTTTAACCTTTCATTCTCTTCTATTAGTCACTTATTATCCCTTACCAATTTTTGAATCTGAGCCTTGGTGAACTTGGCCACATTTACATTCAATTCAACAGTTTCCATGGGGTATGTTTCCCCTACTCTTTGTATCAACATATGTCCAAATATCTGATCATGATTACTAATAAGGGAAGGTCTTTTTCCTAGTGGGTAAAGTTCCCACAACTGTAAATCAGTATTATCAGGGTTATACCTTGATCCAGTATATATCTTGTCTCCAACCTCATTTGTCAATTTAAAAGTCTTATTTTTAATCTTCAGAAATTTATCAAACACAATGGTTGAGTTGATATCCCATCTTGGAAGGAGCATAACCCCAACTTCTTGCAATAATGCTCTTCCTCTTTCAGCAATCATATTCATCTCTTCATCAACCTCAAATTGAAGCTCTTTTAAGGCATTTGCTTCTCTCTTAGGGTTGATTTATTTTATCCTTTCCCTAATTACTTTCCCTTATACTCATAAATGAAATCCTTGAACTCAAAATGTTGAACAAATACATCATCTATAATGAACTCTTTACTGGCACGATGTCTCACATCATGAGATGGCTCATTAGAAGCTTCAAATGTGATTACATTCCTATTTGGTGGCATTTCATACCGAGGAACAATAGGAATGTTGATTTGGGTGATTTCCTTCTCTTCTTCAATATCATCCTTAATCATGATTGGGGTGTCAGTTGAGAAGCTTACCTTTGGAGTAGGCTGTAGTGATAAATGGCCCAGTGGTGTTACATTCTTAGCTTATCTCCCAGAACCAATATTTATCCTTCTTTCAAATGCTACTAGAGGTGCATCCTTTTTTAGTTATTCTTTATAAAGAATTAATTGTTCAATTCTTTTTCATAGGATGGGTTATTATTCATTATCCAAGCCTTAGCCATAACAATTCTATTGTAGGAATTCTTCCTCATTATCACTTGATTTTCCTCACAGTTCCTAATGACATCATCCACATGGAACTCATGCTCATATCCTTTCAATTTCTGTGAAATATTAACATGATAGATGAAATGTTCAAGGTTAAATCTTTCTCTTTTGTTTCCCATTGACAACCATAATAATGTAGCTTGCTACCAACCAAGTCATATCTTGTATCATAAATGATAGTGAAATCACCAAAACATAGAGTAGAAGTCATACAAGTTTTCCTTCCATAGTTTCTTAGGCGCATAAGGATAAATAAGATAATTTTCTTATGATCTCAAGGTATGCAACTCTATTTGGCACAATCTTAGGTAGTAAATATGGTGCTACCTCAAATCCATATACTCTGGTAATAGTACAATCTGCAAATGCATACCAATCTCCCCAATTGTGATTTATTTTTCCATTGTGACCCTTCTCTTTTGCTTAGAGGAGCCTTTGTATTTCTAGGGACAAATTCTAATCACATCCATGGCCAAGCAACTTGTATAAGGGTTTGACAAAATATTCTTTAAAATACAAGTAATGGGATCTCCTACATCTACTATCCCATATGGATGTCCACATATGTACTAGCCTAGAATTCCCATCACTATCCAAATATCTTATTCTCAATTCTTCCCCCCATATTCCCATCACCTTCCCTTCATATAGTATCATGTGCATAAGAAGTGAATAGTGTTTGAAGTTGATAGCTTCACTATTGTTCTTGATGGCATTAAGAGTAGTATTAATGGCCTCAAATAAGTATTCTTTAGAGTCATAGGGCCTAAAATATTGGCTTTGGATGTCCACAACCAGAACCATGGGGCTATAGTTATGTTAGCAAGGGCATCAACTCCCAGTACTTGGCTAGCTGAATAGTAGGTGTATTGATAGTATTGTTCAAACAAATCTATAGGGAATGGGGGCCTTTAATCACTGGAAAACCTCCTAAGTTGATTTCCTAGACCTTTAGGCCCGTGTAGAGGTAGATTCCACCTCTTATAGCTTATATCCATAGTGTGGTATTCTTCCAACAAATATCTCATTCGTAATTTTGTTTTCATGGAGGTATTCAATTGAAAAACCATACAAATGTAGTCTTGTGTTATAATAATGAATTGTGATCCATCGTGTAAGTGAATTTCCCTCATCTTTGGATTGTAATTTCTATCAAGTTCTTTAATCAATTCTACATTCATGAAAACATTAGGTATCACAAGCTTCCCCAAATTCAAGTTCCATGGGTTTGAAACTAGCCTATGTCTATATTTTTTTCTATAATGATATATAAACAAGTCATAACCTCTGTGCAAAGTCCACACAACTCCTAAATTCTTGTGTTTGTATTCCAATGTTTCACATGATGGGTTTAATTAAGTTGTTCTTCTCTATTTTGGCCCAGACCTAAGACACTGGTCTATTAAATCTTGGTTTAGTGGCCTAGTCTTTGTTTTTTTCCTTTTATCCCTTGATTTCTCTAGGGTTTTATCCATTTTAACCCTACTTATGTTCTACTTCAAGCTATATTCTTAAAAAAAGAGTTCAAATGAGCCAAGATCACTTACTTGAATGAATGCTGAAAAATTATGAGTAGCTCGCCATTGTCCAACTCCATCCTCTGAATATCCAACCATAATTCAGAGTGATTTCTGATTTCTTAGAGGTTGTATTTATTGAAATTTGGCATGCTCAAGCCAAATTTGGTTCATAAATGGTGTCTGCCTTCTATAATGATTCAAAAACTATGCCTTTATAACCATGATTCAAAGATTGGACATCTGACTTGAATAGCCATTTCAATCATCATGAAGGTTCATTTAACTTGTCAATCCAAGGACGTGAACTTGAAATGGGTCAACACAATATGTGCACTAGGAACCCAAAGTAGCAATTTTCATTCTATAGCTAAGAAAGACACAATGCTGAAAGAGCAACAAACAGGGCACTACTCTGTCTACTTTGGCTACATGAACAATCACATAATGGAATTCTAGTGGCTGTAGGAACAGTCAGTGCCAGATTTTTAACTAATTACTAAACAACGAGTAATAATAAACTAATACTAAACTAAAGGAAGGATTACTCACCAAGTGGTACCCCTTGGATAAGTATCTTATAAAAATAAGGAGAACTCAGATGCTTGAACTCAAAACTTTATTTTATTCACTATAAATCATGAGTACAAATGAGTAATATATCTATATTACTAAAAACTCAAGAATGCAATTACAATATCAAATCGCACAACCTTCAGAGAAGGAGCATCAAATCTTTATTTATACTATCAAATAAACAAGGTAGTCAACTCCACAAACTGGGAGGATGCCATTTAGGGAAAATAGAGAAAGTGGGGCTGCGGTTATGCATGCATGGAATCCGGTTAGACATGCATGTCCAACCATAGATTTAGTGCTGCAATAACACACACATTTTCTCAACATCAATACTACAAGGCAGTTACATTTGGTTTGCATAAGGAATCTCTTTCCGTCCTCCTCCTTTGACCTTTGAACGATTCCCTTGCTGGACATTATGGTGCATGCCTAGCTGGCGGTGCCTTCCTCAATTTAGCATCCTCAAATTAAATTTGCATGGAAATGTTAGTACACACAATAATTACATATCTATAACCACCTTAAGGAATATTCATGAACCACATGCAAAATTAATATAGAAAATCCATTTAACATGCCATTATCATTAAAGGTTTGTAGAAATAAGATTAAGCCCAATGTCTGTAGTTTGAGGAAAATATCATAAAAGTATCAACACTTAATGTTAAAGTCTATGATAACTTCAACAACTAGATCACAAATTCTACCCAAATATGAGACCATAAACTAGACTCATCCCTCCCCCCAACCTAAGTATTTCTGGTCCTCCTACAGGGAAAGGGCTATTCTTTTGCTTGGTTAATGCTTAGAAATTTACAATTGACAATTGTCCCACATCAGAGTGTGTTGTGCGTGAATCAGGATCCCAATAGAATCCTCCCAATCTATCCAATCTATTCAATCTACTCCATCTCTATTTCTCTACAACAATATCATATTGGTAGAACCTAAAGTTCAGTACTAGCCACATTAGGATGTGTGGCTGAAAAGTCAAGGGAAGCCAAAATCACCCCTTTTTCCTTCCAATGTGAATATATTTGTCAATCCTTTTATGAGTTGTTGCATATTTCTGGATGGAATGAGGTTCAGCCTGCTTGAGATCATCAGTTAAGTTGTTCCATCTTTGTGAGAGATATCTCTTCATGGTTTCCTCTTTTGTTTTTCCCTTTGCCTCATATTCACTATAAACTGATTCTATCCAAGGCATAATCCTATTACCATAGCTAGGTCTAAAAAGCATTCTATGCCATTCCCTAAAAATATTCCCTAGATTTCTTGATTAAGCTCTAATGGGCAGAGGGATGTTAGACTCCAATTCCTTATAAGCCCCATATTGTTGTCCCCAACTAATCTCATTTTGCACCCAAGACATAAATGCCCTTAATTGGAAATCCCCAACATATAATAGTGGATTCCAATCATGGTCTTGAGTTACAATATAATTATGCAAATAAAACTCACACAAAAAATTCTTCATTTTAGGGGAAGCAATTCGATAAGCATTGAAAAATTCCACAAGGGTCTCAATAGAAGGGTTCAAACCTGAGACAATTCTTGCCAGTCTAAAAGAGAGATATTTCTCCTTCAAATGTAGAGCATAGACCCTTGGATGGGTCCTACATTCCAAAATTTGTGGTACCAAGGCTGCCATATCATCCACCTTCTTCTTCAAGGTGATAATTTCTGCATCTTTATCTTCAATTTCCTCATCTCTCTTTTGAATTTCCTACTTCAATTTTTATTTTTCCTCCTTCCATTCCTCTTATCTTCTTTGCATCTCTTTCCATAAATGCATGAAAACCTTGTGCATTGAAGAATCAGGGGGGTTATGTATTTCTACCAGCATCTTTTCTGGCACTAATGCTAACTGCAAGGATTTAGGTTGTCTGTCAATTCTGGCTGCAGGGGTAATGATTGTTCTCCCAATTCGGGCTGATGCTGCAAGGACTTTTTCTCCTGTTCTGGATTTTGCTGCAATATCTCTTGCTATAGGACCTCTTGCTGTAGGAAGTCCTGATTTTCCTCATACTCCTAATTTTTGACTTGCTCTACAATATTGGAAAGATCAACCAATGTTATGTTTGTTGCTGCCTTAAATATATCCTCTTCCTTCAAATTCTCTTGCCCCATTGGAGCTTCTAGGTACCCTTGTGATATTTCTCTAGACTTAGGGCTTTCTTGCAGAGGAATACCAAAGGCTAGCCCGACTAGTCTCTCTTTCCTAGGAGGGCTCTCATGTTTTTCTTTGGCTATAGGATGAACAGTGTTAGCCTTTCTCTTCTTAGAGCTTGGCACCTCTTTTTCTATCGATTTCCTTTTGGCCTTTCCTTTTCTTGTTTCTACTTCCCTCTTCTGGGCCCTAGTTTTCATTAGAATTCCAAGTGGAACATCATCATCAAAGTTAGGGGAAGACCTTTCTTTGTCGTAGTGCTCTATCCTAGAAGAACTAATTTCTATAGTTTCTTCTGCTATAGGAGGGTTTACACTCGGACTTGTGCCAGAGGTGGAAGCACCAAGAGTGGCTTTAGCCATGTTCAATATCCTACTAGACCTACAGGGTTGAGGTAAAACCCTAGGTTGCAAGTGCTTAGGTCTAATTTGATCAATTTTTATGAATTCTTCCCATGCCATTCCAGATACATCATGCAAAGACTTCTCAACTAGCAATTTAACCAGACAATGGTTGGAAACAAAATTTTCCCTACATTTTTGGGTCTTGACCACCATGATTGAGAGAAGGTTGTATAACACATTTGAAACATTCATCCTCCTTCTGTGCCTCATATGATTCAGAAGCTTGAAGTGCATGAAATGCAAATTCGACTGGCGACCTTCACATCTAATGTATTTTATGACATAAACAACTATTTTATGACATAAACAACTATTTTCTTCACACCCTATTTATCTATGCTCAATGGAGGGTCATTCAACTTTATAAATTTGGCCCTAGCTGATCTGGTATCTTTGGAAGTAGGGTAATTTTCACCATCAACAAGTAATCCTATAACTTTTACAATTATTTCTTTAGTTGCTATGAACTCCAACCCTTTTACCATGGCCTTTCCTTTGGACAATTTCTAGGAGAACTCTAGTGCAATTTCTTCATCAAAATCATCCAGCTTCAGGAAGTAGTCAATCCGCCCGCAGTTTCTGAATTCGGCCAGGTAGGGTGCATCCTGCAGTAATACATCGTGCACTGTGGGTTCATTATAAATTAACCCAACTCCCATTGTTTGCAATAAAAAAAACACTCTGTGGTTTCCTTCCTACACTTCCGTCTAAAACTCAAATTCACCTTCCTACAATACTTGCTAACTTTCCAATGCCAATGTCGACTAAATTTTCCCTTTTCTAACTTGCCTTTTGTTTGCAACGCAACTTGAGGTATGATAGGGTCAATAATGGCAAGGAAGGAGTAATAAAGGAAAGATATAATGAAGAGAAATGGTGTTAGTAGTTGGTGTCACTTCACACATGTGAGTTGTCCTCTCACTTAGATTTCAAATCGGCTCAATTTAAATTTTGCTTACGTAAACCAGTATGGACTGACATGTGGGAAAAATATTCACATCTTTTTCCTTCCCCCTCCAACCTGAATTTGGGCATGCATCCACACATGTGGAATGATGATTTGATAGGATAGGGAATATTGGCATGCTATGGTGAATGTCCATACTAATGTACAACAATTAAATGAATGCATTTAAAGATAATTAAGATATAGCAATTAATGTGCACATACCTAAATGTGTGGAGGATTTATTACAAAGATCATGGAGAAAGTACCGTTCACATTTTTAAGAAATAAGTTGAGAAATTAATGAAGATGAGGTGGAATGAGGTGGAGTGAAGTGAAGTGATGTGAGCAATTAATGAGGAAGAGGTAGAATGAGGTGGAGTGAAGTGATGGAAGATAGAAAAAAAATGGATGGGTGGATGGGTGAAGAAATGGACTCCCATGAAAGTGGAAGTCTTTATTATGAAAAGTATGTAACTTAATTAGCCAGAAGGAGAGACACTAGGTTCACTTCCCTCAGCTACAAGAAGCTCAGATGTTGCATGCTAAGTGAATTGCTACAAGAACTCCTCCTTGGAAGTTGGCTTGTGACACAATCTGAGGCGGTGACCATTGACAAGCAACTTAAATCTAACTGATTCAATAGTAATGAGCTGTACAAAACCATTAGGGAATACTTCAGCAACCTCATATGGTCCTAGCCACCTTGTCTACAATTTTCCTGCATTGTCTTGATATCTTGAATCATAGAGCAGGGCCCAATCTCCTAGTTGGAATTTCTTGTCCTTGATGAATTTGTCATGCCACTTGATTCTCTGATTCTGCACTACCTTTGTGTGATGCAGGGCCTCTCT
This sequence comes from Sequoia sempervirens, assembly GCA_007258455.2. NCBI lineage: Eukaryota > Viridiplantae > Streptophyta > Pinopsida > Cupressales > Cupressaceae > Sequoia > Sequoia sempervirens. The sequence continues at coordinate 18,367,442 of VDFB02000020.1, forward strand.
TCTCATCTCATCCAAAGTATTTAGCTGCATGATTCTTTCTCTTTGTGCCTCAGAGATATCCATCCCAAAATCTACTGCAGTCCTAAGAGTCTTGTGTTCAAATTCAATGGGCATCATAGTTGTCTTTCCATACAACAAATCAAATGGAGTGAAACTTGTAATTATTTTCCAGGTAGTTTTGTAGGCCCAAACAAATTCTAGTAATCTATTTACCCAATCCTTTCTATGGATAGCTACTATCTTAGTTAGAATAGCTTCAATTTCTCTGTTGGTCACCTCAACTTGGCCATTAGCCTGGGGGTGATAAGGAGTAGACTTTCTATGCCTTATGTTGTACTCATTGAATAGTGTTGCAACAAGGGTTGATGTGAATTGAGCCCCTTGATCAGTCACTATCTCTCTTGGAACTCCATATCTTGTGAAAATCTTCTCAAATAAATTCTGCAACCTTGTTATCTCTTGCATGCTTCATGGCCTTAACTTCTACCCACTTTGTTACATAATCAGTGCATACCAAGATATAAGACTTACCATTTGATGGAGGTTCAATGGGTCCTACAAAATCCAATCCCCACTTGTCAAAGGGAGTAATTACTACCTAAGGATAAAGTGGTGTCTCATCAGATTTGGTTGGCCTACCCATTATTTGGCATATGTCACATTTTCTTGTATACCTTCTTGCATCCTTGTGTAGTGTTGGCCAGCAATATCCTGTGTTCAAAATCTTCATTGCTTTCCTCTTGGCTGCAAAATTTCCTCCACATGGTTCATTGTGGCATGCATGAAAAATGTCATATGTCTCATCTTATCTCACACATTTCCTCATGACATGGTTTGGTCCAGTATAAAACAAACATCTATCAATCCAGGAGAAAGGAAAATAATTTTTAATGAGTTCCCTTCTCTCTTTTGGGGAGAAGTGAGGTGGAACTCTACTTGTGACCAGATAGTTAGGTATGCCAGGATACCATGGTGTTTGTACACTAATGGAGAATAGATGCTCTTTGGGAAAAGAGTCATCTATGGCTTGATTATCTTCTGATGTAGTCAACCTTGAAAGAAAATATGCAACAACGTTGGCCTTCCCTGGCTTATCCACAATGGTTATATCAAACTCCTACATCAACAATAACCATCTTGCTAGTCTACCTATGATCAATGGTTTATTCATGAGATACCTAATGACTGCATGATTAGTGTGCACAAAGATTTGGTAACCTGTTATATAATGTTTGAATTAGTTGAGGGCATAAATCACTGCTAACATTTCCTTTTCTGTCACTATATAATTGAATTCAACTCCTTGCAAATTTTTGCTGACAAAATAAATGGCATTTTCAATAGCTCCTTATTTATGTCCTAAAACTGCTCCTATGGCATAATCTAATGCATCCGTATGGATGTGAAAAAGAAGCTCCAAATTAGGTCCTTTGAGTATAGGAGCATGAGTCAAAGCTACCTTTAAGTTAGAAAATGCCTTGTTACAAGCTTCAATCCACTGGAATTCAACATCTTTAGAGAGAAGAGTATACAATGGTGTTTCTACCTTGCTGAAATCCTTGATGAAACGCCTATAATATCCTGCATGGCCCAAGAAAATCCTAACATCCTTCTATTTTACAGGTGTGGGAAGATTTGTGATCACCTCAATCTTGGCAGGATCTACTTGAATTCCCTCGTGGGAGATGTAGTGGCCAAGAACTACACCTTTTAGCATCATCATGAAGCACTTTTCACTATTTAAGGACTATGACCAGTGCTTTTAACCTACTCTAAAAGATGCAAAACAAGGTGCAAAAAGAAAGGAAAAGAACACTAACACCTCACGATTAGCCTAGTTGAACTCAAAACAAAATAAAGATGAAAGGAGCAGATTTTACTTTGTCTTAAATTGATCTTTGGTTGGCCCTTGATAGTTGATTATGTGTGCTCCTTTGATGGAAATATGTGATGAAAGTGGATGCAAAGTGATGAGGGTTTGATGGAGATTCAAATGAAGGATGTGGGTATTTTGGGGGATGAACAAAATAGATGCAATGAGAGCTTGGAGATGAGAAAAAATGGTGGATGAGAGAATGAATGTAAGAGAGTTGATTGTTGAATATTGCAAGTTGTTGAATGAGAATGTGTTGTTGAATGAAAAAAATCTTTCATTTTATGGAGAGAATCCCTAGAAATATGGACAGTTGAGATCTTTCCAACATGGGCAAGATGAAGGGCTGTGGTGAGTTGAGGACACTTAGCCCTCACATCATGCCATGTGGCAGATAATGTGTCACAAGGAAACATGAGGTTGAAGATGACATGTGATGGGAAGGTACTTGTAAGTACCTTAGAATAAAGATTATGTGACCTTTCAATGATCACATGGGGAAAAGGAGAATCTTGGATAACTAAAAGTGAATTTAAAATTCACATGATTGGGGATATCTTAAGGATAAGACAAGGTCCTTAAAAAGGTAAGTACTTACCCACATGTTACTGATGTGACCTCTCAATGATCACATGGGAAAGAGGAAAGCCTTGGAAAGATAAAAAGGAATTAAAAATTCCTTGGGGGATGGGGAGTGTTGACCAAAGGGGGGTTGATTAGACTATCTAATCACCAATTAGGAGATAGTTAATGGTTAATGAATATTAGAGGCCAACTTGGAAAAGTTGGAGGATGTGACACATCCTAATCATGGATTAGACATGTGCACATCCCTAATGATGGAATTAGGAGGTTGATTAGGATTAAGAAAAAGTGATGGAGGATGTGACATGGGAGGGATTAAATAAATATATATTTAACTCTTTTGAGGAAAAGGGAAATAAAGGGTAAGGTATTTAATTATTAACTAAATACCTTGGGGATTTAGAAGAGTTTAAGGATATTAATTAAGTAATAGCAATATTACTTAATTAATGCAAATACGAGGATGGTTAGATGAAAAAGGATAAATTTGGACAAATGTAAGTGTCCAAATTTATGTGTCTACATTTTTCCCCTCTTTGAGATGGTGTTACGAAGTAGCATAATTTTAAAGAAGATTAAAAGATAGAATTAAGAAGAAGATGGTTAGATTGGAAAAGATGCTCTAGTCATCAATGGTGTGAATAGGAAGAAAGATGATGGGGGTGAAGATGAAGATTAGGGATTGAGGATGCCCCCTCGAGAGGACATGCGGGTTCAAGAGAACATAGGTGTGCTCTCGAAATGGATGAGATGATGTAAGGGGAGATGAAGAAGATGATGCAAAGTGATGGATAAGAGAGGATGACACAAGAGGAAGAGATAAAAGAAATCACAAATGGATTCAAGGACAAATGTGATGTTGCCCTAGTCAAGATACAAGTTGATGATAGATGGAGTGTTGTCGATGAGGAAATGATATATCTCGAAACAACACAAGGATAGGGAATGATATATCCTAATGACGATGATGATGATGATGATGAGATCAAGGCTTGTAGAAAGGCTAGGAACAAGGCCATGGATTTGATTGAATTGATGAGGATTGTATTGAGATATGAGATGGATGAAAGGAATAAAAATGATGGGGGGCAAGATGCTTAGAATAACCAATCTATATTATTCTAAGAAGAATGAAGAGATGATGATAAGAGATTGGATGGATAGGGGAGGGAGATTGATGAAGGATGAATAGATGGGGGGGATTTTTGATAAATGAGAGGATGGAATGGGAGATGAAATGAAATCCTAATGCAATTTTCCATTTTCAGAGTACTAATTTTTTCTATAGCATAAGACATAAGATGCCAGGGTATGAAGAACCAAGGCCTATTCGTGTCTAATGCATAAAAAAAACACAATAGACAAGAAGGCTATCCCAACACCCCAAAGTCATGAAGACCTTGGTTGGACTAGGCATTGGGATAACCACAAGCACAAAAGGATGCCCCAGCGTAACACAAGACCTCAGGGGTCTTGGTGGGTACTACGTGGGACAACCTAGAAGACAACAACAAAGTAAAAAGATCAAAATATGCCCCTATGTTAACCGATCAAAACACACCATAATATGATAGATCATGGCAGCCTTGACAAGTGATGATAGGGAGCTCAAGTAATAAATAAAAGCCAAAAGTATCAAAATATTGCAATCAATTTCAAATTTCCTTTTCCATGGGATTGAGAGGATGGATGGGGTTGATGAGGTCTATTAGGAAGGATGCATCCTATTGAGACCGATGATGGATAGTAAAATAAAAGATCGATATGACGCAGGATAGGTGAAACTGAGTGAATCTCATGATACTAGTGGATCTCATTTGTGAAGAACCAGCTAGATAAGGACATACTTGATGACACGATATTGACACACCCTAAAGACCTAGGGGCTCATGGGCTGATCAAAGATTAGCCTTGCCTATGTGATAGACCAAAGCCCTCATAGTTCGATAAAAGGATGATGATAAACCATAGATAAAAGTGGGAAGAGGATGATGAAGACCAATGATAGAGGATAAAGACATGATGGAAAAAAGGGTGCCCCAGGGGCGGATCCAATGATCGACCTTGCCTACATGAAAGCACAGGGGAAACGTAGTTCGAAAAAAGACCAAAGAAAAATGATGGATAAAGGATGGTGAGATGACTAGGATAAGTGGATAAAATGATAGGACCGATATGATGAGACAAGATAGGCCTACTAGATAAGAGAGGATGACGGTGATTACACGAAGCTCAGGGATGGGATAGTTATCCAAATCAGCAAAAGATGAATTGGGATGATGATATGATGGAGAGATGAGTGATGAAAAGTGATAAGAGAGTGGAATGATATGTGAAAGAAGGGGGAATGATGATGATGAGATAGATGGCATTGGATTGCATGAGGGGTGAGCCTTTAGCTCGATACCAATGACAAGGGATTATGAGATGGGATGAGGATAGAGATTAATGGATAGGAAGATAAGGAAGGGGGATGGAAGGGATGCTATGATAGATGGATGAATGGATACAAATTTGAATGGGGAAAAAGGTTTCTAGATAGATAGATGGAAAGGTAAGGATTCAGAAGATAGAAGGGATTGCTATGATGGAGAGATAGAAAGGTAAGGATTTGGATGAGGAAAAGGTTACTAGATAAGTAGATGGATAGATAAGGATTTGGAAGATGGAGGGGATGACACAATGGACGAATGATGTCTCCAAGGACTTATGCCACAAAGGAAGTAGATGCCCCCACTCTAGACATGTTGTATGTGATGAGGCAAGAGGGACGAAAGATGAGTGAATGGGAAGATAAAGGAGATAACTGGAGGAGGATAGGATGGGTGGCTGAGGGAATTTGATGGATGAAGGTAGGATGGAAAGACAAGGAAGGGAGACGGATGGTAGCATGACAAGTGAACAAGGAAGGAATATGGATGTGGATAGGATGTACGGATGAAAAAGGTAGATGTAGAGGATAGTGTATGGATGAAGGGAATGTATACCAAGAGCTGTCCATAACATGCATAGATAGGTGCCCTTGTCATTATCAAGATCACAAGGAGGATGGTGGGATTGGAGATAAATGGGATATGATGACAGGATGCAGAAGATAGGTAGGATGGATGGAAAAGACGAAGGGGATGAAGTTTCCCCCAAGTGTGGAAGGAGACAGATGGAGATTTATGCATGATTCCTATTTTCTAGGTTTTCATCATGGTACTTATCCAAAGTGCTTGTTTGAAAAGTTTTCACCATTGAATGATTTTTTCTCTTTACTCCTTTTTTTTTGGTTTTTCTAATTTTTTCATTTTCTTATGACTTTTTTGACTTTTTGGATAGAATGCAGATGGAGATGGATAAGGTTAGGGATGTGGATAAGAAGATTTAGAAGACATGCAATAAAGAGATGGATGAAGGACTCAAGCATCAAGTTCCATACAAGGTATTAAGAGCCCATATGTGAAGTGACTATTTGATGTTGGTACAACCTTATTAAGATAAATGGATTATGCAAGAGGATGAATTAGAGGGATTTGATGGGGGAGATATGTGGGATAATGGATGGGATGTTGGAAAATGTATGGATGGAATGGTGGGGTGGATGTGTGATGGGGAGATGTGTTCAGGACCAACATTGGCACATGTGGTGGTGTATGTGAAAGGATACAAGGGTTAGTGGATGGATGATGTGGGGACAATGGAGGAGATGGGATTGTGAATTTTGGGACATAAGGACCCAAAACAGATTTAGGAGATGGAAGGGGTGTATGATTAGCTTTGGGATTAGAAACTTTGGGTGTGGTTACATATTTTTCATTTGAAGGCATTGTATCTTTTTTCTTTGGGATCCACATGGTTTTGATTTTTTCTTTTCTGGGCCTTTATGGCCGATGGGTTTGTTTTGGATTTTGGATTTTTTTTTTCCTCAACATGTCTTTTAGAGGGGACATGAGGAACTTTAGATTCATGTGGATGTTTAGATTTATGCATTTTTACTTTGGTATCCAAAGTGCTTTTAATAGAAATAGGATGTGTGTGAGGAGATGGATGATGTGGAGTGATGGATGTAGGATTTTGGGGATTATGTGTGGATGGAGGATGTTTGGGTAGGTTCCTTTGTTGATCTTGATTAGGGGACATGCGAGTGGGATGTTGATGATGGATGGCATGGATAGGTGATGGATGGATAGAGGGATAAATAGGATAAGATGGAGGAGGTGATTTTAGATATAATGGCCCAAAATGGACTTAGTACTGAGAGGATGTGTGATGGTGGGTGAAGGGACATAAGGACCCAAAATGGATGGAGTATATGAAGGATGGGAGTGTTGGACTTGCCATTGCACCAAAATATCGACCTGTCACAAACCCAAGTGTTAGTGCTGCAAGGAAGACCAAGGGTCACACCTTGCAACAATCCCCCCCAACACAAACGTGGGGTTTGAACCTGTGACCAGCTTTGATACCAATTTTTGGACTTGTTGCACCAAAATATCGACCTGTCAATGCCCAATACAAGCTTTGGTTAAGAACCACACGAGGCGGTTAGACCATGTCACAAACCCAAGTGTACTGCAAGGAAGACCAAGGGTCACAACTTGCAACAGGGAGATGGTGTCAATGGAGGGATGTAAGGACCTAAAATGGATGGATCAAGTGAAGGAGGAATATAAATGGTTGTTTTGAGGCAATACGATAGAGGAGGGGGGATGGCAACAAATGACCTAGTGGAGTGATGGGAAGAGCCTATATTTCTTTTGGAAGAGGCTTGTTGAGGATGCATAGAGGTTGTACCAACATTTTTAGATCGTGAGTCATGCGAGATACATCCAAGAGCTTGTATATAGGATTGTTCTTTGACATGGATGGGCTCTAAAATACCTTGCTCATGAAGGCCTAAACCTTTTCCTTGATAGTTCATGTTCTTGAGCATGTGATCCATGATAAGATTTGTGTTATTTTGGAAACATGTGTGAGTCCATTATTAGGTAGAGGATGATGGGTGGTATATACGCTTTGTTTTTTTTCTACAAGGAGACCACCATGGAAAAATGTGAGAGTACCAAGGGGATATAAAAATGGTGAGGGGATAGTAGGTTTAGGTGATGATGGAGGATCATGAGATGGAGATGATGGGGTAGCTACATCTTGATTGGGAGGAGTGAGTGGTAAGAGATCAAGAGAGGGAGTAGGTGATATGGTAGGATCTAGATATATGGCAGTGGATGATAAGGGCTCATGAGATGGAGTGATTGGATCTTAAGTGTCAAGGGAATCATGGGGTAGAGTGGATGGAGGACCGTGATCTTGAGATGGACTAGATGGGATGAAAATATCTTGATGTGGAGAAGGGGATATGTTGGTGTTATTTTGACCAAGCTCTTGGCATGACTCATCTTGTGTGGGTGGCATGATGAAGGAGTGTTGAAGAGGCTCCTCAAGTGGGGGAGATGGAAGGGTGGGGGATTCATCAGGTTCATGTGAATGGATTTTGGTGATAATAGGAGTGGGAGAAGTGGATTGGATTTGGGTTGGATTGGATTGGAGGTTGAGATGGATTGGGTGGATCTAGGACTAGAAGGAGGGGAATGGATTTGGTTATCATTGATGAGTTCGACGACTCTCAGCGTAGGATATGGGGGTTCAATGGATTGGATCGTTTCAGTAGTTTGGGTGGTGCTAGGGGTGGTAACAACAATGATAGGTGTTGGATGTAGAAGGGTCTCATCACTAATGACTATGGATGAGGGGTTGGGATGGCATGCTTCCATGACTTCATGATGTGGAGCTGGGGATGTCTTCTTTGTCATGAGTCCTTGGAGAACTTTTGGAGTGAGAATCATGCATACCCGAGGCTTAGATGGTGAGAGAGGATTGGATGAGGGATTATGGATTGGTGGAGGATTAGGACTATGGATTGATGGACTAGGATTAGATCGAGGAATGGGATTGGATAGAAGACTAGGAGTATATGGAGGATTAGGATTGGATGAGGGATTAAGGTAGGGATATTGGAATGGTGAATTAGGACCAGAGGATGTGGGTGGTGTATTAGGACAATAGGATGTGGGTGGTGTATTGTAATAAAGGTATTGGGACAAAAAATTAGGATGGGAAGATTGAGATGGCGGGTTAGGATAGGAAGATGTTGATGGTGGATTAAGATAGGAAGATGTGGATGTTGGATTATGAAAGGTTGATGGGGATGTAGGATTAAGGTAAGAAGGTGTGAATGTAGGATTAGGATGGGAAGACTAGTAAGGAGGATTAGGATAAGGGGACATGGATGGGGGATTGTAATAGGAGTATTGGGATGGTGGATTGGGATAAGAGAATGTGGGTGTTGGATAAGAAAAAGATGTAGATGAAGGATATGATGAATATGCAGACAGGGAAGATAATAGATATCCCTTGTCAAAGGTAGCATAAGGAGCATGATTAGGCATGGATGAAGACGTAATGGGATAGCTTGAAGGGGTGATTGGATTATGGAGAGCGTTTGGGTAGATCTTACTAGAAATGATAGCATCAAGGGGATCTATGTCATATACTTCTTGATCAACAAGACTCTCATTATCGTCGTTGATGTAATTAGGGTTTCCCTTGAATACTATTGGTGAAGGATAAGGATTCATGATGTTGGATTAGATGGATACGAATTGAAGAGATGGGAACAAATGATTACAAGATAAGTAGGATGGATCAAAAGACTTTGGATGGAAATGGACCAAAGCTCAGATTAGGATTGGATCAAAGCTCATATTAGTATGGTTTGATGATGTGATGGGATTGAATCTAAAGCAAGTTTAGAGGTTCAATGGGATTGGATTATCATAGGATGGTTATGACCCTGAATCTACTTCAAGATAGAAATAGATTGATTGGATGATTAGATAGAGATGTGGTTGGATAAGATTAGATATGATCGATTGATGAAATGATTAATAAGATCGAATGATGGATCAGATAGGATGATGAAAGGGACTTGAAACTGAGTCCAAAGATTACCCTAGGTGACTTAGGATACTAATTGATCAAATTAAATGATAGATAGTTGATTGCGGCACTGAATCCACCTTGAGATTGAAAGTGGATTAATTAGGTTGACGATGATGATTGACTCAGGACGGATAACAATCCTAAGCAGATTTGGATGATGAAAATAAGATTCAAAAAAATAGGTCAATTTTTATAATAACTTCAAATGAAATTCATAGGATTTGGATTGAAAAAATGATGAGGGATGTGTAACCTAGAGATGCTTTCAGATGATGTACCTATATGATTTAGATGATGAAAAAATGACCTTCGGAGAATGTAGATGGAATAAAGATAAGATTGGGATTGGATCAGAGGACATGATAGGATTGATCCTAAAACAAGTTTAGGGGTTTAACTAGAGGATGTAAGATGTTGACAATCAAATTTTTCCAAATTTGGCAATTTTCAAAAATTGTCAAATTTTGCCATTTTAGGAAAATGCACAAACATATCTTTGAGAGTACAATTTTTTCCCAAAAGCTTTCTAAAAGTAAGGTAGGATGAATTTCCAACTAACATCCTAAATCTGAAACATGCATTCTAAGTTATTAACAAAAATAATTTTTCAAAAATTAGAAAAAGAACACTAAATTGTGATTTTAAGGGTCAAGATGAAAGTTTGAAGCCCCAAAAATGTACCAAAACTAGGGCCAACCGACTAAGGGTTATTGGGAATCAACATAACACCTCATAATGCAACCACCCATAAAATTTCAACCCAAACGGACACCCGAGTCAAAAGTTATGGCCTCTGGACGTTTCTGCATAAAAATCAAAATCCCTGAAACAAAGTCTAGGTGATTGGGATGGATGATTTGATGATGGATATGGAATCTAATGATGTTCTAAGATGCACTTATGTGATTTGGTAGATGAAATGTTGACTTTCATAAAGTGTTGATGAACAGAATTGACAATGACGGGAAGGTGGATGGAAATACAGATTACAAGTGAACGGAAGATGCAAATGACTGGATGAAGGTCAAGTTCACCTATCCAAGGGGAAAGTTCACCTATCTACTGGGAAGGTTCACCTATTCATTGGGTAGGTTCAACTATCTACTGGGTAGGTTTTCCTATTCACTAGGTAGGTTCACCTATCCACTGGGTAGGTTCGCCTATCTACTGGGAGGACAAGGTCACCTATTTGGAGGGCATGGCCACCTATCTATTGGGTAGGGTCACCTATTGAAGGGAAGGTTTTCCTATTGAAGGGAAGGTTTTCATATTGAAGGTCATATTCGCTTATTGGCTGGGAAAGGTCGCCTATCTACTGTCAGACTCTTGGAATAGGGAAATGGACTATTGAAACAAGTGAACAGATGATTAGAATAAATGAATGATTGTTGGAAACAAGGAAATGAAGGCTCATAATAGATGAAAAAGTACTCAGAATGAGTAAACGAGTGCTTGGAACGGATGAACGACTCTCGTAATGAGTGAACAGATGATCTAAATGGATGAAAGAGTACTTAGGACAAGTAAATGAGTGCTCAGAATGGATGAACGACTCTCGAAATGAGAAGAAAAAGGTTTAGAATGGACGAACGAGTACTCGAAACGAGTAAACAAGTGCTCAGAATGGATGAACGACTCTCAGAATAAGTAGACGAAGGTTCAAAATGGATGAACGAGTACTCAGAACGAGTAAATGAGTGCTCATAATGGATGAATGACTCTCAAAATGAGAAGATAAAGGTTTAGAATGGATGAACGAGTACTCAGAATGAGTGAACGTGTGCTCGGAACAGATGAATGAATCTTGGAATGAGAAGATGAAGGTTCAAAATAGATGAACAATTGGTCATAAAAAGGAAATGATGGCTCAAAAGGGATGAATTATTGGTCAAAATGAGTAAATGAACACTCGAAATGGGAGACTGACTCCTGGAATGAGGAGACAGATGCTCAAATGGATTAATACTTACTCAGAACAAGTGAACGAATGATTAGAATGAATGAATGATTGCTCGGATGGAGAGAACGAATGTTCAAAATGGATGAATGAAATCTCAAAATGAGTAAATAATTGATCATAATGGATGAACAATTGCTCAGAATAGATGAACGAATACTCAAAACGAGTGAATGAATGATCAGAAAGGATGAACAGATGGTCAGAATAGATGAACGAATACTCAGAACAAGTAAACGATTGCTCAGAACAAGGAAACGAAAGCTTGGAATGGATGAATGACTCTTGGAATGAAGAGACAAAAGCTTAGAATGGATGAACGAGAGCTCCGAACGGGAGGTCAAAATAGTTGTTTGGATGGCAGGTTCACCCAAGTTAGGCCAAGTTCACCCAAGTTGGGGAAGGTTCGCCCAACTTAAATGTAGGTTCGCCCAAGGATAAGGGTAGGTTCACCTGTAGACACTTAAAAATGACCTAGGCCTACAAGCTCTATTTTTACCACTTTTGTCCTAGCATAATTATGACATTTAATTATGTCCTTGGTCCACATTCGACTATTGATTAAATAATTCATAATTATTTAATTAATTCATGTCATTTTATTCTTCATGATTATTAAATAAATAAATTTTATTTATTTATTAAAATATGTCATTAATTGTCTAAGTCTTCCCCTAATTAAATAATTTTTTAAATTTATTTAATTACCTTTCTTCATTTATTTCTTCTTGATTATTAAATAAATAAATTTTATTTATTTATTTAATATGTCACTAATCCTCATAAGTAAATTAAGTTATCAATTTATTTAATTATTAATCATATCTTCTAAATTAAATAATTATCTTTAATTATTTAATTGTCAAAATTAACACTTCCCTCATTTTAAATAAATGAAATTATTTAAATTGATATCACATTCTTAACTAACAGTTCATTTTAGTAAATAATCTAAAAATTGATTATTTATTATCTCACAAAATCCATATTTTGAATTAATTTAATTTGAAATGGTAATTTTCCTCCAAAAATCAAGTAATTGAGCAAATTATTGATTTTTCAAATCTGATCTTTAGTTCAACTCTTATCTTCTTGATTTTTTGAATCTCACAAATCAGGAAGTCTTTATCTTCTTAGTTTTTAAAATCTTTATTTTTCTAATTAATTATCTTATCTATTCTCCACTGCCAATTCGATTCTCTCAGATGACATCTCGACCACTCGTTTAAGGGTTTTTCCCTAACCCTGATTAGGGATTATCAGATTAAATCTTGTCCTCTGATTTTAGGTCTCTATCGAAAGTTGATCTCATCCGTCCATTCAAAATTGTATTTTCTATAAAATGCTATTTTGCTCACATTTTTAGATTACACAGATGAATTTCGTTATTTTGGCACATTAAGACTTAGAGTTATTTGGCATTTTAGAGTCATTTTGTCATAGGCATAGGAATAGTCATTATTTAAATCCTTCAAAGCTTGTGTAAGACTTAGTCTTTATTTTCAAATTGCTCATACATTCGATCTGAGGGAAACATTTGTAGCAAGTTAGGAGGTGCTATGAAGAGGAATCATGGAAGCTTCAACGATTATCTGGTATAAACGTTTCTTCTTTTAGTTTTCAATGTACTTCATAGTTCTTTGGGTTTATATGCATTGTTGATTTGATAACATCTAACAACCTAAAAATTAACCCTTAGATACATCACCCAAGGATAGATCAAGTTCTCCTGTTTAGTGAAAGATAGGCTGAAACGAATGCTCAGATCAAGTAAATCGATGCTTTGAATGAGGGGATGAATGATTGGATCAAGGAGATGAATGTTTGGGATGGGGAATGAATATTTGGAATGGGGGGATGACTGCTTGGAATGGGCAAACGAGTACTCCAAACGAGCAAATGGGTGCTCAAAATGGGCAAACGGGTGCTCGAAATGGCTGAAAAAACAATGAAAAAGGTTGTTTGGAGGGTAGGTTTCACCCAAGTTAGGGCAGCTTCATACAAGTTGGGGAAAGTTCGCCCAAGTAAGGGCAGGTTCGACCAATTGGAGAAAATGGCATGCTAGAAATGTGATCAAGTGTTTTTTACCTACTCTAAATCATGTAAAACAAAATGTAAATGAAAGAAACACTTAACACCTCAATGATTAGGCTACGTTAAACTTAAACAAAATAAAGATGAAAAATAAATGATTATACCTTGTTTAAGCTTATTCCTTGGTTGGCCCTTGATGTAGCTTGATGTGTATGCTCCTTGGATGACAAATGTGATGAAAATGGGTGTAAGATGAGTATGTGATAAAATGAGCAATGTGGATGCAATGAGGATGAGAGCTAATGAAAGTTATAAAATGCAAAAGGATGGCTTGAGAATGGCTTGAAAATTTGAGAGTATAAGGGTGCTAAAATACCTAAGTTGTATAAATGCCTAAAAAGGGGGGGTATTTATAGAAGAAATTAAATTCTCTAGAGAATTCAATGGTCAGGATTGAGCCACCATGGCCAATATGAAGGGCTATGGTGAGTTGAGGATTCACAAGCCCTCACATATTGACATGTGGAGGATGAAGTGTCCAAAGGACATGGTGAGATGGAAAGGGTACAAATGATGTGGAGGAAGGAAAAGTACTTTGAAAGTACCTTGGGAGATGAGAAGATTTCCTCAAAAAGGAACTTCTTGTTCCCACATGAGAGGAAAGTGACATATGAGGATTTTTAGTATTCCTCAAAAATCTCCACGGGGAAGAGGAAAGTAGTTGGAGAAATAAATGTGAATTAAAAATTCACATGATTGGGAATAATCTTGTGGATAAGACAAGGTTCCCAAAAAGTAAGATTTTGACACGTGTGAGTGATGTGACAAGCCAAAGGTTCTAGAAGACCTTGGTACATATGAGTGATATGACAATTCAAAGGTTCTAGAACTTTGTATGGGAATAAGGAAAGTCTTGTAGGGATAAATGTGAATTAAAAATTCACATGGGGAAGAGAGGGGTCTTGGATGAATAAATGTGAATTAAAAATTCACTTGAGGAAGAGGGTCAATGCCAAATGTGGAAAATGTGAAGGTTGACCAAAAAGATATGCTAAATGTAGCAAGGGGATTAGATTAAGCTTGTTTAAATACATGATTAAGAAAATTAATGAGGGATTAGAAGCAAGTGGGAGAATATGGAGGATGTGACATTAATCTTGATTAAGGGTATGCACATCCTAATTATGGATTAATTAAATTAATCTAGATTAGAAGAGGGTTATGGAGGATGTGACAAGGAGAGAGAAAAATGAAGAATTTAAAATTGATTTTATTCAAAAGGTCAAATGACTAAATTAAATAAATTGATATGTTTATTTAATTTAGAGAGGAAAGATGAAAAGTAAAGTATTTAATTATTAAATTAAATACTTTAGGAACCTTAAGTAGAAGGTGAAATATTATTTAAATAAATCATTCAATTAATATTGATGAGATAGATGAATAAAGTAGACAAGTTTGGCCATGTGGGAGTGGTAAAATTTGAATGTCTACATTTTTCCCCTCTTTGAAATATTGTTAGAATAATAGTGTTTCGAAGAAAATAAAATGTAGATGACTTTGTAGAAGAAGCAACTAGAAAATGATGCCCCAGCATGGGAGAAGTTGTGTAAGCTCCCTGAACAGAGGGAAATGAAGGGAGATTACCCAATCTCGGGAAGGAATTACCATGATGGAGGAATGGGTAAGAATGGTAGGGTATGCCCCCACGAGAGGGCGGTTGGGGAAGAAAAAGGGGACCCATATGACTTCTTGATAGAAGGAAATGGAATACACAGTTGGATAAAGATCGAAAAACTAGGTAGGTTTGGCTTTTGAATGGAGTGAAATGGGCACACGGTTTGCAAATGGCGGCCCTGAGAAGTTAGAGGATTAATTGAATTAAAAGAGGCTTAAATAAAGGGGAAAAATACCCTTTACTTAAAAAAGTTAAAAAAGGAGGAAAAAAGTTATATAAGGTAATTTGAGAAATTACCACTCCTCATTTGCACACCTAGCAGTTGAGTGAGAGAGAGAGAAGAGGAGAGGAAGGAGATGAAGAGATAGGATGCCAAAGGACTATGACTTAGACATTATCCACTAGGAGGATGATGTACGATGGTTTTACCATGAGTGCACGGTTCCACGTCAGGTTAGATGCAAAACTCTCTTTGTGATTTTAATCATTTTGGATGTGTTTTTAGTGTTTATGCGTTTTTGAAAATATGGGTTTTATTTTTGGGTTAGTTTAGAAAAATGGGTTGGGGGAAATTTTTTTATTTTGCCGAATGGGTAGGAAAAACCAACTATTAGAGGCATGGGAAAGGAGGGGTGGATTTTCCCAACAAGAGGGTAAATGCACCACAAAAAATGAAAACAAATGATCGAAAAGGGCAGAGGGATAAAATGGGAAGGTGGGCTTGCCCCAGGTCAGACAAAACCCACAAAAAGGATGAGAATGGTCCCACCAAGTGTGCCAGAAATGTGATTAGTGCTTTTAACCTACTCTAAAAGATGCAAAACAAGGTGCAAAAAGAAAGGAAAAAAACACTAACACCTCATGATTAGCCTAGTTGAACTCAAAAAAAAATTTAGATGAAAAAAATAGATTTTACCTTGTCTTGAATTGATCTTTGGTTGGCCCTTGATAGTTGATTATGTGTGCTTCTTTGATGACAAGATGTGATGAGAGTGGATGCAAAGTGATGAGGGTTTCATGGAGATTCAAATGAAGGATGTGGGTATTTTGGGGGATGAACAAAATAGATACAATTCAAGCTTGAAGATGAACAACAATGGTGGATGAGAGAGTGAATGCAAGAGATTTGATTGTTGCATCTTGCAAGTTGTTGAATGAGAATGTGTTGAATGAAATAATTTTTTTCATTTTATGGAGAGAAGCCCTAGAAAGATGGACAGTTGAGATTTTTCCAACATGGGCAAGATGAAGGGCTATGGTGAGTTGAGGACTCACAAGCCCTCACATCTTGCCATGTGGCAGATGATGTGTCACAAGGACACATGAGGTGGAAGATGACATGTGATGGGAATGTACTTGTAAGTACCTTGGAATAAGGATGATGTGACCTTTCAATAGTCACATGGGGAAGAGGAGAATCTTGGATAAATAAAAGTGAATTTAAAATTCACATCATTGGGGATATCTTAAGGATAAAAGAAGGTTCCCAAAAAGAGAGGTGAGAAGTACCTTGGATAAGACAAGGTCCTTAAAAAGGTAAGTACTTACCCACATGTGACTGATGTGACTGGTGATTAGACTATCTAATCACCAATTAAAAAATAATTAATGGTTAATGAAGATTAGAGGCCAACTTGCAAAATTTGGAGGATGTGACACATCCTAATCATGTATTAGACATGTGCACATTCCTAATGATAGAATTAGGAGGTTGATTAAGATTAAGGAAAAGTGATGGAGGATGTGATATGGGAGGGATTAAATAAATGTATTATTTATTTAATTCTTTTGAGGAAAAGGGGAATAAAGGGTAAGATATTTAATTATTAACCAAATACCTTGTAGATTTAGAAGAGTTTAAAGATATTAATTAAGTAATAGAAATATTATTTAATTAATGCAAATACGAGGATGTTTATATGAAAAGGGATAAATTTGGACAAATGTAAGTATCCAAATTTAGGTGTCTACAAGGACAAGTTTTGGTCTTCACATCTCTGTAGGACTCTCCTGATATTTTCCAATGCTTGATTAAAATCAACACCATAAGTGGTAAAGTCATCCATATAAATTTTCATGTAATCATGAGAAATGTCTGAAAACATGCTAATGACTACCCTCTGAAAGGTTACAGGTGCATTGCATAAGCCAAATGGGAGTATTAAGTAGGCATAGGTCCCCCATGGACAGGTAAATGTGGTATTCTCTTGGTTCTCTAGTGAAATTTGGATATGGTTGTAGCCACTGAATCTATCTAGAAAAGAAAAGTATTGCTTTCCTGCAAGTGTGTCCAAAACTTGATTGATGAAAGGTAAGGGAAAATGGTCCTTCTTGGTGACAACATTAATTTCCCTGTAATCAACACAAACTTTCCATTTCCCTCCTTTCTTGGGCACAATAACTAATAGAGACACCCACTGGCTATCTGAAATAGGGTAGGTAAATATTGCATCTAGCAATTTCTATAGTTCCCCTTTTACAATTTCTCCTAGTGCAGGGTTAATTCTTCTTTGTGGTTGTCTCACTAGGGTACAATCATCTCTGATATAAATTATATGTATACAAAGTTTAGGGTCTAATCCCTTCATATCATGATAATCCCACACAAATGCATGTTGATGGGTCCTTAATAAGTTTTCCAATAACAATTGATGTTCTTCACTCAATTTGTTGTTAACATTCAGATACTTTCCTTCTGAAACTTGTACTTTTATCATCAACTCTATCATGGTTGCTTCATTAAAACATGGTACCTTTAGTTCATATGGAATCAATGTATGGGACATACCTATTTCTATAGGAAGTTTGTCTGTAGGAAGAGTGGTTGTAGGAAAAGTGGTTGCAGGAAGAACGTCTGCAGGAACAATGGTTGTAGGAAGAGTAGGTAGAAGTGTCTTGATTGGAGTAGCAGAATGAGAAGATGATGCTTCCTCCACTTCACAATGGTTCTGAATGATGTTATCCAATACTTCATCCTCATCTTGAAGCTACATGAAAGAGCTTCTACCTAACATCATAAGTTGTTCCACAAAATTAACTTCCTCGGCCTCTTCACCAACATGTGGCCATATGGGATTATATTCATCATGAGTTGATGGCTGAGCAGGAGGATAAAGAATAAATTTTTTAGTTCTCTTCCCATCTAAAATAGTCATGTCACATGACCGACATCCAATATATGCATCTGTAGTTGCTAACCATGGCTTTCCAAGAATAATGGGATACTCGCCTAGTGTAGCTTTAGGAGAAAGAATCATGAAGTCTGGTGGGTACTCCCAAGAGTCTAAAACTACCACAAGATCCTCCACTATATCATTAGGCTTAATAGTAGAACTATCAACAAGTTGCAGGATAGTATTAGTAGATCTCACGCTTGCAACGTTTAGTTGTTGTAGGATGTCCTTGGTCATTACATTTATTATTTCCCCTAAATCAATTAGAGCATTCTTAATTTGGATCCCGTTAATAACAATTGCTACAACATGACTACTTGGGTCATTGTACTTGGGGATAGTCACTTTTCCAAGCATGATGTTAGCTAGCTATCCCACCACATGAACTGTAGTTGGGTTTTTCTTCTTCCTACTTGGCTTCTTGAGGCATGCTTCTTTGATTGCCTTGCCATAAATTGGAACATCATTTATAGCCTAGAATAGAGGGATATGGACACATATATGCTTTATCTGATCCAAGATATCAAAAGTTGTATCCACTTTTTCTTCCTTCTTCTTAGCAACTTCCAATCTTTGAGGAAATGGTGGCTCTTGTTTAGTCTGCTTGACTTGGACTGGTTCAGGAGTTTTAGGTGTGCTTGGCTGAATGAGACCATTCAGAGGTTCCTCCTCCTCTTCCATAGGAATCTCAGTGATAATGGGATTGGAAGGGGTTGGTAGAGTAGTTTCTGAACACAAGTGGATGTCACTTACACTCACAACATATGTAGGCAATTGATTAGAATCAGCAGAGTATACAGGCTACTGCTGTGGTTTGTTATTTGGATTGGGTGTGGGATGAGCTAGTATTTAAGTAGGTTTAGGTACATTTGAGTTTGAATTATCAAGTGGAGGCATTATAGTAAGTCGCTAGGGTTGAGAAGTAGGTTGTTAGGGCTGAGAAGGTGGATGCATGTAACTGGTTGTCTGGGTAGGCCATTGTTGTCCTCCCCTTTGTTGATCTTTTTGCTGCCAATTTCCTGGAGCTGGCTATCAATGCCCTCAAAATTTTTGTCAATTCTCCTGAGGTTTCTACCACTGGGGTGGAGATTTTTGATGATTGGGCCAAGTATTTGGAGGGTTACTCCAAGTCTATGGTGGATATCCTCCATAGCTGGATGGATATGGGGGCTGCCATTGGTTGCCATATGAATAGGAATTGAAATATCACCCAACATAAGAGAGTGGATCTAGTGGCATACCTTATCTTGGATCCTAAGGCCTCCTTTGTACAATATAGTAGACTTGGTCTTCTTCAATTTGGATTGGCTTAAACTCAGATGCAATATGATTTCCTTCAATATTGGCTACCATCTTGCATCTATAGTCCTTTTGTCTGCAATGGGGGAAATACTCTGCCAACATTGCCTCTGCCTCCTCTTGCTTCTTCTTGGCCTGAAGTGTTTCTATCTTAGTAGCTATATTGTTTATAATGTCTTTCTTGAAGTCTGCTAGCAAATGAGTAATCTCCATTCTTGAAACTCCACTGGTAGTTGACTTACCTATGGAAGATTGGTAAGCTCTCCCTTTCTCTGAATCTTCCCTAGAGTAGTTCTGACATATTTTCTTGATATCTTCCCAAGGAACTTGGGAGATATCTTCTCCTCCCATCAGGTCCAATGCATCAATGCAGCTGTCATTGATTCCTCTTAGGAAAAAAAACTTTTGTGAGTTTTCATTGAGTGTATGGTGTGGATATTTTTGTAGGCAAAACATAAACCTTGCAATATAATCCTCCAAGCTCTCATATTCCTTTTGCTGCATCCTAAAAAATGTCACCTCCTCTCATGTCACTACCCTTGCAATACTCCTTGTATTTCTCAAGGAATTTTATCTTCATGTCTTACAAGTTTCCATAGTATCTTTTCCTAGGCTCATGAACCATCTTAATGCAACTTCTTTCAGAGTGGTAGGAAATAGATTAAGCCTATGGGTATTAGTGGTATATTCATAATTCCCAAAGTATGTCAAACTCAAACAAAAAGGTATCAGGATCTTCTATGACAAGTCCATAAAACTTGGGGAGTGCTGAAGCAGGGATGTTTTTGATGTTGTCAACTTCATTCTGATGGGAAATGGGGAAAGGAAAAGATGGTTGGTTAGGTATATTCCTATTTGTATCACCCATGCTTGCTTGATGTAGTTCCAAAGCAAAGGCGTTCTCAAGATGATTTTGGTCTTCAGAGGAGACTTCAGAGTAAGTCAAATTAGGAAATGCATCAACGAAGGGGTGTGGATCTTCTTCTTCTTCTTCTCTTGGCAGGTTCTAATATTTAACTAGCTGGAATGGATTAGGATTGTTAGGAAGGAATCTCCCATAAGCATCCCTTCTCCTTCCTCTATGCATGTGGTATCACTCACTATCAACCAAATCACACAAAGAATTGGTAAAGAATAAGGGGGTCATTACTTCCTAAATGAGGGTATACTAAGAAAAACTTCCAGAAAAACTACAATAAGAAAAACTACCAATGACTCCAAATAACTCCCTAGTTTGACACCATCCCCGACAATGGTGCCAAAAATGCCTGCCTCCTACAATGATTCAACAACTAGGCCTTTACAACTATGATTCAAAGATTGGACATCTAACCTGAATAGCCATTTCAATCATTATTAAGGTGCATTTAACTTGTCAACCTAGGGACATGAACTTGAAATGGGTCAGCACAGTATGTGCACTAGGAACCCAAAGTAGCCATTTTCATTCTACAACTAAGAAAGACACAATGCTGAAAGTAAATTGCTTAGAAATGAATAACATGAATGGATCAATCAAAAATTAACCAAGCTAAATATGCATGGAAAAATATGAAGCAAGGGATGAATTCTTTGAGTGTACTGTAAACTAAAGGATGAATTACTCACCAAGTCTTGGATAATTATCCTCTAAAACTAAGGAGAACTCAGATTCTTAAACTTAGAACTTTATTGTATTCACTGTAAATCATGGTACAAAAGGTAATATATCTGTATTACTGAAAAAAAGATGCAATTACAATATCAAATCGCACAACCTTTAGAGAAGGAGCATCATATCTTTATTTATACTATCAACTAAACAAGGTAGTCAACTCCACGAACTGGGAGGATTCCATTTAGGGAAAACAGAGAAAGTGGGGCAACAGTTATGCATACATGGAATCCAGTTAGACATGCATGTCCAACCGTAGATTTAGTGTCGCTAATGCGCACATTTGATCAACATCAATAATGACCACTACAAGGCGGTTATGTTTGGTTTGCATGAGGAATCTCCTATTGTCCTCCTCCTTTGACCTTTGAATGATTCCCTTGCTAAACGTTATGGTGCATGCCAGCTAGTGGTGCCTTCCTCAATTTAGCATCCTCAAATTAAATCTACATGACAATGTTAGTACACACAATAATTTCACATTTGTAACCACCTTAAGGAACATTCACTAACCACATGCAAAATTAATATAGACGGTCCATTTAACATGTCATTATCATTAAAGGTTTGCAGAAATAAGATTAAGCCCAATGTCTATAGTTTGAGGAAAATATCATAAAATTATCAACACTTAATGTCAAAGTCCATGATAAATTCAACAACTAGATCACAAATTCTACCCAAATATGAGACCATAAAATAGTCTCATCAAATGGCACTCATGCCACCCTTCTAATCAACTTGCAACATTAATATTAGTTTTCTCTTTGATGACTTCATTAGTCAAATCAATTTGGTGAAACATTATTTCATATTTGTTGAAGAGACTTTAGTTATGATGCCTATTTCTCTCTTCGATGTATCCTTGACCATCCTCTTGAAAAATGTCTAAGAGAAATTTATATTTCTCTCTTCGATTCTGCAAGGTCTCTTTGACACATACATTTTAGGCTCTTCCCCTATGGACCCTTGTCATTAGATCATCGATGAGACTAGTGAATATCTCTTGTCGAAAATCCTATGTCTCCTTGACGTACCCATATTTCTTCCTTTGGTGATATTGCTTTTGATGATCTTTATGGGACTTTGACATGTATAGGAGACCTATGGTCACCTCTCTTTGATGTCTCTTAGTCTCATTGATAGTATGTGTTTTGATTTGCACCAGAATGTTGAGGATACTTTTGATAATTTCTTCCTGATACTCATGTGTCTCCTTGATATGTTATTGTTAGGATGTTGAAGACACTTTGATCAATGTATGTTTGATGTCTTTATGTCTCGCTAACAATTTATTTTCACTCGCTCCTTGAATGTTGAAGAGACTCCCCTTACTTCTCTCCTTGACTATTTTTATTTCCTAAATGTAGAATACTTTGTATGTTTATTTATAATCAGTGAGACATGTTAGATTTTATCTTGGACACATCTAAGTCTCTCAGACATATTGTTCTTCTAGCTAGAAAAAATACATTTGAATATGTCTCTTAGACATACAAAGGTCTCATCTATATTTTTCATTGGTCCTTCATGCTTGCGTCAAAGAGATTATGGTGAGACTCTCTTCGATATGGAATTGTCTTGGTGACATTCCATGTGCTATTATGAGAACATTTTAGAGGGAATTGATTTCAGTGTTATGATCAAAGAGCCTTATTTAGTGGTTTATATATGAGGATTCATTAATGTCAACCACCATGAAATGAATGGAGATGGAACATATGGTGAGTGTGGGAAGATGGGTGAAAATGGAAGTATGCAAAAATAACCAAGGTGGATTTTTTGGCTCCAATAGGGCCTTTGTTAAAATCACCTTAATAGGTTTCACCTTAATTGGTGCTTTATAATTGAGAATTATTATTCTTTGTGGTTTTTCCCTTCTTGGGTTTCCATGTAAATTCTGGTGTTCATTATGCATGGTGTTATTTTGTGCTTTCATGTTCATTTATATCTAATTGATTTAAGTATGATCTAGATTAATTAAAGTGAAGAAAATTGTTTGAAGATAACTGATTCACCCCCCTCTCAGTTATTCAGAATGTTTAACAATTGGTATCAGAGATTTGGTTCCTTGAAGAAGAGCTTAATCACTTGGGGTAGATCCAATGGCTGTCAATTCCTATATTTGATGGATTTGACTATAGTTTCTGGAAAGTGCAGATGAGAGGTTACGTGATCTCTCTTGGTTACAAGACTTGAAAAGTTGTTGAGACAAAATATGCTAAACCAAAAAAAGGTGTTTCTACTGCGGATGAGATTTTAGCCTATGAAGAGAATGAAAAAGAAAGGTATGCAATATATAGTGCTCTATCCAAGACTAAGCTAACAAAATTTATTTCTTTGGGCGCTGCTTATGAAGTTTGGGAAAATTTGAAATAAATTTATGAAGGAAATGATAGAATCAAATTATCAAAGAAGTTGACAGCTAAGCACAAATATGAAAACTTGAGAATGGAAGAAGGTGAGGATATAACAAGTTACTTTTAGAGGGTTGACCATTTAGTAAATGAAGCCAAAAATCAAGGAGGAACTTTGACAGATGAAGATACAATGGAGAAGATCTTGATGACACTAATAGAGAGCTACAGTGACAAGATCTCAGCCATTAAGGAAGTCTATGATCCAAATAAATTCACTAGAGAGTAGCTATTTGGCACCTTGACTGCACTTGAAATGAGGAAATTTGGAAAGAAAAAGGAAAAAATTGAAACAATCTTCAAATCCACAAAGTTAGAAGGTGATCCAGATAGTGAAATTTCAGAGGAGTTGGAAGAAAAATTGACAAGGAAATTGAAGAAAGGTACCAACAAGTACAAAGGTATATTACCTCTTAAATGCTTTAGATGTGGAAAGATTGGTCATCTAGCAACTAAGTGTCTAGAGAAAGGAACAAGACAAAAGTTTAAAAAGATCAATAAAAAATCCTATTATGTCAATGAGAATGCTGGCATTTCAAATGATGAATCAGATCATGAGGATTGTTTGTTTTTGGTGGAAAAGGATGAATGTAGATTTGATATCTCTAATATTTGTCCTGAAGTTGCATTGTTTGTTAAAATAAATAAAGATGAATGGTTGATTGATAGTGGATGTTCGAATCATATGACTAGTGACAAAAGTAAGTTTGTAAAGCTTGGGAAATATGACAAACGTTCTATTAGATTTGGTGATGATAAAACAACACAGATTGTTGGAATTGGTTCTATTACCTTTGATGGAAAACATAACACTGACAATGTTTACTATGTGAAGGGATTATATCATAATCTTCTGAGTGTTGGACATATGTGCAAAAATGGCTATAATGTGGTGTTTCAGGATGATGGTTGTGAGATTCAAAAGAGATTTGAAACTGTTATTGCAGTTGGAAAAAGAACAAGTGGGAATATGTATTAGCTGGAAGGAGCTACAAAAAAAAATTTAGTATCTCAGTCGAATGACAGTTGGCTTTGGCACTGGAGGATGTGTCACATCAACTTCAAAAATTTGGTAAGGATAAGTTCATCTTGAGAGTAGTTAGATATTTTCCAAGATTGACCAAACTAGATAATACTATCTACAAAGGATGTCAAGAAGGAAAGCAGACCAAAGATACATTCCAAAGAAAAGAAGAATCATCTACTAGATTGTTGGACCTTGTACACACTTACCTATGTGGTCCAACTAGAACAAGAAGCTTACAAGGTGAGAAGTATTTCATGATTTTAATAGATGATTATTCTAGATTTAATTGGGTTGCATTTTTGAGAGAAAAATCAAAGGCATTGGAAAAGTTCAAGATTTTCATGGCAAGAGTTGAGAATGAAGTTGACAGAAAAATAAAGTGTTTAAGATCTAATAGAGGAGGAGAATTTAATTATGATGAATTCAACAAATACTATGAAAAGTATGGCATTAAAAGACAACTATCTTCCCCTAGAACATCTCAACATAATGGTGTAGTGGAAAGAATGAAACAAACAGTTCAAGAAGTAGCTAGAAGTTCCAAAACAAGAACTTGAACTAAGTGGGTGTTCTAGAACAAGCTGGATGAAAAAAAAAGGTAATAAGAAACAAGGAAATTTTGGTTTGCAAAGGTTACACTTAGATTGAAGGTATTGATTTTGAAGAAAAATATGCCCCTATTGCTTGAATGGAAGCAATCCAAATATTTTTGGATTTTTCAGCTTTCAAGGATTTCAAAGTTTATCAAATGGATGTAAAATCTGCATTCTTGAATGGAGAAATGAAGGAAGAGGTATACATTGAGAAACCAGAGGAATTCAAGTCTGGAAGTAACCTGGATGTTGTTTGCAGATTGAAGAAAGCTTGATATGGATTGAAGCAGACACCTAGAGCCTGGTATGACAGGTTAGACAAGTACTTGATTAGACAAGGATTTCAAAAGGGATTTGCTGATAGTAATTTATACTATAGAACTCACTCAGATCAGATGTTGATTGTTGTGGTTTATGTTGATGATATAATTTTTGGAGGAAATGATGATATGTGCAAAAAAATTGCAAATGAAATGCAAAAGGAATTTGAAATGTCTATGATAGGTGAGCTAAATTTCTTCCTTGGATTACAATTCAATCATAACAACAAAGGAATTTTCATTTCTTAGTGCAAGTATACAAAATAACTATTAAAGAAGTTTGGATTGGAGAATTCTAAACTGATCTGTACACCTATTGTTACTGGATGCAAGTTGATAAAAGAAGATGAATCACCTAAAGCTAATGCAAGCATGTACAAATCAATGATTGGAGGATTGTTATATTTGAATGCCCCTAGACCAGACATTATGTATGCAATTTTTTTAGCAGCTATATTTCAACAAGAACCAAAGGAATCACAAGTTTTTGCAGTAAAAAAGATCTTTAGATATTTGAAGGGTACAAAATATTTTGGGTTGTGGTATCCAAAGGACTCAAATTTCACTTTGATAGCCTATAATGATGTTGATTGGGCCAGATGTGTTGATAACAAGAAGAGTACAAGTGGTGGAGCTTATTTCCTTGGAACCTGGTTGGTTTCTTGGTCAATTAAGAAATAAGATTTTGTATCTTTATCTACTGCTAAAGCCGAATACATTGCAACATCTTCATGTTGCACTCAGATACTATGGATGGAACAAACACTGAAGGATTTTGGCATATCATTTGATGAACTGATCTCAATTATGTGTGATAATACCAATGCAATAAACATTTCCAATAATATGGTACAACATTCTAGAAAACATAATATATTCCTAATATTTCATTTCTTGAGAGAGAAGGTTTTGGAAAATGAAGTAAAACTTGAATATGTTCCTACAAAAGATCATATTACATATATTTTCACAAAACCTTTGAGAAAAGATACTTTTGAGTATCTCTGGTAGAAGTTAGGGATTCTCCCCCCTCCTAGTCTATAATAGCATGCATTGGGGTGTGCATTAGTCCAGGGTATTATATGCTCATTTTTATTTGGATCAACATTTGGTGGCTTCCTCATAGGGGGAGCAGAGTAAGTTTTTTAGGGGGAGTTTTTCCCTTTGTCTTTGTTGTCAAAGGGGAGAAAACAAGAAGATAAGATGATCCTTAATGCTGACATTAAGTTGGTTGGTTTGTTGTTGATGAATGTCTCCATCAATGAAAAAGGGGGAGATTGTTGGAATGTGTTGAGATGATGTTGATTGCTTGTTGTCATTAATGGTTTTCATTGATGTCAACATATCTTGGTTGTTTGAATGAAGTTTTGTTTTCATGCCTTGATGATCCAGATTGGCCTTGTTCTGGATGTTGTGCTATAAAGATCTATTTTGGGCTGCATCTATTTTGGTCCCATTCCTCTTGTAATAGAAAAAGATACATTCTTTTGGGTTTGGATCAGTCTGGTAGTTGGGTAACGTGCTTCAACACATGATTTGCATTATAACGTGTATATCTTACTCTTTGGTTCCAGATATCATGTAGCATGTTGATTTGAGTGAGAAGGCTATGTTTGGTCCATGTTTCATTCCTCTCCATCACGAAAATGTTTTTGTGGTGACCTATTCCAAATTATGCTTGGCCAACTTAGGAATTATGAAATTATGTTTGGTTGACTTGAGAGATTATGAAGGCTTGGAATGGTATATGTATAATATGCTTTTATTTGATGCAAACAAGTGGGATGAACATGAATCTGAATATCCAGACATTGGGAAGTGTGTGAAAGTGTATGATTGGGAGCAATAGATAGTGAGATTCTATCTAGTGTTGTTGGTGACAGTTCTTTCAGCGGTGGATTCCCTTTCATCATTCTTCTATTGGTAGTGAGTCATTTTCTATAGGAAGTGAGCCTTTCTCTTTTGGTAGTGATCCTTTTTGTATCTTTGGCTATAATAGCTAGGCAGTGAGCCCAACCGGCAGTGAACCTTTGTAAAAATCACCTTAACCAGTGTCACCTTAACCAATGCTTTATAATTGAGAATTATTATTCTCCATGGTTTTTCCCTTCTTGGGTTTCCATGTACATTTTGGTGTTCATTGTACATGGTGTTATTTTGTGATTTCATTTTCATTAATATCTGATTGATTTAAGTCTAATCCGGATTAATTAAAGCGAATAAAATTGTTTGAAGATAATTCATTCACCCCCCTCTCAGTTATCCATAATATTTAACAAAACCTAAACTAACATCCCCCCCTTAAGCACATCTTAGGAGGATGTAAAAGATGATGAGTCCCGATAAATGAGGCCATGTTAGGTACCCATATAAAAAAGAAAATTCCCCCCCAAGGGAGAAGAATCTCCCCCCACAAATAGAGAGAGAACACCCTCTAGAATAGAGAGAAGAAAATAAGGATTGAGTAGCCCCCTGAAGAGATCCAATGGTCGATGCTCAAAACTAGATGCAAAAGATGGTCGATGATTGTCGAACAACATTCCTCCCCTTAGAAAGAAACATAACCAAAGGTGTATGCAAGATATATCCCAAGTATTGAAAGAAATATGTAGGAAGAAAGTGCAAGATGTATGAAGTCTCTGAAGTTAGCTCAAGTATCCTTGTGTCAATGCTAAAAGTTGTCACAATCAAATCAGGCGTTTTAGTCCACATTGCTGAAAATGAAAACTCAAAATCTCCTAGAGACTGATGTAGAACACCATCCAAAGACTAAAGTATCTCCTTTGAAGATGTCTTCTCCAACTACTTATTTAAAGTATCCACACTCATACCAAACTGTGATGAATGGTCATGTAGAGAGTGAGCATGAGGGTCAAAGTGTTCCCTCACAAAACTAAAGAAGAATCATCTTCATCAAAGAGAAGATGACTACACTCAATAGTGTCTCCCAAATCTGTAA
This sequence comes from Sequoia sempervirens, assembly GCA_007258455.2. Lineage (NCBI taxonomy): Eukaryota > Viridiplantae > Streptophyta > Pinopsida > Cupressales > Cupressaceae > Sequoia > Sequoia sempervirens. The sequence continues at coordinate 18,395,995 of VDFB02000020.1, forward strand.
TATATGTCTCCATAAACAAGTTTGGAACTCTTGTCAAGAGATCATCCCAAGCTAGACTAGGAAGACTATAGATATCCTACTGTAAGAAGTCATTGAAAGCTTTCATAGAAGAAACTCTAAACTCTAAAGTAGCAACATATGCAAGAATAAAAGAGTGGTCCTCAAAGAGAAGATGTATGTCCTCAATGGTGTCATCTAGATCTGAGATGAAGGGCTCTACAAACAAGTAAGAAATGTCTGGTGTCCTCAATGGTGTCAAAACTATCCCTTGGTTCCTCTCATCAAAATTCTATATATTGAGGCCTTAGATCTCATTCTTGACATACACATTCACCATAGCCTTATGTTACAAGTATGGGCTAGTCTAGTGGTGTTGTCATTGATGTCAACATAGTTCAGTATATTGTAGATTGTACAAGTATAGTTGAGATGTTGTTGAGATGTTGTGAGTACATGGAGCTATCTTATATGGCTACATATATGTTTTATTGATAAGTTTCCAAGTGATTTTGACAAAATTAATAAAGAAGAGAAGTCAGAGGATGGAATGTGTTCAGATTGTGCTTCGGTATGTGCTCCACATGTCTCCTATGTTGATCCTATGCCTGTGCAATTCTGCAGCTTTCATTACGATGATATGATGATGATATATTCTGAATTTTAGTTTGTAGTGAGATGGTACGTAAAAGTTGTGTCCACCAGTATGTGTGTTCTTCTAGCAGAGTTAGTGTTTTGTGGACTGGGAGAAATATTGTTGCTTCACAGTCCTCTATCATTTCATTTCAGATCTTGCAAATCTGGGATATGTCTTGTGAAGGTCCTCTCTATGCTCTAGTGTAGAAGGTTGAATTTTGGTAATTTGGAAGTCATGTTTCTATATTCCAGTGCAGGTTTGCATAGTGCAAATGAACTGGTAAATGGAGTTCAGTGATTGAAGTTTATTATTTTGCTGCAGATGTATCTAAAGAATCTAAGATGATGTCTTGTGAATAATGAAGTGTGTTGAGGTGTCCATGTGTCATCTTCATGCTGGGAAGCATGTGCATCATTGTTCATTTTTATTTTCATTAGGTTTGGCTGACCTAGTGTTTACACTTCATTCAAAGAATAAAATTTAATTAAGGAAGCATGTAGAAGATTCAAGAATACTATTTGTGTTCTTGGTTAAATTTTCTTATTGGTCCACTCTTATTCCTTTCCACTGTGGGAATTTAGAGTTGCCGACCTAATTTGAATTTATGAAATGATGTATTGTGGCCGACCTTGGAGAAACCTTCTAAGGTTAAAGATGGTATAAAAGCAAGTCGAGTTGTGAAGAATTGTATGACAGAGTGTTGCAAAATGACAAAAGAGTTCCACAAATCATAAGAGAAAAAGTGTGTGTGAGTGAGTTGTGATAGTAGTGTTTCAATGTGTTGAAGGAAGAAAGCTGAAGGTTTATATAATCCTATGAATGTGCTTTAATTGTAGTGGTGGATCTTCTGATTGCAAACCAGAAAAATCACCTTCCACAGAAGAGAAAAATGAAAAAGTAGAGATTTGCAAGAAGATGTGCAAATAATTATTATTCAGGAATTAGATAATTACAAGATATGATTTGCTTTATAAAAGAAAATATGCATAACCCTAATCTTATCTTGAGCAAAAGGATAGCTCAATAAGATAAAGATGAAAACCTATAACTTAGGAATTAAATATTCCTAAGTAAACTTATGCAAAGTGTAATTAATAATTAATTACACCAACATATCTTTTGTTCTATTTTGTATCTGTAGGCAGTGAGCCTCCCTGTTGGAGTGTGAGTCCTTTGTAGGCAGTGAGCCTTTGTATTTGGACAGTGAGTTGTCTTTTGGGTAGTGAGCCTTTGTATTCAGTTTATAATCATTTATATTATGAGTTAACCCTCACCATGGTTTTTCCCTTATTGGGTTTTTGACTTAAAAATATGGTGTTCATTGTGTTTATTTACTTTTTGTTATTTATGTTTCATGCTCATATTTAATAACAAAATAGTGTGGTTGAAGAATTCATAAGTAATAAAGTTTTAAGTTTGAATTTTTGTGACAACTGATTCACCCCCCCTCAGTTGTCTTGCACTTGTTTAACAATTGGTATCAGAGCTTTGGTTCCTTGCTGTAGAGCTTAACCTCTTAAGGAAGATTTGATGGCACACAAGTTGGTGATCCCTATGTTTGATGGAACTAACTACAAATATTGGAAGGGACATACGAGATGATATATTATTTCTCTTGGTTTCAAGACCTAGAAGTTTGTTGAGAATAAGTATACACTTCCCTTTGGTGGTGTTAATTCTACAGATGAGATCTCTGCTTATGAAGAAAATGAGAAGGTGAAGTATGCGATTTGTAGTGGTTTATCTAAATATGAGTGAATTAAGGTTAATTATTTGGATATTGCATATGATGTCTGGAAGAAGTTGGAAGACATGTATGAAGGAAATGAAAAGGTGAAATTGACAAAGAGACTGGTGACAAAGCATAGATTTGTGAACCTGAAGATGGAAGATGGTGAAGAATTTACAAGTTTCTTTCATAGGGTTGAACATACTACAAATGAAGTTAGAAATCAAATAGGAAATCTATCAGATGAAGACATAATTCAGAAGATCTTGATCACCCTACCGGACTACTACAGTGATAAGATCTCGGTGATTGAAGAAATGCATGATCTTAAGAAGTACACCTTGGATCACTTTTTTGACACCTTGAAAGCATTTGAATTGAGAAAGTTCCAGAAAGATGACAAGATAGAAGAAAAGATAGAAATGACATTTAAGGAAATACAAATTGAGGAGGAACCAAATAGGTATGTTTTTGATGAGTTGGAAGCTAATTTCACCAGGAAGTTGAAGAAAGGTACTAGAAAGTATAAATGTATGTTGCCCTTTAAATGCTTTAGTTGTGGTAATATTGGTCATTATACTTCAAGATGTCCGAATAGAGTTGCACATAAGAAGAACACAAACTATAAGGATAAGGATATGAAGGATAAGAAGTATAAGAAGCTCTACTATGTTAAGGAAGAGGCAAGTATTTCTGATGATGAATTTGAAAATGAGGTTGATGATAGTGAATGCTTATTCTTAGCTTTGGAAAGTAAATTTGTATCCACTAACCCTAGAAAATGTGTAAGTAAGAAGGCTCTAGAGGTTAAGAAGAATATGATGGAAGGTACTTTGGTTACCACATTTCATGCAAGATAGGATGAAGACTACTGGGTAATTTATAGTGGATGTTCAAATCACATGACCGGAGATAAGAGTAAGTTCACTAAACTTGAGAGGTATGATGGTGGTTTAGTTATGTTCAGTGATGATTCAAGAGCTAAGATCTATGTAAAAGGTTCAATTAGTTTTGATGGAGTACATAGTACTAATGATGTATATTATATGAAGGGTTTGAGGCATAACCTTCTAAGTGTTGGTCAAATGTGTAGCAATGGCTTTTAAACTTGTGTTTCAGAACAATACCTGTGAAATCAGAAAAGGATTCAAAAATGGAGATATGATTGCTGATGGAAGAAGAACTCATGGAAACATCTATTAGCTGAAAGGAGTTGATGGTCATTTTCTTGTATCTCAAATCAGTGAAATTTGGTTATGGTACCAGAGAATGGGACATGCGAACTTTGATAATCTGGTCAAGATCAGTGCAAAGGAGATTGTTTGAGGACTACCTAAAATCACAAGACCTGCTAATGCTATCTACAAAATTTGTTAGTTGGGGAAGCAGACAAGATGTAGCTTTAAGGGAAAAGAACATTCTACCACCAGAATGCTAGAGTTAGTACATATTGATGTATACACCTAAAAATGGTCTAGAGAATATAATTAATTAAATATGATTTATTTGATTAATTAACCTTAAATTCCTCTATTATTGAATAAATAGAAATATTTATTTATATAGTTCACTTTTAATTCTTCTATTTTTATCATATTATTTCCTCTTAATTAAATAAACAAATTTAAATACTTTGTTTTATTTAATTATTATCATTATTATTTCTTCTATATTTATTCATTTATTCTACCTTAAATCACATCATTTTATCTTAATTAAATAAACAAGTTTAAATGCTTTGTTGTTTAATTATCATATCTCTTCTATATTTATTTAATAAACAAATGTCAAATATTTTTTATTATTAAATTAATCATTCTCTTTTGCTAAATTTGAATAAATCAAAATATTCAAATAAAGGAAAATTTCCTCTATTCACTCACCAATAAAATTAGATATGAAATATCTAATTAATTCAACTAGCATTCACAAGAAAGCTGCGGAGACATACTTACAAGCAATCCTCTTCAATCTCCTTCCTCTGATTCTTCCTATCATCTAGCCAAATATTTTCATGGGGAGGAATCATTCCCATGATTAGCTCAAGTTTCTTCATCTCTTACCATTCAATCCTCCAGATCAAATCCAAGCCTTTTCTATGCTACCCCTTTGCAAATGTGTTGTCGTGAATCTATATATACAACCTCATTCAATAGGAAATGGATCCCAACTTTGTGCAAACTTACTTTGTAGGAATAGCAATCAAGCAATCATGCATCTTAGCAATAGCAATATCATCTTAGTAATAGAAATCATAGCATCAATAGAATCAATATCATGGCTGCATCGCAGATTATTGTAGCTTGCTTTTATCATATTCATGTCAACATAGATTACAGTAGATTTCATCATATCATCTAGAAATCAGCATACATGATTAGATTATTGCATTTAACAACATCTCATTCTCTAGATTGGCATTTTAATAGTCACAATGCTTACAAAATCTAAGAGCCCTGTGACTTAATAAATCTTTAGAGATAGGGAATAATATGACGCTTTCAATAGATTTGTGCTTTTAAATTAGTTTAATTGTTGTTGAATCTTTGATATAATGTCTTATTAAGTGTTTTTTAGTTACTTATTCCACACTTACAACTGATCTCTATGGTCCAACTAAGACTGGAAGTCTGAATGGTGACAAATATTTCATGTTGCTTATTGATGATTATACTCGAATTGCATGGGTTGCTTTTCTCAGAGAAAAGAATCAGGCCCTAGATAGGTTTAAGGTATTCACAGCAAGAGTGGATAATGAAGTAAATCTAAAAATCAAGTGTTTGAGATTTGATAGAGGTGGTGAATTCACTTTTGGTGAATTTAATGATTTATGTGATAAGCATGGCATAAAAAGATAGATTTCTGCTCTGAGAACCCCACAACAAAATGGAGTTGTTGAAAGGAAAAACATAACAGTACATGAAGTTGCTAGAACTATGATGAAAGAGTCAAATGTGTCAGATGTATATTGGAGAGAAGTGATACATACTACTGTTTAGGTTCTTAATAGAGTCCAAATCAGACACAACACAAAAACACCTTTTTGAGTTATGGAATGGTAAGAATTCTACATTTTGGTGCCCACCATGGGGCCTCTAACTCCATATTTTAACAATTTTTTTGAAAAGTGTTCGTACAGGATTTCGGTGTGTTTCTTTTAGCGCGACCGAAATATTTTGCAGCGCATCCATCAAAAATTTTAGCGCTTTTAACGACTGTTTTAGCGCATCCGTCAAAAACTATAGCACTTTTGAAGACTATTTTAGTGCATCCACCAGAAGCTCCCATTGTGGTTGACTGTACCATGTTCAAATCTGTTTTAGTGCATTCAATAAATTCTATAGCACATCTGATAAATTCTGAAGTGCATCCAATTGATCTTGCAGTGCATCTGATAAATTAAGTAGCGCATTTGATCTTTGTTCTAGCAATTTTGTAATCTGAATGATTTGTTGTCTAGATCTGACGGTGGCCAGTAATTTCATTTGTTACATGTGGACTAAAATGAACCAATCCTAGCGTAGTCATTTGGATTAAAATATATCAATCCTAGGGTAGTCATCACATTTCTATCTTGGTTAAAATAAACACCATTTCTTTTGTGAATCAATATCTTCACGTAGATAGAAAATTATCATTTGGGCTTTAAGAATTGAACATTTTTCTACTGTGATTGTGTAGTGATAGGCCTATGCTCTCCCCTTAACTGGGTGATCAAAATGCCAGACTCATCCTTTAATTTCATGCAATTTATGCTTTATTAAAACCTTTAGAAAGCCTGCCATAGTGGGAAAAATTGCTCACCCTACGGTAACAACCTAAGTGGGAACAACCAAAGCCAAGTTTTCCAACCCACTATAAAATAAAAGTAAATCTGGGGAAACCCACATTTACTGGAAGTGTGCGAGATAACCATCCCCAAAATCTTTGTTCTAAAGATTGAGAGGTCTCTTGAGGGAGTTTATCATTTTCTACTTTGAACGGATACCCTATCTACAAACCCTAATGTAGTATCCAACTTGTCATTTTTTGAACATTGAATTACTCACAGTGCAAGGGGAGGGAATAATATGTCCCCAAGACACTCACCATATAATTTTCAAGGACCATTTGCTCAAGGGATTGAGAAATCTAACTTTGAGTACACACCTGAAAAAGACAAAAACATGGGCACCCTCTAGGGGGTGACACGACTGTGTGAGTCGACAAAATTTTAAGATGTGGGATGTTGAGTATGACGATGACCTTTTTGACCTTTAGAGTGAGTCTGATTGAAGTGTATTATTTGTCAAAAACTTGTTGAAAATCAAGAAGGATCATGTTTTATTCTTGAACATACACTTACTATTTAGGTTCTAGGACTTAAAAACAACAGTTTTACAATTTCTTGTTGTGTTTTCAAATCATTAATTCAGATAAAGAGCATCCAAAAAAACATTAAAAAAAAAGTTTGACAAGTCAACCCGTGAAAAATTATGATTAGGGATTGGAAATCTGCAAACTTTGTCAAGAAATCCCTTGCAAAAAGAGTCAAGAAACCAAAGAAGCAACTTAGTTACAAGAAACTTTTGGAAAGAAGATTTTTTTTATATCAAAGTAGGAAAGTCTTGCTTAAACATAGAATTTTCATCCATAGGTTTCACGATTTTGCTAGAAGATATACTGATGATTTTTCCTTAGAGCCTTTATATTCACAAGATTATTTCCAACAAAGATCTCTTTCAAAAAAGCATAATCATAGTCAACCCATTCGTCAGTCTTTTATCCCCCAACTGTCAATAGAATATTCCAATAGGCCAAATAAATTCATACAATAGAGGAAACATTAGGCTTGTCATCAAAAACATAGATTTACCAGCAAAAATATCCTTGCAAAATACCCCAAATTTGGAAAATAACATCAGCCCCTTTACTGGAAAAAATTAGACAACACTGAGAAGTCCTAAAATAACGCATCCACAAAATGTTTTAGCACATCTAACAAATATTATAGCGCATCTACAGTCTGTCATCAAAACCCATTAGTGTCAGAAATTACCAGATATTTTGGTGCATCAACGATCTATTTTAGCACATATACTTTGTCTTACAATGCATTTTACCATATCAAATAGCGCATTCACGGTCTATTTTGGCGCATTTGAGAAATATTATAGCACATCTACAATTTGTCATCAAAACTCATCTATGTCATAAATTACCAGTATTTTAGTGCATCCACAGTTTGTTTTAGCGCTTCTGCCCTCTCTAATAGCGCATCCACAAAACAAGAAAATATAGAGCTATTGGAAACATTTGTCAGACTGTTGACATCAAAAACTTTAATCAGTACATAAACATTTTCACAAGCTAGATAGTGTCTTAAACCTAAAACAAATAGGATCTTACAAGTCAAAACTCTTAAATTAAACCCAGATCTTGCAAATTTAAAGTTTCCAATTATCAAACACTTGAGTCTTGGTTATTAGGTTAAGTTTCATCATAATGATTCTTTACATCCTACAATCATGAAACAAAACATAATAATAATATTTTTAACTTGGTCTCATCAATAGAATATATCATTCTATTTGACTTTGTTAAAAATCCATAGACACTTATCCAAACACAAAAGATCAAAAGTTTAGTGAGAATAGAAAATACTTGTATGCCAATTTTGACAAGGTTACAAAGACAAAAACTTAGGAAAAAGGAAATTGAAACTTCAAACATCATGGCTGAAGAAAATCCATTTCACAAATTCCACCAGAATAATGGAAATGAAATAACCCAAGAGGATGTTCAAACAACACAACAAGATCCAAATTTCCACAAATTCATTGAAAAGGTTTTAGAATAAGATATTGAAAAATATCTTTTGATGCTAGTTGAGCTAGGTGCCAAACTTCCAAAAGACTTTGATGTCAATTGATTGAAAGAAATAGCTAGAACACCTAAAACTGAACCACACAACACACAAAGCACATATAGAGTGGTTGCCATAACATGTCGAATGCAAAACTTGCAAAAAAAACTACAAGATATGCAAAAGGGAACCACAAAGAGGTATTCATTATAGGACATTTTTCTTGACCCTTTTCATCTGAGTGTAGACATGATACTATTTCCAAGACATTGTGAATTCCTGAAATACGACAAGTACAACGACAAAATAGATCCAATTGACCATGTGAGGGAATTCAGAACCATGATTTTAGAGTTTGCACAGGAGGACACTTATCTAATGAGGTTATTTACAAGAATCTTAGGAGGTCACTGTATGGAATGGTTCTCCAAATTACAACCAGGGATTAGATCCTTTGAAGAACTAGTCAACAGATTTATCTCAAAATTCTCCTTCAATATTCAACAAGAAGTAACCACAAAATACCTTTACAACATGAAACAAAAGAAGGGTGATACATTCCTATCATTTCTACAATGTTGGAAAAATTTGTTTGCTAGATATCATCATTCTATAACTAAAGAGGAAAAGATGGAATTATTTATTGACAATTTAAGTAATGACATGAGCTATAGGCTTGAACTACAATGTCCCTCAACATTTGAAAAAGTGATTGAGAATGGACTTAAAATTGAAGAAGCCTTGGTTAAAAGAGGAGTGATTAAGCATTACAATGAAGGATCAAACAATACTAATTCCTCAAATCACTATGGAAACAATGCTAAACTTAAATTTTGGAAAAAAAATAGAAATAATGGAAACAATGATGCTACAACTGACACACAAAATTTGAAACCAGTATTCAATTTAATGACAACAACTGTAAAGAATAATCAAAATGAAAACCAGAACATCAATCAAGGAACAACCCAAAACAATAATCCAAACAATGGAGAATCTTGACAACCATCATATCAAAGACAATCCAATCAATGAATATTTACACTATTGGGACAAACATTGGAATTGGCAATGAGAGAGCTTGTTGCAAATAGACTTATTACCCTACCAAAAGTGAGAAATTGGGAGCCAAAAGTAAAACCATCTTGGTGGAATGATGCTGACTATTGTAACTTTCATACAAATAAAGCACATAAAATGAATGATTGTATGCAATTAAAGCATCTGATACAAGATTTGATTGACAACAAGAAGGTATTTATCAAAGAACCTAAAAAAAACAACGATCACAGTGCATTTACAAATCCTTTAACCAATTATGAAAAGGGAGAGTTTTCTTCAAAAAGTAAAGGAAAAAGTGTAAACTACATTTATTGCAACACCTTTCATTGCATTTATGAGGTTGAGAAAAATAATGTCATTGATAATCAAGTAGATAACATTAGCATCAATGACATCGTATCCCTAAACGTGATCCCAAATATAAACACACCTAACAACCAAATCAATGTCATAAAAATCAGGGAAAGATAGGACTATCAACCAGTCAATGTGACGATGAGGGGGAAATCCAAAGTGATACTAAAAGGAGTTTCACCTAAAACCACTACTCCCCCTCCAAATAAATATAGCATAATCAATCAACTACAAAAGATACCGACACAAATATCCATATTGGAACTCCTTAAAATTTCACCATCACATAAGGAGGTTTTAGAATAGGCTCTTGTGGCCACAATGGTACCTAATAATCTAGATGTCTGTCAATTTCAAGCTATGGTGGGACATTTGACCACACCTCATTGTCTATCATTCTCTGAACAAGATGATGTGTCACTTAATCATCCACATAGTGCGGCCCTTCATATAGAAGTTTTAATCCATAAACATTGTGTCAAACGTGTTTTAATAGATGGTGAAGCTGGATTAAACATTTGTACTTTAAAACTAATTCATGCACTAGGTTATTCAGACAATGCTATTGATGCAAGAAGAAAAATCACAATAAAAGCCTATGATGAAGAAGAGAGATCTTCCAAGGGGTTGATTGTGTTTCCAATTCAAGTGGGACCAATCGTCAAGAATATTGTTTGTCAAGTGTTGGACAAAGAGATGACTTATAATATACTCTTGGGATGTCCATGGATTCATGAAATGTAGGAAGTGCCTTCAACCTATCATTAGTGTTTAAAATTTCTAGTCAATGGATAGGAAGTCACTATATCAGATGATAACAATAATCCCTAGACTTGTAACATGCTTAAAGCAACTCAAGACAATTTGGTCCCCCATAACAAAGAAGCAAACACTTCTAGTTCATCAAGTGGTGAAAAGAAACTAAATTTTATATCCAAATGGGTTGAGAAAAAGGACTAGTTAAAGGAAACAACTGTTGCTGACCCCACATCATCAAGCAATGAAGCTCAACTAGATTCGCTATCACAACAATTCAAAAGAAAGATACAATTGAAAGACAAGGGCATGGGAGAGTATTCCCTTGAGAAATATTTATGTCTTTCACAATTGTTGCCATCTCCAAGAACATATGGACAACCATCAACCTGGACACAACCATCATCAACACCTACCACAACTTTAAATGAAATATTTGTAAAGGTAGGTACTCTAGAAGAAGAATCTAAAGACAAGGCCATTCTCAATTGGCTCTATAAAGATGAGGAAGCCTCTAAATCAACAAAAAACAACATTAAAATAGATCGGTATGGAAAAGGAAAAGAAATATTAGAGAAAATTGGATATGGAGGACAAGGACCTATAGGAAAAAGGAAAGAAGGTATTGTAGAACCCATTCAACCTCTCACACTTTAGCCAAAAGACAAAACATGATTGGGTTATACAAGGGAAACAAAAGAAGAAAACACTCATAGAGTTGTAGAAAGAATCCTTCAAATTTGGGATAGCTCTGAGACATATTCTAATGAATATGAGTGGGACTCTTTATCAGAAAAATCATGGAAGGACCTACAAATTGATATTATAAAAGAGTATGCACCTAAACGCGAGGAGAGACAAAGCTCAGACACTATATCCCTTGTATTTGGATCACAAAATATTGATGACTCAAGTGAGGATGAAAAAATATCAAGTGAGATAGATGACTTGGAGGAGGGTACTATCATAGACCTTGACATTACCATTGAAAATTTTGACAACATTGCTATCAGAAGCTTTATTTCCATTGACCTTAACCAATCCGATGACTTCTTACCATGAATGCATCCTGAACTTATTGACTGGGAACCAATTGAACCTATTAATATTCCTATCTTTGAGAACAATGATGCTATCGTGAATTTCCTTTGTTATGATGAACCTGACACAAGTGGAAATCATAAATCTCATAACGACACTCCAAGTCAAGAGGGTGTCAAGTCTTTCAGTTGCAAAATTGAAAACAAGAACAATAGATCTAATGGTTAAAACCATTCAATGGCAACATTAGATCTTAAAAAAGTAAAAATAAAGGATGTATCTGACGGTGAAAACCTCTCCGAGGCACCAAAGGATGGAATATTTGACACCCTTCCAGAAAATTATCATGAGAGATCATCAGTGCTGGTAGAACCTACACAGTCAATCAATATTTGCATAGCAGAAAAGGAAAAAACTCTACATCTCGTAGCATCAATGATAGAACAAGAAAAACCAGAATTCGTCAAGTTCTTTGAAGAGTGACATATCAAATTTTCTTGGTCTTACTCTGATATGCCAGGGCTAGATCCATATCTTCTGATGCATCATCTATCTTTACCATCGAGAATCAAACCAGTCAAACAAAAACTAAGGAAAATGCATCCCCACATCACATTGATGGTAAAAGTTGAGTTGAAAAAGTTGTTGGATGCAGGGTTCATCAGATCCATCGATTATGCTAAGTGGATTTCAAATATTGCACCTGTATCTAAACTAGACAATAGTATCAAAATATGCACAGATTTCAGAGATCTAAATAAGGTATGTCTAAAGGATGATTTTCATTTACCAAACATTAACATTATTATCAATTTAATAGTAGGACATGCCATGTTGTCTCTAATGGATGGATTCTCAGGGTATAACCAAATCAAGATAGCACCCAAAGATTAGGAGAAGACAACATTCACTTGTCCTTGGGGAACATTTTGTTGGAACGTCATTCCCTTTGGATTGAAAAATGCAGGTGCAACATATCAACATGCAATGACAACTATTTTCCATGACATGATGCATACTTTTATGAAAGATTATGTTGATGATATATTAGAAAAATCATACACCAAGGACATCTAGAGATTCTAGGAAAAATCTTTACCAGGCTGGAAAAATTCAATGTCAAATTAAATCTAAAGAAGTGTGTGTTTGGGGTTACATCGACAAATCTCCTCGGATACATAGTTTCAGAAAAAGGCATAGAAGTGGATTCGGCTAAAGTCAAAGCAATAATGGAAATGTAGCCGCCCAAGAATATCAGTCAGCTATGGTCTCTATAACGAAGGTTGCAGTCAATCAAGAGATTTATCTCCTAATTAGCAGATAAAAGTCATCCATTCAATATCTACTACACAAGAATGTCTCTTTCAAGTGGAATGAAAGTGTGAAACAACTTTTAATCAAATAAAGCAATATTTGATGTCACCTCCCATACTCATGCCACCTACAGAAGAGAGACCATTGTTATTATACATTGCAACAATAAACATTTCTTTAGGAGCTCTATTAGCACAAGAAGATCATGAAGGAAGGGAACAAGTTATATACTATATCAGTAGGACTCTGAATGGTTAGGGAATAAATTACACTTTCATCGAGAAAGCATGTTTTTTGGTGGTATTTTCTACCCAACAATTGAGGCATTACATGTTGACCCACATACTTAAGGTCATTGTAAAGATTGATCCATTAAAGTACTTACTCAGCCAGGCTTCTCTATTAGGGAGATTAGCCAAATGGGTCATGATATTAAGTGAATTTTATATCCATTATGTGGATAGGAAATCCATCAAAGGTCAAGTGATTTCTTATCAATTAGCTGAAGCTCCATTATCCAATGATCATCCAATGAAAATTGAGTTTCCTGATGTAGACATTCTAACTGTGACAACACAACCATGGAGGCTTTATTTTGATGGGCCATACACACAATGTGGGTCTAGTGTGGGAATTCTGTTTATTGCGCCTCAAGGAAATACCATCCCAAGGTCCTATAGACTCATGTTTTCATACACAAATAATGTAGCTGAGTATGAGGCTTTGATTATTGGTATCAAGGTGGCGGTTGAATGGAATATCATAGAACTACAAGTATATGGTGATTCACAACTAGTCATTTATCAGGTAAATGATGAATATCATACAAAGGATGAAAATTTTATGCCATATAAGAAGATGATAAATGATCTCAAAAAGTACTTTATGGAAATCAAGTTTGAACAGATTCCAAGGGCAGAAAACAAAGCTACAAATGCTATGGCGACAATTGCTTCTCTTTTACAATTTCCAGAAAAGAAAGGTCATTATGAGTTTATGGTAGAGCAAGTGTCTACTCCTGCCTATGATAGCTTGGAGTCTCATACCATATGCCAATTATTTGATGTTGAATCCTCCATTTATGGAAAGACCTCTGCTTACTTGAAAGATAATATCCTTCCACTTGATCTTTCTAGAAACCAAAAATGTAACTTTATCCGCCAAACCGCATGACATACATTAATTGTTGACATAATTTACTGTTGAGGTCTAGATGGTACTCTTCTTTGGTGTCTAGAACATGACAAGTCTAAGACAACTTTACATGAGGTTTATGAAGGTATTTGTGGAACTCATTCAAGCAGACCAACCTTAGCAAAGAAACTCCTCCGTTTGGGGTATTACTGGCCGAATATGGAGGAGTCTTATCAGTTTATTAAGAAATGCCAGAAATTTCAGATCCATGGTAACTTAATCCATGCAATGGTGCAAGAATTGCATCCATTTACATCAACATGGCCCTTTTGTTAGTGGGGACTGGACCTGGTAGGAAAGATAAATCTTTCTTCATCCAATGGGCACAAATTTATAATTGTAACAATGAAATACTTTACAAAATGGATAGAAGCGGTTCCTTTAACAATAATCACTAGGAAGAAAATATCATCTTTCATACTAAACTACCTCATCTGTAGATATGGAATTCCTTAGTCCATTGTCACTGACAATGGTAGACCTTCTAAGAACCAGGATGTATAGGAATTATGTGAAAGATTTCATATCTAACATCATTTCTCAACACCTTACTACCCTCAAGGAAATGGCCAAGCAGAGGCCTCAAACAAAAAAATTCTAAAAATTCTAAATAAAATGGTTAATGATGTTGGACGTGATTGGCATGTTCAATTAAATCCTGCATTATGGGCATATCAAACTAGCATCAGAACACCCACAGGAGCAACACCATATGCATTGGTATATGGATCAAAAGCTATACTACCCATTGAGGTTGAGATTCCATCACTCCGTGTATCACTGAAAGGTATCATTCCAGATGAGGATTATAGGGTCTCTAGACTTCAAGAGTTGGAACTATTCGATGAATGTCATCAACAAGTTGTGAACCATTTGACGACATATTAATAGAGGATGTACTAAAACTACAATCAAAGGGTAAAGCCTAGAGTCTTTTAGGTTGGGGACTTGGTCCTAAAGGAAAACCCTAGAAATCAATAGGATAGAGAAAATAAAGTGAAATTTGAACCTAACTGGCTAGGTCCCTTTGTCATCATATTAGTTTATGGATCTGGGGCCTATCAACTATCTACACCTAAAGGGGATCTATTCGATGAACCTATCAATAATGTCCATCTCAGAAAGTTCTACACCTGAATCACCTAGTGCATGGTTCAATGGTTACCTTGATGAAAACCTAGCAAACAGGCATCTTGGTGATAGAAAAATACAAAAAAAAAATTAGAAAAGAGAAAAATACAAAAAAATCATAAAAACTAAAAAAGTGCAATAAAAACATGTAGTGAAAACTTGGAAACAGGCACTACTTGTGATTTAAACTAGCTTTTCTATCTATTGGGGGCATGCCATGTTCTTTCACTTTCACTATCATCTTCCATCCACTATCATATCATTGCAATGTGATCATGTCCCAACCTAGCTTGGGGGAAAAATTTGGACCTCACTGGGGGCATTAAACTTGAGATTAATCAAATGGACTTACAACAGTATGACACCACAACAAAAAAATGATTAAGAACACAACCCAACATTGAACATCAACCACCGTTAGGAAACACATCAAACATCCATATCATATCAAAATCCAAAAAATAGGTAAAAAATCGATCAAAAAGTAAAAATAAGAGTCATCTAGTCGAACTACATGGTCTCTGCGTGTATAACATAAGAATGAATAATATTTTATCAGCCCTCAAGGCCCATAGGATAGGTCTTTAGGTAGTCCTTTTTGGTCAAAATATTAGAAAATCACAAAAACATCATAAAATCATATCAAAATGGATGATATAATCTAAATAATGGGTGAAATACTTTAAGCAAAGGTTGGATAGTTGTACTTTGATCTTTGTTATCATTTCTTTGGAGCAACTCGATGATGTATTGAACTAGAGAAGCTAGGAAGGAGAATGGTATTTTATTTATCTATTGTTTGTGAGTTAATCATTATTATTATGTCAATTGTCGTGAGACGTGCTCTACAAAGTATCACTAATGACATTTAGAATTCACATAGGAAAGTGATTGATTCTTGTCTGTTTATGCAAGAAATGCTTAGGTCATTTTGGTTTAATTATACCTAGATGCTTGTGTTCACTTGCAATATTAAAAATCATGGAATTACTACTCAGGTCATCATGGTCTAAATTATACCATCGATGCTTGTACTCACTTCAACATTTTAAAGTTCTATGATGATACAAAGCACAATAAATGGACTGTTAATATGCCAATGTTTTCATATAGATTTTCATGGTAAAATAGATTGCATTCATGATAGTTATACATCTACAAAGTGTTTGTTACAAAATATGGTAAAATATTCCAAAACAATGATATCTTTTCTCATAAGAGATTTAGTATACTTGACATAAAAAAAACATCATTATCATGTAGTTTCATAGTCATTTTCAATGCATACATTAGAAAGCATTTAATTTATCATTTCATCATTCACATATTTGAATCAAATAAATTGCATTGATCACATCATATTTTTCATTTCACACATCATAAAACTACATGAGAAAACTATCAAAAAAATTCTCAATATCATGTGATTACATTTCTATATCGTACATCCATTCATCATATCAATTATCATGTATTTCAAAATGCCATTATATTCACCATTTTTTCATCCACTTCTTTCATCATATATTTGCATTTCAAATATATCACATAAGAAAAGTACACATATCCCATTTACATCATACATCATTTATCATTAAAGCATCATATCCATCATCATACATATAGGCACATTACCATATAATTTAGAATTGCACAACATCATACAACTATTTCATCCATATAAATTGCATCCATACATCAAGCATCCATACAAAATCATTATACACACCATAGATAGAACATCATAAATCATAAGCATATCATCATGATTGTAAATTTCATCAATAACATCACAATATGAGGATCATCACATGGCATATAGAACATAGAAAATAAATGAATCCATCATAGAATCATATAGAATGCATAATAGATCGATAAAGTCCACTGCATATCATATAGATCTCAAAATCATCGAAGTGTACATCACATCTCAAAATATAATAGAAGGTACAATTATAAAGCTATGTGCTGCTAGCTCTAGATAGTGCAGGTATCTTGGGACTAGTCCCTCCACCACTAGATGTACTAGGATCTCTCGGGTCTCTCGGGAGGGGTTGTGTCACACCTCTACTCACAGTCCTTGAATGGGACCTGCCAGATCGAGACTATGCATAACTCAGACTCTACTCTGAAGGAACAACATCATAGTATTTACCTCTGTAGTACTCTACCTCTCGACCAACATGAACAACCTCTCACATATAATCCACTACAGTGGTACCATCCACCAATCTCTACAATCTATCCATTGTAGCCTGAGCTTTCTCTATGACCTATCTAGCGGCATCCCTCTCGGCTATCAATGATGTAATCTGTGTCTGAGCCACAATCAACTGAGCTTGTACTTAAGCTAGAACCTGTGCATGTGACTGGGCCTGTGACTGCATCTGATCCTGTGTCTGCATCAATAGATCCTAAGCCTAAACCAACTGACCTTGTAAAGTATGTACCTGCACCAGTAGGCTTGCAATCTAGGTCTACTACTATTGGGATGGTACTTTGATTTGCACACACTAATCTATAGGATCTACCACTACTTGCCTCTTACAAGGCATTGTATACTCCTATACATCTATGGCTGGACCTGATCCACCTGCACCTGACCCACCTGAACCATCTCAACTGTCATACCCCTCCTCTCCACTGCTCTCATCACCACTGCCCTCCTCATCCACACTGCCCTCCTCATCACCACTGCCCTCGACATCCTCCACCTCCTCCTCACCAAACTCCTCTCTCATTAGTTGGAAACCATGTGCAACAACAACCTCTTCCTCAACAGGTAGTGGTGCTGGCTCATTAGGCATGGTGATACGTGGAAATGGATGAAGAAACATATACTCTGCATAATTGGCTGAAACAAGTGGCTCAACAATATCAGGTCAGATCTCCCAAACTAGAGGCGGTAGAGCTTGGAACTCTTGAACAATGACATCATATGAAAGACTGGGCCCCCAGTCTAAAGAATCAACCTGTTGATGAGAATAATGGGAAACACCTTGGGGCATACCCTGAACAATACGATACTATCTAAGTACTGGTGTGAGAAAAATTATCTCCAACACCCAACGTGTCCTCCCAATAAAAATCATTGACTGACATAGAAAAGGTAACTGAATGTCATCACCATCTCAGTGCTCACAATCTAAGTAGGACCACCATGTCACAATCTCTATATCATCTAATACTCTCCTCCAGTGATCCAACTTACCCAGTCTAGGATGAGTAAGTTGACCTACATATATATGTACATATGGTCACATGATAGGTCTCTATCTAACCATCACTAGACACATAACAAAAATATGCTTTCATTCCCACACATGTAGTAGAGTGACTCCTGAAGACAAACTACGACCTCCAAGGTAAACAACCGAATGCAAATCATGATACAGATGGGAAAGCATACACATGCCCCAAGCATATCTCGTCCCGTGCATAATCATGCTCTCCAACACATGGCCCCAACCAACAAAAAGTACTTTTGACTTGTGATCAGGAAAAAGGAACCCTCCAATGAAACCAACTATAGGAAAAGTGGCATAAGCATCCACCATATCGCGCCACAGAATCCAATATCCAAAAATATGATCATCCTGAAATACTCTATGGAGAGCCTCATTTTTGCCTTGCTCTGATGAATCATACACTACAATGTCACCAATAATAGGTATCCTTAAAATACACCAAACATCCTCAGGGGTGACTGTCATCTCACCAGTAGGTAGGTGGAAAGTATTATGCTCACTATGCCACCTTTCTACTAATGCTGTCAGGAGACCCCGATTAATCCTAATCTGGGGCATATCTAATAAAGGGGACAAACCACAATGTGTAATAACTATTGTCTCGAGCTGTGCTAGCTGTGGTATCAAATTGAATGTCTAGGGAAACCACTCTCGAATTTGAAGGTTCGTCAAAGCCTCCTATCATCACAGAATATTCAAAGTCAATACTTTTTGTCAAATCATCAAACATCAATTATCCTATCAAATCTAATCATCTCTTGAGAGACTATCATTGAGCCTCGCCTATCATGAGGTCAAACATCAATCTATTATTGATCCTTTCCTATCATGAGGTCAAACATCAATCTATTATTGATCCTGGCCTATCATGAGGTCAATCAATCAATCTATCAATAAACCTCACCTATCATGAGGTCAATCAATCAATCTATCAATGAACCTTGCCTATCATGAGGTCAATCATCAATCTATCATTGAATCTCACCTATCATGAGGTCAATCAATCAATCAATCAATCATTGAATCTCACCTATCATGAGATTAGTAATCTTCTAATCTATCAAGATCATCAATCAATATCAAATCAAAGGCTAACACAATAAAAAATCATCAAATACAAGGAGGCAAAGTAGGGAAACATTTAATCAACAGGTGGAATCGGTATTCTTTATCGAGAGATAAATCAATTTTGCATCCTTAAAATTAAAAATATTTATAAAATCATTAGAAAATCATGAAAAAAATTGAAAAAAATCCAAAATTCCAAAAAAAATAAAAAAAACCATCAATTTATCTCCTGAGGGGGCATATATTCATCATCACCTGAAAATCAACGTCTGGGGCATTCTAAAAAAATTCGTCGATACTAGCAATAGTAGCAAAATTTTCTTTGAAGCAATGTGCAAACACATCACTTCAAAGAGGGGCAAAATATATACACCTAAAAATGGTCTGAAGAATATAATTAATTAAATATGATTTATTTGGTTAATTAACCTTAAATTCCTCTACTATTGAATACATAGAAATATTTATTTATATAGTTCACTTTTAATTCTTCTATTTTTATCATATTATTTCCTCTTAATTAAATAAACAAATTTAAATACTTTGTTTTATTTAATTATTATCATTATTATTTCTTCTATATTTATTCATTTATTCTATCTTAAATCACATCATTTTATCTTAATTAAATAAACAAGTTTAAATGCTTTGTCGTTTAATTATCATAGCTCTTCTATATTTATTTAATAAACAAATGTCAAATATTTTTTTTATTAAATTAATCATTCTCTTTTGCTAAATTTGACTAAATCAAAATATTCAAATAAGGGAAAATTTCCTCTATTCACTCGCCAATAAAATTAGATATAAAAAATCTAATTAATTCAACTGGCATTCATGGGAAAGTTGTGGAGACAACTTACAGGCAATCCTCTTCAATATCCTTCCTCTAATTCTTCCTATCATTTGGCCAAATGTTTTCATGAGGAGGAACCATTCCCATGATCAACTCAAGCTTCTTCATCTCTTACCATTCAATCTTCTAGATCAAATCCAAGCCTTTGCTATGCTACCCCTTTGCAAATGTGTTGTCGTGAATCTATATATACAACCTCATTCAACAAGAAATGGATCCCAACTTTGTGCAAACTTACTCTGCACGAATAGCAATCATGCATCTTAGCAATAGCAATATCATCTTAGCAATAACAATCATAGCATCAGTAGAATCAATATCATGGTTGCATCGTAGATTACTGTAGCTTCCTTTTATCATATTCATGTCAACATAGATTATAGTAGCTTTCATCATATCATCTAGAAATCACCATACATGATTAGATTATTGCATTTAGCAGCATCTCATTCTCTAGATTGGCATTTTAACAATCACAATGCTTACAAAATCTGAGAGCCCCGTGACTTAATAAATATTTAGAGATAGGGAACAATATGATGCTTTCAGTAGATTTGTGCTTTTAAATTAGTTTAATTGTTGTTGAATCTTTGATATAATGTCTTATTAAGAAGTGTTTTTCAGTTACTTATTCCACACTTACAACTGATCTCTATGGTCCAACTAAGATTGGAAGTCTAAATGGTGACAAATATTTCATGTTGCTTATTGATGATTACACTCAAATGACATGGGTTGCTTTTCTCAAAGAAAAGAATCAGGCCCTAGATAGGTTTAAGGTATTCAAAGCAAGAGTGGATAATGAAGTAAATCTGAAAATCAAGTGTTTGAGATTTGATAGAGGTGGTGAATTCACTTTTGGTGAATTTAATGCTTTATGTGATAAGCATGGCATAAAAAGATAGATTTCTACTCTGAGAACCCCACAACAAAATGGAGTTGTTGAAAGGAAAAACATAACAGTACATGAAGCTACTAGAACTATGATGAAAGAGTCAAATGTGTCAGATGTATATTGGAGAGAAGTGATACATACTTATGTTTATGTTCTTAATAGAGTCCAAATCAGACACAACAACACAAAGACACCTTTTGAGTTATGGACTGGTAAGAGTCCTACTGTGAAATATTTCAAGGTATTTGGAAGTAGATGATATATTAAAAGAGATGATGAAAATCTTGGAAAGTTTGATGCTAGATGTGATGAAGGAATCTTTCTTGGATACTCTACCACTAGCAAGGCATACAAATGTTTTAGAAAAAGATTAAGGAAGATTATTGAAAGTGCTAATGTGAAAGTTGATGAAGACATACATGGACCTATTGAGATAAGTGAAGTTGAACTTGATGATCCTATCTGTGAACATATACCTCAAGAAAATAAGAAGGAAGAAGAAGATAAAGAAGAAGAAGAACAAGTGGAAGAAGAAGAAGAAGAAGAGAATGGACCATAACCTACTGTTAGGACTCCTAAATATGTATAGAAGAATCATATGGAAGATTAGATAATTGGAGACAAGAGTGAAGGTGTGAAGACAAGAAGCTAAGTTGCAGTTGAGGTAAATTTTTGTTTTCTTTCTAAAATAGAACCGAAATTTGTAAAAGAAGCATGTGAAGATGAAAGTTGGATGAGAGCTATGAAAGAGGAATTGCAGCAGATAGAAAGAATAAGACATGGGAAATAGTCCCTAGGCTTGTGAACAAAAATGTGATTAGCTCAAAATGGGTGTTCCGAAATAAGCTAAATGAAAATGGAGAAGTAGTAAGGAATAAGGAAAGATTGGTATGCAAAGGATATTCACAAGTTGAAGGAATAGATTTTGAAGAAACATTTTCCCCTATGGCCAGAATGGAATCTATCAAAATGTTTTTGGCATTTTCTGCACACAAGGACTTCAAGGTATATCAGATGGATGTCAAGTCATCTTTTTTGAATGGTGAGTTGGAGGAAGAAGTGTACATGGAGCAACCTAAAGGGTTTTAGTTGTTTGACAATCCGGACATGGTTTGTAAGTTGAAGAAAGAATTATATGGATTGAAGCAAGCTCCCAAAGCTTGGTATGAAGACTGGACATATATCTGACAAAGCAAGGATTCAACAAAGGTTCTACTGATAACAACCTCTACTTCAAAGTGCAAGGTAATAAGATGTTTATTGTAGTTATTTATGTTGATATCATTTTTGGTGGAAATGAAGGCATGTGTAAAAAGTTCATTGAAGAAATGCAGAAAGAATTTGAGATGTCTATGATTGGTGAATTGAATTTCTTCCTTGGTCTCTAAGTGAATCAAAATGATAAAGGGATATTCATTTCACAATCTAAGTACGTAAAGGAGTTGTTAAAGAAGTTTGGGATGGAGGATTCTAAACTAGTTTTTACTCCTATGGTAACCAAATGTAAACTGAGCAAAGATGATGAATCTGCTAAGATTGATCAAAGCAAATATAGATCCATGATTGGTGGACTGTTGTATCTTACTGCTACTAGACTAGATATTATGCATGCAGTGTGTTTAGTTGCTAGATTTCAAGAAGATCCTAGAGAAGCACATCTTATAGATATAAAAAGGATATTTAGATATCTTAAAGGCACATCGAATTATGGACTATGGTACCCTAAGAGTAATGATTTCACCCTGAGTACCTATACAGATGATGATTGGGTTGGATGTGTAGATGACTGGAAGAGTACCAATGGTGGTGCTTTCTTTCTTGGCAGAAGAAAAGTTTCATGGTTGAGTAAAAATCAAGACTTGGTTTCTTTATCCACTGCAAAGGAAAAATATATTGTTGTAACATCCTGCTACACACAAGTTCTGTGGATGAAGAAAACTCTGAAGGACATTGGGGTAGTATGTGATGAGCCTATTTCTATTTTTTGTGACAATACAAGTGCAATAAACATTTCAAAGAACCTGATTATGCATTCAAGAACGAAGAACATATCTATCAAGTATCATTTTCTGAGAGAAAAAGTGTTGGAGAATGAGGTTGGATTGGAGTATGCGACAACAATGGAACAAATTGTAGAAATATTTACTAAGGCTCTTTTGAAGGATACTTTTGAGAATATTAGGGAGAGGTTGGTGGTCATTGGCCCTCCTAACTAGGTGCACGTGAAGGTGCATCAGTCTAGTGAATTCACAAATTCTTCATTTATCTGAATTGATAGATGGGTCTACTCCACAAGGGGAGTAGAGATTTTTTTCATTGTTGTAGTATGAGTGTACTCCTAAGGGGGAGTAATCAAAGCAATTGTTCATTTCCATTTATGTCAAAGGGGGAGAGAAATTCATGTGAAAAATAGTTAAGGTGTTCTCTCGGGGTGTTGTGCAATTTTTTTTGTCTTTGATGGTTTTTCACATCATGTGTTGCCATCAATGACAAAGGGGGAGATTGTTACAAGTATGGGCTAGTCTAGTGGTGTTTTCATTGATGTCAACATAGTTCAGTATATTATAGACTATACGAGTATAGTTGAGATGTTGCTGAGATGTTGTGAGTACATGGAGTTATCTTATATGACTGTAGATGTGTTGTGTTGATAAGTTTCCAAGTGATTTTGAGAAAATTAATAAAGAAGAGAAGTCAGAGGGTGGAATGTGTTTGGATTGTGCTCTGGTATGTGCTCTGCATTTCTCCTGTGTTGATCCTATGCCTGTATGGTTTTGAAGCTTTCATTATGGTGATATGATGATGATATATTCTGAGTTTCAGTTTTTGGTGAGATGGTACGTAAAAGTTGTGTCCACTAGTATGTGTTTTCTTCTAGTAGAGTTAGTGTTTTGTGGACTAGGAGAAATATTGTTTCTCTGTAGTCCTCTGCCATTTCATTTCATATCTTGCGGATCTAGGATATGTCTTGTGAAGGTCCTCTCTATGCTTTGGTGAAGAAGGTTGAAGTTTGGTAATCCGAAAGTCATGTTTCTATATTCCAGTGTAGGTTTGCATAGTGCGAATGAACTGGTAAATGGAGTTCAGCGATTGAAGTTTATTGTTTTGATGTGGACGTATTTGAAGAAATATAAGATGAAGTTTTGTGAATAATGAAGCGTGTTGAGCTGTTTTTGTGTCATATTCATGTTGGGAAGTGTGTGCATCATTGTTCATTTGTGTTTTCATTAGGTTTGGCCGACCTAGTGTTTACACTTCATTCGAAGAATAAAATTTAATTAAGGAATCATGTAGAAGATTCAAGAATACTATTTGTGGTCTTGGTTAAATTTTATTATTGGTCCACTCTTAATCCTTTTCACTATGGGAATTTAGAGTTGCCAACCTAATTTGTATTTATGAAATGATGTATTGTGGTCGACCTTGGAGAAAGTGATGAGGGCACAGCCTGAGACACAGAAAATAACCCACAAACAAGAGAATAATTTTATTATTCAGAAAATGGAGCTTCTTACATGCAGAGGATCTCAAATCCCCAAGTTCTACAACACATGCAAGTTATAGATAGCTACAGAATAACCCTTTTGCAATATGTGAGCTTGTCCCCAAAAAGTTACCCAAAATTAGAAACCCCAGCCCATAAATAGAGAGCTCCTCATTAGTTTGGAGCCAAAACAACATCAAATTTGAGTTTAGGCAGTTTGGCTGAAAATTTACAACATGAAGTTCAAATTTCAAAGAACATTTGCAATTGTATCTTCTAGAAAGTCGCCAACTTCGGGGCCATAACTTTTGATCCGGGACTCTGTTTTGAGGAACCGTTTGAACCATTGGAAAGGTCACCGAAGTCAAT